>CM038669.1:425559269-425979269 GCA_021605145.1 Aegilops bicornis | reverse complement strand
AACAACAACAACAACAACAACAACAACAACAACAACAACAACAACAACAACAACAACAACAACAACAACAACAACAACAACAACAACAACAACAACAACAACAACAACAACAACAACAACAACAACAACAACAACAACAACAACAACAACAACAACAACAACAACAACAACAACAACAACAACAACAACAACAACAACAACAACAACAACAACAACAACAACAACAACAAACATAACGTGTACAGTACCAAATTAATTTGCACTTCCCTCAACAATAAAAAAACAATTCGTGTTGTCTAGCATATGGACTAAATTTGAGTACATTTTCCCTGTTTGAATGGGATTGTACTCGGGTTAGTTATAGAACCATCTAAATATTATCTTCAAAACACATGACATGAATATAGGAGTAGTAAATTCCTATATAAATACGAACTACATGTACATACGATCTCAAATTCAAATATATGTATCCATTTTATGTTGAATTCAAATCATAGTACATGTATGCTCTAGCTAGATGTTCGGAATCTAATCTAAACCATGTATGATACTACGTACAATGTGTTTAACATGCACAACACACACACAAACACCATTTAGACTAGTAAGGTACACGTGCATTGCACGCATGAGATTTGGCAACCAAATTATGAATAAATACCACATTATAGCATGTAAGCTTTGAGTCATATATGCATGATGTAGATGTTCATTTAATTCGTATAGTTCACCTCGTTCAAAATCATTTAGTTTTTATTAAAAAGCTAATCTATTTTTAGATTCATAGAATTGTGCGTTGTAAAGCATAAAGTACAAAAAATAATGTCAATTCATGTAGAAAACAATTTGGGCAATTGTCGGTGTCAAAACCGTCAGATCTCTGGTAGGGGATCCCGAACTGTGCATGTAAGGTCGATGGTAACAGGAGACGGGGGACACAATGTTTACCCAGGTTAGGGCCCTCTCTATGGAGGTAATACCCTACTTCCTGCTTGATTGATCTTGATGAATATGAGTATTACAAGAGTTGATCTACCACGAGATCGTAATGGCTAAAATCCTAAAAGTCTAGCATGTATGACTGTGTCCCTTTCCGTACTAAGCCCTCCGGTTTATATAGACACCGGAGGGGGCTAGGGTTGTACAAAGTCGGTTACACAGAAAAGGAATCTTCATATCTGGTCGCCAAGCTTGCCTTCCACGCCAAGGAGAGTCCCATCCGGACACGGGTGAGAGTCTTCGGTCTTGTATCTTCACAGCCCATTAGTCCGGCCCATGTCCAACAGGCCGGACGCCCGAGGACCCTTAGTCCAGGACTCCCTCAGTAGCCCCTGAACCAGGCTTCAATGACGAGGTGTCCGGCACGTAGATTGTCTTTGGCATTGCAAGGCGGGTTCTCCTTTCCGAATACTCCAAGATAGTCTTCGAACGAAACGAATGTGTCCGGATCTGCAACACAGGTACCACACGCATAGCTGTAGAGAGTATAATATTTCACGAGTCCCATCCGCTGACACGTTTGCCCGGTCATTATTTCGAACCGTTTTCGTCTGCCGTTCCATGTTTCGAGACGCGGTTTCCATTGGGACGTCTTGTCAAAGCAGAGATCGCATCCCCTTATTGCGGGATTCTCATCAATACGGGCGTGGTAACCCAACCATGTCGTTTACACAACCCTTGGGAATAGGCGAGTTTTAAGGCGAGTGGGCAGGCGTTCGATATTCACTGCCTTTATAAGGGGATAATGATTCCCTTTATTCACCCACGCCTTCTCTCTTCCTTTGCCCCTCCATCCTTGAGCTCCAGCGCCCATGTTCTCATCTTTTCCACCTCAAGCAAGCACCCCACCATGTCCGAATCCAGAGGGCAAGGCAAGTGGATGGCCTCCTCCGTTAAGGAGAAGGACATCGCCGAGCTTCGGGAGGTCGGGTATCTGGCGAAAGAAATCGCACATCGGCTTCCGGCCAAGGGGCAAGTCGTCCCTACACCGAAGCCCAACAAGAGGGTGGTGTTCCTCCCTCATTTCGTCCGCGGGTTAGGGTTTCCTCTCCACCCTTTCGTTCGTGGACTTATGTTCTATTATGGGCTAGATTTCCACGATCTAGCCCCAAACTCTTTCCTCAACATCTCGGCATTCATTGTCATGTGTGAGGCTTTCCTCCGCATCCAGCCCCACTTCGGACTGTGGCTCAAGATCTTCAACGTGAAGCTGAAGGTGGTGGATGGCCAACACGCGGAGTGCGGAGGAGCAATGGTGAGTAAGATGCCCAACATCACATGGCCCAAAGGAACTTTTGTGGAGACTGTCAAGGAGTGGCAGAAGCTGTGGTTCTATATCACAGAGCCCCGCAACGCCACCTGGGACGCGGCTTCCGAATTCAAGTCCGGAGCTCCAATGCGGCTTACCTCCTGGATGGAGAAGGGCCCAAATTGGTCTGTGTCGGATGAGCTGATAGCACTGCAAACGCGCATCCAAAGCATGGTGGACAAAAACATCAAGATGAGGTGCATGATACTAGTTGGCATGCATGATACTAGATGAGGTGCTAAGGGCATTAAATGGCTTAGCAACTCAAGTCCCCAATGCATAGGTCCTTAGTTTTTTGTTGCTAAGCTTGCTTCATTTAATTAGCTATAGACTCAAAATTGTATTTTCACCTAGGTACACGCGCTTAGCACCGTTCCTTCCTAGAGTCACCCAACTAGTCTCTCTCTTCTTAATTAACTTGCCAAATCAGAGTTTATGCCTATGTGGCAGGCTTAGCACCTGTACGAGAAAGTACAATAGTGGCCTATAAGCCCGCTTACATGGCATTTTTGCATATGTGGAGGAGAGAGGCAAGGAAAAAGTGGAGGAGTGGGCTCTCATGTAAGAGCCAGCCTCTACACGTGCTCCTAGACAAAAGCATTTAATACAAGGAGAGAGATAGAGAGAAAGTGAGAAAAAGTTGTAACCTTATAGCCAACCCTATTGTATGACTAATAAATAATACTAACTTTTGATGACATGGCATGTTTATATAGCCAGCAGCTGGCTATACTATTAACCATGCTCTACATGGTGGAGCATTGGGAGAGGCACCTTTATACCATGGAGGTGGTCAGGAATCGGGAGGCTCATGCCGGTCATAGTGCAACAGTTAAAATGATAATGGCAAGTCAAATCACAGGGCCCCACCTGTCCAGCAGTAACTTGCTGTCAAATCACACAGCCCTACGTTTGCAGCAGCCTACTCCCTCATCTTCTCGCCTCTCCATCAAACCAACTAGGCAGAACTGCCCCGCCTACCGCGCGAGAAAAGCCCCGCCCTCAACTTTTAAATATAATTTGTATCGATGGATTGCGCCATGGAGCAAAGCCTCAAGAAAATGGCGGTACACATGTATACAACACGCCCGTCGCGTTCGCGTCGCACCCCAGACGGTCGGTCGGTGTGGCACGCCGCTCTTCGAATGGAACGCGCGTCATATTGCGTTTGCACACACATGTGGGACCACAATTGAGAACCGACCATAGGCACACTCCCCGGCCCCGCAAGTCGGCTGAGTTAATAGAAGAGAGAGACAAGCGATAGTACATGAGCAGTGTTGTACAGACGTGCGTGCATGGACGATCCCTGCATGACACGGAAGATCAGTTCGTCCATGCATGTGACCAGACTCCAGCAGACGGCTAGATTGGCTATCGTTTACATATCGTGCAGGTTGTATTGTACAGGGTTGTAGTTCTGATGATAAATCTAAAAACAGATTTCTTGTCATCTCGCAATATTAGGTGTCATGTGCTTCGGATCTAAACATGATAGCGATGGCCACTCTCTCTCTCTGCTCACCACAGGTCACAGATCCAGCCGAATCTTCTCTGTTGGGGAAGGTGAGAAGGTACAATGTTCACGCGGTCATCCTCGGCGACGGCTCTTACCCACTGCCGGCGCGTCCCGATCAGCATGCCTTGTCGTTCTCTCCCACGCAGCACCGGCTAGGGAGGGCCTCCGACCCCTTCTTACTCGCTGCCGTAGTATGGGAAGATCCGGCCTCCCGCCGCCCACCTAGCGACATCCCGGTGACCCTCGGGTATAACTTCCTTCAAAACCGTCCTTGCTCTACTTCCCCAGCTCCTGACGTCGCTGCATTTGTATCTTTTACTATTTCTCAGGGACCCTCGTAGATAGGATCGATCGGCTGTTCGAAAGCCACCTATTTTTTTACTGTTAAGAGGTAAAACTAGTTCATGCAGTCGAATCTAGTACTACTTGGTTCAAACAAGGAAGAAAGGGGGTGGGGGTGGGGGTGGGGGTGGGGGAAGATTTGTTACTTGAATCTAGGACTTGGTCGAAAGAGGAAATAATGGGGGTGAAAAGTAGCAGAGACTGGCTATCCAACTGGTTTGTTGGTCTAATAGGGAAATAAAGGGAAACGTAGTAGAAACTCAATATAAACCGATCCATTGGTTGAAAAAGTAAAGAAAGTGGGGACTGGGGATCAAATCAACAGAGTATGTGCAGCACTAGATTTGCTAGCCTCACACAGTATAAGGTGGCTATACCGAACAAAAATGGGACCAACCCAGATATCATGTTCTGATGTTTGTTGCCCTGAGCCCCTCTTATGTAATGCCATTGGTAAAATGTAGCAGTCGCACTGCTAAAAGTAAGGACACATTAAACCAATGTTGTTTTCCATGTAATGCCTCCAGTAATATGAACCAATGGCACTGTTTTTCATGTCCTGCTAAATTTCCCATTAAGATAAGTTGCTTCTTTTTGTTAGAAATGCAACTGTCCTGGTCCGCCTACTCTCCTGTGCCTAAATACCAACTCTTTAGAAGCTGTTAATGTAATGTTGCTGGTAAAATGAAGCAATGGCACCATTAAAGTAATGTCATATTTAACGGTTGTCATAGTTAATCCTAATGCCCACACTAATATCTAGCAATGCTGCTGCTTTAGAAATTGCTACTGTCCTTGTAGGATCGCCATTCAGATAAGGAACATGCTTCTTTTCATTTGATGTATGTTTCATCACTTGTTAGTCACCCTCCTTTCCACCTTTTTGTGCAAACAGAGATATACATTTCATGCTTGATATTAGTTGAACTGCACAAATGATATCCAAATTGTAGTTGGACATTCCACAAGCTTCACAACCAACCTTGATGTTGCTCAATTTTATTGCAACTAATGAAGAAGAAGCTGCTAGCTCATGGGACATTGCTTCATTTTAGGTGAACCGCGCAAAAAGGTCCCATGAATTGAATCATCCATGTTGGTGACTGGTGTCATCCCTTCTATGATGGCGTTGACTGCAGATATGGTTCCCATCAGGAGGTATGTTCCTTTTTGGTCCGACCATTTGCCAAAGATACTGCATGTTGAGTCTGCTCTTGTGCTACTGTTTTGGCACTGCCATGATAAAGCAGTAATTTTATTATTTTGCACCTTAATCTAGTGGCACTATTAATTTGAGGCAATGTTTTGGCACCGCTAGTGCCAGTGATTTTTTTTATATATCGAAAGAGGGGGTTTCCTCCGATTTCATTAAAGAAATCCAACCATGGAGAACCATTATCCGACAACATCTCAGTGTAAACGGGCAGTTATGCAACTACTACTAGAACGGACTGAGTACTAGCAGGAGACAAGTTCGCCACATAAGCTAGGCAGGTAGGGGGACACAGCACCAGCTCGACCAAGTTTGGATTACAACCCAAATGCTACCACAGAAACATCAGAGGGGAAGATAGGGACTGAAAGAGCCAGCTTCAGCATCCCAGTCTAAGCACCCCCGGCCTCCATCCTTGCGATGCATGGTACACCTCACTTGTCACCTACTCGACCCTAGTGCCACTGATAAAATGAAGTAATAATACACTTAAAAATAGAGCGAGTGTCCTCTCTATCATTTCATTTCCAATGTAGATAAAGAAAGTGCTTCTCTTTGTTAGTATATGTTTCATCAACTAGTCCCATTGTTAATGTTCAAGTGTTTACATAAGCGGGGTGCTTAATTTTAGTTGATCTGCACAAAAATAGAGATTGGAATGTCTCAAGGCCCCTCCTTGTACTACCGCTGTACACTGACGTTCATCACTGGTAGAAGGTGAATCGGGGAGAATTGGGTTGATTTCCATTATGAGGCCTACTGTATGAGGCGTCGCATGGCCCATCTTGCCCTCGCAGCATGGCATACTATGAAACTATCGCAATATTTTCTTCTATTAATTAGTGTATGTTTCATCAACTAGTGCCACTATAATGTAATCACGCTTTTTCATTATCTGTGCAAACAGGGTTATTCAGCTGCATTTTGGTGGAACCGCACAAATGTACAGATGGAACCGACATATATGCAGAGTGCGAGGTGTGCCAAGTAAAAATGATCGACACCAACCATGCTCCATGTAAGAATTGGCATCCACCACCACCAGTGGGATGTGTGGCACTCTCTGTGGACGGATCTTTCTCGGCAGCAAATCCTCTAACCAAATACTAGTAGCTTATATTGGCACTTTTCTAGGGAGTACTCTTTTCTGAAAGAAGCACCAATCTATTTTTCTTTATTTGTACATAGTGTCACAACTTTGTTTTTGGTCCAAAGCTATTTTAGGGTGATTGGCGTAGTACTGGGAGACTGATTGTAAGCATGATTTTCATTAGCCATCACACTGATTGTAAGCATGAGCAGATGGAAGATTAGGTTAGTGCGAAGCTTACCTTAAACCCTACCGCCACCGTTGAAACGAGGCGAGCATCGAGGGAACCGTGGAGAACGGTGGGGAAGCGACGTCGCGCCATCCGGCCTCCTCTTATGGTGGGAGAACGAATATTCATGTGGCTCCGGCTGGCTCTGCACCCTCACAAACGGCACAACGTACTCGATCGATTCATTATCCTCTGGATGCTCGACCTTCGACCTGTACACCCACCACCTCCGCTTGACTTTCGCCTCGAGGGGGTGGTTTTGCAATGGAGAAGATGGAGAGGCAAGACGGTGGTTTTGCAATGGAGAAGAGGGAGAGGCGAGACGGTGGTTTTGCAATGGAGAAGATGGAGAGGCGAGACGGTGGTTTTGCAATGGAGAAGAGGGAGAGGTGCTACCTCTTGAGCACTGTGTTGGTTTTCCCTTGAAGAGGAAACGGTGATGCAGCAAAGTAGCTTAAGTATTTCCCTCATTTTTTGAGAACCAAGGTGTCAATCCATTAGGAGGCCACGCCAAAGTCCCTCGCACCTACACAAACAAATATAAACCTCACAACCAACGCAATAAAGGGGTTGTCAATCCCTTCACAGTCACTTACAAAAGTGAGATCTGATAGATATGATAAGATAATATTTTTGGTATTTTTATAATAAAGATGCAAAGTAAAATAAAAGGAAATAAAAATAGCTAAGTGTTGGAAGATTAATATGATGGAAAATAGACCCGGTGGCCATAGGTTTCACTAGTGGCTTCTCTCAAGAGCATAACTATTACGGTGGGTGAACAAATTACTGTTGAGCAATCGATAGAATTGAGCATAGTTATGAGAATATCTAGGTATCATCATGTATATAGGCATCACGTCCGTGATAAGTAGACCGACTCCTGCCTGCATCTACTACTATTACTACACACATCGACCGCTATCCAGCATGCATCTAGAGTATTAAGTTCAAAAGAATAGAGTAATGCTTTAAGTAAGATGACATGATGTAGAGGGATAAACTCATGCAATATGATATAAAGCCCATCTTGTTATCCTCGATGGCAACAATACAATATGTGCCTTTCTTCTCCTACTGTCACTGAGAAAGGACACCGCAAGATTGAACCCAAACCTAAGCACTTCTCCCATTGCAAGAAAGATCAATCTAGTAGGCCAAACAAAACTGATAATTCAAAGAGACTTGCAAAGATAACCAATCATACATAAAAGAATTCAGAGGAGATTCAAATATTGTTCATAGATAATCTTGATCATAAACCCACAATTCATCGGTCTCAACAAACACACCGCAAAAGAAGATTACATCGAATAGATCTCCACGAGAATCATGGAGAACTTTGTATTGAGATCCAAAAAGAGAGAAGAAGCCATCTAGCTAATAACTATGGACCCGAAGGTCTGAGGTAAACTACTCACACATCATCGGAGAGGCTATGGTGTTGATGTAGAAGCCCTCCGTGATCAATGCCTCCTCGGCGGGGCCGAAAAGGCCCCAAGATGGGATCTCACGAGTACAGAAGGTTGCGGCGGTGGAATTAGGTTTTCGTGGATGCTTCTGTTGGTTTGGGGGTACGTAGGTATATATAGGAGGAAGAAGTACGTCGGTGGAGCAACATGGGCCCCACGAGGGTGGAGGGCGCACCCAGGGGGTAGGCGCGCCCCCTGCCTCATGCTCTCCTGGTTGCTTTCTTGATGTAGGGTCCAAGTCCTCTAGATCACGTTCATTCCAAAAAGCACGTTCCCGAAGGTTTCATTCCGTTTGGACTCCGTTTGATATTCTTTTCCTGCGAAACTTTGAAATAGGCAAAAAACAGCAATTTGGGTTGGGCCTCCGGTTAATAGGTTAGTCCCAAAAAATAATATAAAAGTGTATAATAAAGCCCGTTAAACATCCAAAACAGAATATAATATAGCATGAAGCAAAATCATATTGTCTGGCTATGCTCTATCTTCACCACACAAAGTATTTAAATCATGCACAACCCCGATGACAAGCCAAGCAATTGTTTCATACTTTTCTCAAATTTTTTCAATCTTCACGCAATACATGAGCGTGGCATAACACTATATGTGGAATAGAATGGTGGTTGTGGAGAAGACAAAAAAAGAGCAGATAGTCTCACATCAACTAGGCGTATCAACGAGCTATGGAGATGCCCATTAATAGATATCAATGTGAGTGAGTAGGGATTGCCGTGCAACAGATGCACTAGAGCTATAAGTATATGAAGCTCAACAAAGAAACTAAGTCGGTGTGCATCCAACTTGCTTGCTCATGAAGACCTAGGGCATTTTGAGGAAGCCCATCATTGGAATATACAAGCCAAGTTCTATAATGAAAAATTCCCACTAGTATATGAAAGTGATATCATAGGAGACTCTCTATCATGAAGATCATGGTGCTACTTTGAAGCACAAGTGTGGTAAAAGGATAGTAACATTGTACCTTCTCTCTTTTTCTCTCATTTTTTTATTTGGGCCTTTTCTCTTTTTTTTATGGCCTCTTTCTTTTAGTCCAGATTCTCATCCTGACTTGTGGGGGGATCATAGTCTCCATCATCCTTTCCTCACTTGGGACAATGCTCTAAAAATGATGATCATCACACTTTTATTTACTTACAACTCAACAATTACAACTCAATACTTAGAACAAAATATGACTCTATGTGAATGCCTCCGGCGGTGTACCGAGATATGCAATGAATCAAGAGTGACAAGTATGAAATAATTATGAAGGGTGGCTTTCCCACAAATACGATGTCAACTACATGATCATGCGAGGCAATATGACAATGATGGAGCGTGTCATAACAAACGGAATGGTGGTGAGTTGCATGGCAATATATCTCGGAATGGCTATGGAAATGCCATGATAGGTAGGTATGGTGGCTATTTTGAGGAAGGTATATGCTGGGTGTATGATACCGGCGAAAAGTGTGCAGTATTAGAGGGGCTAGCAATGGTGGAAGGAAGAGAGTGCGTATAATCCATGGACTCAACATTATTCATAAAGAACTCATATACTTATTGCAAAGATCTACAAGTTATCAAAGCAAACTATTACGCGCATGATCCTAGGGGGATAGATTGGTAGGATAAGACCATCGCTCGTCCCCGACCGCCACTCATAAAGAAGACCATCAGTAAATAAATCATGCTCCGACTTCATCACATAAAGGTTCACCATACGTGCATGCTACGGGAATCACAAACTTTAACACAAGTATCTCTCAAATCCACAACTACTCAACTAGCATGACTCTTATATCACCATCTTCATATCTCAAAACAATTATCAAGCATCTAACTTCTCATTGTATTCAACACACTCATAAGAAATTTTTTACTAATCTTGAATGCCTATCATAATTAAAGCAAATTACCACACTATTTTGTAGGACTCTCAAAATAATCTAAGTGAAGCATGAGAGAACAATAGTTTCTATAAAACAAATCCACCACCATGCTCTAAAAGATATAAGTGAAGCACTAGAGCAAAAACTATATAGCTCAAAAGATATAAGTGAAGCACATAGAGTATTCTAATAATTCCGAATCATGTGTGTCTCTCTCAAAAGATGTGTACAGCAAGGATGATTGTGGCAAACTAACAAATAAAGAATCAAATAATACAAGACGCTCCAAGCAAAACACTTATCATGTGGTGAATAAAAATATAGCTCCAAGTAAAGTTACCGATGGAAGTAGACGAAAGAGGGGATGCCTTCCGGGGCATCCCCAAGCTTTGGCTTTTGGTGTCCTTAGATTATCTTGGGGTGCCATGGGCATCCCCAAGCTTAGGCTCTTGCCACTCCTTGTTCCATAATCCATCAAATCTTTTACCCAAAACTTGAAAACTTCACAACACAAAACTTAACAGAAAATCTCGTGAGCTCCGTTAGCGAAAGAAAAAAAAACACCACTTCAAGGTACTGTAATGAACTCATTATTTATTTATATTGGTGTTAAACCTACTGTATTACAACTCCTCTATGGTTTTCTGTAACATCCCAAAATTCTAAATTTTGGAATGTTATAATAAATAGATAGTTTTGGTTGATAGTTTGATTGATTGACTGAAAGTGAGTGAGTTTGAAACTTCTTGAAAGTTAAATGAGAGGGAATAAAAGGACTTTCCCAAACTTTCATTTTTGCTTTTATGATCTTCGGGAATTCAAATTCTTTTCATCACAAAACCACGGAGAGAAGATGACATGACTTCTTCCATTTATTTAAATGACAAGGGTGTTGAAAATATTTGAATTTCATTTGAGAATATTTCCAATTCTGAAACTTTATGCAACTCAATGATTTTCACGAGCGAAGATAAAATGACTTCTTCAAATTATATGAAATATGAGTTGGGAGTTTCAAAGAATTAAAATTCAAAGTTCTTTTCAATTTATTTTCAATTGGAGTTATTTGAGTTAATTATTTTTCTCCAAAAATAAAATATATGGAAAATAGGGTAACATGATTCCCTACCTCAGAAAAATGGAGAGAAATAAATTTGAAACCATTTTGGTATTTTTAAAATGATTTTATTGGTTTTAAATAGGTCAGTGGCACTATTTGGGTTATTTGAAATTTTGTGTATTTTATTTGAAGCTAGAATAATGTCCATGTTGTAGGAAATCTTTTTCTGAAAATTTTGATATATAATATGCCTATATAGAATTTTATTTCTTTTGTTTTATTACTTTTTGTTTGTGTGTGTTAAAAAAATGTTTATAAAAAAAATTTGGCCGAAGCCGACCGAGCTAGGCTGGCCCAGCCATAGGCCGAGCCAGCCCAGCACCGCTCGGCACCGGCCCAGCCTTCGGCCCGAGAGGCCAGCCGACGCCAGCTTCGTCCCGAGCTCCGCTCGGAGACCGCCGCCCACACGACTTGCGCCGACCTCGGCGTCCGTGCCGCCCGGTCTCCCTCTGCCCCCTCCCAAGACGCCAAGTCGCCGCCCTCCCTTAAATACCGGGCCCGACGCCCGACTCTCCTCTCTCCCTCGCCGCCTTGCCGCCAAAGTCGCCGCCGGCGAGATCCACCTGTGCAAGCCGCCATCCCCGCCTCCCATGCCCACCGCCGTCGCCACCACCGCACCCGCCGCCCAGCGCCGCCCCTCTCCGTGCGCCTCGCCGTCTCTCCGACGACCGGAGCCGCCTGCCGGAGCCCCGCGCCGCCTCGCCGGACTCGCCGGAGTCAACCGCCACCGCCGCCGCCGGTTTCCCCTCTCCGAACCGGTACAACCCCGAAAACCGATCCGGTTTTCTTTTAATCTCGGTTTTATTTTAAAAAAAACCCGGTTTTCTGTTTTAATCTAGTTATTCAGAGAGCGTTCGCTGGTTAGAGTTAGAAAGCGAACGTTCGCTCGGTAGAGTTTCTCTTATAAATAGATTTCCGTCAGGGACCTATCCGTAGTGTTATTTTTACAGATTAGTCCCCAATTTTCAAACGATCATAACTTTTTACTCGTTAGTCCAAATCCAACGAAACCAACGCCCACTTCTTCGTTACGATCTCCTCTATCAAGTAATCCAACTCAAACATGTTTTTGAAAGTTTAAAATTTGAATTATATCAGATTTGAATTCAAACTTTGTTTGATCATAACTTGAGTTTTACAACTCCGTTTGAGTTGATTCTTTTTGCAAATCGAAGCTCTTGACCTAATCTTTCTGATAAGGCCAAATTCACATAATGTTGGTACTGTTAGAAATTGTTTTATGTTGCAAGAGTTATTTGATTGGTTTTGACGTTTTCGGAATTGTTTTCTTCGTTCATTCCGATCTTTTGAGTGATTGCTTATGTGTGGTTACTATTGCTTGATTACGATAGATTAACCGGAGTGTGACGAGTAGACCTATCAAGAGTTTTGAGTGCGAATCATCTTCATCAACTTTGCGTGCAAGTAACACTTGATCATATCTTTTCATACCCAGCTTTTATGCATTAGCTCAACCCTCCAACATTGCATGATTAGGATGGCATTAATTTGTGGGTTGGGAAGTAGATGATGAGGTAGGAACCTATTGCCTGTTACTTTCAAACCCTTGGGAGTTACTTCTACGTTATGCTTATATTGCCATGCTATGCTCGTAGGCGTGGTTTGGGTTTGAGAGATATTCACGACAGATGTGAGATTATTAATTAATGGTTTACTTTAAGGTGGCAACTTAAATACACATCCTGGTGGATTGAGGCACTGGGAACCCAGTGTTGTCTGCTTTATTTTGGAAATCCCGGGTACCCGTGTGATCTTCCTATGGACCGCCACCTGTGCTCAAAGGGAATCGAGATTATTCATGCTAGAAACTTCCGTGTGCAGCCACAAGCTATTATGGGCTCTAGCATAGTTGAGTAAGTTACGTGAAGCTCTCGAAGAGGTAGGTCACAGGTAGTGGGTTTTATAGGTTTGGTATGATCTATCCGGAGTAGAGAGTTAATGTTTACGAAGATCGTGTCTCGGTCATCCGTCTCTCAAACACCATGCAGTGCGAGAAACCAACGGAGGCGATTGAGTCTTGTGGGGAAAAGTGCGCAAACCTCTGCAGAGTGTACAATCTAATCATGGTTATCCGTGTCCCCTGTTATGGACAATTCTGAGTATCCAGTACTTGAGTATTCACATGTATCTCATCACTCTAAATTAATATTGCTGGGTTGTTAATCACTTTAATTGGGATTGAGTTGGGGTTATACCTTCTCAATGATGTTTCAACCACCATGATAGTTAAAGTAAAATTTATTCCTTTGATGTAGGGAAAAATTGGCTTTTCGCAAAAACTGTAACCATAGAGCTTTCCACCAGCCATATATGCATGTAGTATAGCTTATTCTTTCATTACTCTCTATGTGTTACATTGCCAAGATATTCCATGTCTCGACCCGTTTCCGGCTGCAACGTTTCATGTTGCAGACTTTTCGCATTTGACGAGTAAGTGATACGTTAGGGTTACGATTTCCTATACTCAACTTTGCCGTTGGTGTTGATGGGAATCCACAACCTTGTTGCTTCCGCTATCTTTTGGATTGAGGTAATAGTATTTACGCTACTTTATACATGTGATTTACCTCTGTTATAAATCCTTCGAGTCGTGTGTGTCAAAGATACCGATCCGAGGATGACACGAAAGCACAGAGACTTGATCCATTCGGTCGGGTCGCTACAAGATGGTATCGAGCACATGTTGATTGTAGGGACGTGACCCTAGAAACCGACAAGCCCATAGGAAAGATTTTTTCTCTACAACTTTCTTTTCAAAAGATCTTTTACCTCTCTCCTCTTCTGAGCTTATTCAAATATTCCCTTTTAGTGAGACCATACCCCTTTTCCCCCTTTTGACCACGAAGATTCGTCTGATGATGAGACCACTCCAAGGAGACAAGATATCGGACAACTAAGACCATTTGGAATGAAGAGGATTTTACCGTGTAAATGGAAACTACAACTGTTGAAGACTCCGAAGACTATGAGATTTTGAAGACTCTAAAGTATTCCCAGATCTTTATGACCAAAGAAGGCTACACTTATGGAACTTGGCAGACTATGGAAGCTGTCAATACCCGAGATCAAGGTGTATCGGAGAAAGACCGAAACATGAAGTATAGAACTCAAAGTTACATCAAGGAAAACCCTAAGGTAGGAGATATCAACTATGGAATGATAGCTCATGGAAATGACAAGAGCATAAACACGCTATCCATGATGTTATCGCCCGTTTATGCTATTGTCACCGTGCTGAGTTAAGCATGCATATGCATGGAATGATTGGATGGTAGAAGGCTGATGGAGCACCTATCAGCAAAAGATGCAGTTTTAACCTTAGCTGGCGTATCACCAGGATCTGGAGTATTACATCAAGGAGTTTAAGATGGATCTGCATGAAGCCGTATTTGACAAGGAGGCAATTCGTGAAGAATTCAGGAACCTGAAACTGAAAGTAGACAAGCTAGAGGAGCAAAACCTCGAGATACAGGAGATTCGTCAGGAACTGAAGGGCAGTAGGACCATGGTCCATGTCAAGGAAGTTGAAACCATAAGTTTGGAATGCAACTCCAGAAATATTACAGGACGTCGCGAGAGACTTCGCGTCAACAGAGATGATTTGGCAAAAGAACTTGAGAAGGACAGCATGATCGGAAGAAGCCCATCGAAGACATGACCAAGACTTGAAGAGTTTGATGATTTTGAAGATTTATTGACTTTTAGAAGACCCAACCCCTGTTATATACCTACGTTAGATGCGACGGTTGTGAGCTGTCATTTGTTTGATGTTTTTCCGACAGCCACAATAAAACCTGTCTTTCAAAACTTTTGTTTGTATTGTGTGCATCCCTCGCTATCTCTCTTGTCCCACCCCAAAGCCATGGACCCAATAGAGGATGAATGGAGATGAGCTTGTATTTTCTGGACCAATGCGTCAATTGGAGACAGACCAATGGATTCAGAACATGGAGAATCACATGAAGAACAACCCTATAGTCAGAAAGGATATGGCCCAGCATGCTCTTAAGTGTTTTGAAAGAGGTGCTGCTACTTGGTGGAGGATGTACCAAACCATCAATGGATTGCAAGGAGTAACCACTTGAAGGAATTTAAGTTGACTTTTCCAAAGTCTCGTCTCGTGTCCCAGAAATTGAGACCTTATGGAAAAGGATATGAAGAAAACTTGTGCATACAAGCTTTGTGGAGAAATAGGACACAACCATAAAGAAACAAGGACGAATACCCTCATAATCGGAGGATTATCAAAGGAGTTAGCTGAGGATCTCAGGGAACTTCGGTTGGAGATTGTTCCCAAAGATTTTGTTGCAGCAATGGAAGTTCAGTCTACATTGTTGGGAAAGATCCGTGAAGCTCAGAAGTATGACAAAGAGATTGCTGAGATAAAAGAGATGATGAGCAAAGGAAAGTCCAAAGGTTTTCGTAAGCATGAGCACGACACCTTATGGTTTGAGGATAGTGTACATGTGCCCAATAATGCAAAGATCAGGAAGTTAATATTTCAGGAGGCTCATGACTCACCATACTCGATTCACCCCGGAAACACCAAGATGTATTTGGATTTGGAGGATCGTTTCTGGTGGACTGGTATGAAGAAGGATATTGCCGAGTATGTAGCCAGAGAGTAAAAGCAGAGCATCAGAAGCCAGTCAGATTACTACAGCCTATGCCGATACCCGAATGGAAGTGGGATAAGCTTGGCATGGATTTCATTACCGGATTTCCCAGAACCCGAACGGGATATGATTCTATCTGGGTAGTAGTTGACTCGATTGACCAATCTGGCTCATTTTATCCCAGTGAAAACCACCTATACAAGTGCGAAGTTGGCCAAGATATATTTGACAAGGATCGTATATGCGCATGGAGTTCCGAGGACCATCGAGAGGAACACGGTTTACCTCAAAGTTTTGGAATCAACGCACGGACTTTGGGTACTAGGCTAGAGTTCAGTACAGCCTTTCATCTGCAGACAGATGGATAAATCGAGAGAGTCAATCAGATTCTGGAAGACATGTTGAGAGCGTGTGCGCTAGATTATGGATCTGGTGGGGATGATAATCTACCTTACGCGGAGTTCTCATACAACAACAGTTACTGACCCGGTTTGAAGATGGCCCTTTTAAGCTTTGTATGGGAGAAGGAGCCAGACACCATTGATGTGGGACGAAGTTTGAGACCGTCAGTTGTTTGGACCAAATGTGATCAAGGGGTCAGAAGAGAATGTTAAGTTGATTTGAGATATACTGAAGGTAGCTCAGTCCAGGCAGAAGAATTATGCAGACTCAAAAACGCAAGGAGGTAGTCTATGAAATTGGAGACGGAGCATGTCTTCGTGTGTCAAGTTGAAGTCACCCGAAGGACTGTCAGGAGTTCATGATGTGTTTCACGTTTCCCAGACGAAGAAATGCCATGCAGAAATGGCCAATGATCCCCTGTAAGGACGTTTGACCCTGGAAAGGATAATGATGTTCCACGAAGTGGAGTATGGACTTCATAAGTATAAGTTTTATCTTGCTATGTGGGATAGCACAAGAATCTGAAGGGATGAAGTACTGTTGGATATAATGGAGGTATGATGTTGGAAGTATGGATCAATGGAAATTCCATGAAGAGTCTGAGTAATCATGTCCCCGTTTGGTGCAAATATAAGGAAAAGAGACAGTACATTTGGATGGATTTCAAGTATTCCAGGAAGTTGGATGTTGGGATAATGATCAGTTGCCCAGATGATGTGTTCAAGGATTTTAAGTGATGAGATGGGCCATAACCCGCAGGCTCCAGGACCTGCCAGGAAGCAAGCACACTCTTGCTGAAGGAGAAACTCTGGAAGAAGATGATATGCCTTTATCAACCGATGATCATATAGGAGTTTACGCAAAACCTGAGAGTTGTTAAGGAACGATGGATGTTTGTTTGGCTTGCAGAATCAATGGATTTATCCGAACTTGGTTCATCGACAAGAGAAATTCTGCAATGCTTGTGAGGATGATCGAGTGTTAGAATGCGAGATTCGCTAAACCATGTACAAGGTAATGATTTGGGTGCGGGATGGATTGATCACCATACCGACTTACTCTTATTATTCGCTTTGCTATATGGGATGGTAAATATGAGTGACTTACCTATAGTAGAGAGACGACGATCAAAACCCTGTTTAAACCTTAGAATGGTATAAGCATTTTTCCCTTGTACACGGCAGCTTGTTGCCAACCGTAGGTTATCTTGTGAGGTTCAACCCGGACCCGTTTTACAGGAGAAACCATAAATTGTTGACCACCATGAGATATCGATAGTTGTTTAGAATTGGCGCCAGACCCGTCAGCTATGAAGACCCAGTCTTGGAATAACCTTACCAAGAGGAAAGGACAAAGGAATTGAGGAAAAGGTTATGCCACTACCGGAAGAGCCCAGAGAAGGAATTTTCCTGAAAGATCTGAGAAGACCGACACTGTCAACAATAAGTATATGAGTTTTGTTGGAACCATAACAATGTTTCTAAGGGTGGTAGCACCCGAGACCCCGGAGACGATCGATGGATTTTGAGAAGACCCCCAAACTTAACCTATTTCCTTCTAGCCTCTCCGAATCTCGAGGACGAGATTCAATTTTAAGGGTGGTAGGTTTGTAACATCCCAAAATTCTAAATTTTGGAATGTTATAATAAATAGATAGTTTTGGTTGATTGTTTGATTGATTGACTGAAAGTGAGTGAGTTTGAAACTTTTTGAAAGTTAAATGAGAGGGAATAAAAGGACTTTCCCAAACTTTCATTTTTGCTTTTATGATCTTCGGGGATTCAAATTCTTTTCATCACAAAACCCTGGAGAGAAGATGACATGACTTCTTCCATTTATTTAAATGACAAGGGGTGTTGAAAATATTTGAATTTCATTTGAGAATATTTCCAATTCTGAAACTTTATGCAACTCAATGATTTTCACGAGCGAAGATAAAATGACTTCTTCAAATTATATGAAATATGAGTTGGGAGTTTCAAAGAATTAAAACTTCAAAGTTCTTTTGAATTTATTTTCAATTGGAGTTATTTGAGTTTTATTCAAATTATTTTTCTCCAAAAATAAAATATATGGAAAATAGGGTAACATGATTCCCTACCTCAGAAAAATGGAGAGAAATAAATTTGAAACCATTTTGGTATTTTTAAAATGATTTTATTGGGTTTTAAATAGGTCAGTGGCACTGTTTGGGTTATTTGAAATTTTGTGTATTTTATTTGAAGCTAGAATAATGTCCATGTTGTAGGAAACCTTTTTCTGAAAATTTTGATATATAATATGCCAATATAGAATTTTATTTCTTTTGTTTTATTACTTTTTGTTTATGCGTGTTAAAAAATGTTTATAAAAAAAAATTGGCAAGCCGACGAGGCAGTGGCCCCTTGAGGAAAACCAGCCAGCCACCGCTCCCGCCGCCCGGCCAGGCCTTCGGCCAGCGAGGCCAGCCGACCAGCGCTCGTCCCGAGCTCCGCTCGAGAGCCGCCGCCGCCCACGACTTCGCGCGCCGACCTCGGCGTCCGTGCCCGCACCGGTCTCCCTCTGACCCCTCCCGCATGCCAAGTCGCCGCCCCTCCCCCTTAAATACCGGGCCTCGACGCCCCGGCTCTCCTCTCTCCCCTCGCTCGCCGCCCCGCCGCCCAAGTCGCCGGCAGCGAAGATCCACCAGCCGCGCCAAGCCGCCACCCGCCGCCCATGCCCACCGTCGCCACCACCGCACCCGCCGCCCAGCGCCGCCCCTCTCTGTCGCGCCTCGCCGTCTCTCCGGCCAGCCGCTGCCGAGTCCGCCGCCTGCGGACTCGGAGTCAACCGCCACCGCCGTCGCCGGTTTCCCCTCTCCGAACCGGTACAACCCCGAAAACCGATCCGGTTTTCTTTTAATCTCTGTTTTAATCTAGTTATTCAGAGAGTGTTCGCTGGTTAGAGTTAGAAAGCGAACGTTCGCTCGGTAGAGTTTTCTTTTATAAATAGATTTCCGTCGGGGACCTATCCGTAGTGTTATTTTTACAAATTAGTCCCCAATTTTCAAACGATCATAACTTTTTACTCGTTAGTCCAAATCCAACGAAACCAACGCCCACTTCTTCATTACGATCTCCTCTATCCAGTAATCCAACTCAAACATGTTTTTGAAAGTTTAAAATTTGAATTAGATCAGATTTGAATTCAAACTTCGTTTGATCATAACTTGAGTTTTACAACTCTGTTTGAGTTGATTCTTTTTGCAAATTGAAGCTCTTGACCTAATCTTTCTGATAAGGCCAAATTCACATAATGTTGGTACTGTTAGAAATTGTTTTATGTTGCAAGAGTTATTTGATTGGTTTTGACGTTTTCGGAATTGTTTTCTTCGTTCATTCCGATCTTTTGAGTGATTGCTTATGTGTGGTTACTATTGCTTGATTACGATAGATTAACCGGAGTGTGACAAGTAGACCTATCAAGAGTTTTGAGTGCGAATCATCTTCATCAACTTTGCAGGCAAGTAACACTTGATCATATCTTTTCATACCCAGTTTTTATGCATTAGCTCAACCCTCCAACATTGCATGATTAGGATGGCATTAATTTGTGGGTTGGGAAGTAGATGATGAGGTAGGAACCTATTGCCTGTTACTTTCAAACCCTTGGGAGTTACTTCTACGTTATGCTTATATTGCCATGCTATGCTCGTGAGACGTGGTTTGGGTTTGAGAGATATTCACGACAGATGTGAGATTATTAATTAATGGTTTACTTTAAGGTGGCAACTTAAATACACATCTGGGTGGATCGAGGCACTGGGGAACCCAGTGTTGTCATTTTATTTTGGAAATCCGGGGTACCCGTGTGATCTTCCTATGGACCGCCACCAGGGCTCAAAGGGAACTGAGATTATTCATGCTAGAAACTTCCGTGTGCAGCCACAAGCTATTATGGGCTCTAGCATAGTTGAGTAAGTTACGTGAAGCTCTCGAAGAGGTAGGTCAGCAGGTAGTGGGTTTTATAGGTTTGGTATGATCTATCCGGAGTAGAGAGTTAATGTTTCAGAAGAAGGCGTGTCTCGGTCATCCGTCTCTCAAACACCATGCGGTCACGAGAAACCAACGGAGGCGATCGAGTCTTGTGGGGAAAAGTCATAAACCTCTGCAGTGTACAATCTAATCATGGTTAGAGTGTCCCCGGTTATGGACAATTATGAGTATCTAGTACTTGAGTATTCACATGTATCTCATCACTCTAAATTAATATTGCTGGGTTGTTAATCACTTTAATTGGGATTGAGTTGGGGTTATACCTTCTCAATGATGTTTCAACCACCATGATAGTTAAAGTAAAATTTATTCCTTTGATGTAGGGAAAAATTGGCTTTTCATAAAAGCTGTAACCATAGAGCTTTCCACCAGCCATATATGCATGTAGTATAGCTTATTCTTTCATTACTCTCTATGTGTTACATTGCGGCATATTCCATGTCTTGACCCGTTTCGGGCTGCAACGTTTCATGTTGCAGACTTTTCAGACGACGAGAAGTGATATGTTAGGGTTACGATTTCCTATACTCAACTTTGCCGTTGGTGTTGATGGGAATCCACAACCTTGTTGCTTCCGCTATCTTTTGGATTGAGGTAATAGTATTTACGCTACTTTATACATGTGATTTACCTCTGTTATAAATCCTTCGAGTACTGTGTGTGTCAGCATACCGATCCAGGGATGACACGAAAGCACAAAGACTTGATCCATTCGGGTCGGGTCGCTACATTTTCCAAACTATTACTGGCCATAGATTCATCAAAATAAGCAAACAACACACGAGAAACAGAATCTGTCAAAAACAGAACAGTCTGTAGTAATCTGTAACTAACGCAAACTTCTGGAACTCTAAAAAATCTAACAAAATTGGACGACCTAGAAAATTTGTTTATTGATCAGCAGCAATTGGAATCAATATTTTATTATGTTCTGGTGATTTTTAACAATTGTTTTCATGAACAGAAAGTTTCTGGAATTTACAGCAAGATCAAATAACTATCATCCAAGAAGATCCTATAGGTTTAACTTGGCACAAACACTAATTAAAACATAAAAACAAATCTAACCATAGGCTAGATCAAATATTTATTCCTAAACAGAAGCAAAAGGCAAAAAACTAAAAATAAAATTGGGTTGCCTCCCAACAAGCGCTATCGTTTAACGCCCCTAGCTAGGCACAAAAGCAAGGATAGATCTAGGTATTGCCATCTTTGGTAGGCAATTCTTCAATAAGACACCTATCACCCTTAGGAGTTTCTTTCTTTCTATTAATTATCAAACTTCTAGGCACAAAATCTAGAAAATCATTCGCAACAAATGGTTCCTTAATGATAGCAAAAGGATTGGGATGAACACTTATTGATTTTAGATCCGCAGTTTCCTTACTAGAGGATTCACCCTTATTTTTAGGAACATAAAAAAGCTTGGCAATTTTAGTTGGAGGACTTGGAGTATTTTTTACGGAAGAGAAGGCAGTCCCCAAGTTGGTAATGATACCCTCAAGTTTATCGATTCTAGTGGAATCCTGATTTATTGTTTCATCAACTATGGGTTCCTTCTCCTTAATATTTTTCAAAGTGACTCCTACTTTAGATCCATATTTGGTAATTTGGTTGTGGATATTTTTATCCAAATTTTCAATTAACTCTACGGTAGCAACTTTATTTTCAATAATTTCAAGTCTTTGCATTACATGCTCCAAAGTTAACATAGTTCCATTAACCAAAAGAGGTGGTGAGCCAAACAAATCTATCATAGCATTATAAGAATCAAAAGTATGGCTCCCCAAGAAATTCCCTCCGGTAATGGTATCAAGAATATATCTGTACCAAGGAGTAGCGCCTACATAAAAATTGCGGAGAAGAAGTGAAGTAGATTGCTTCCTGGTATATCTATTTTGAGCATTGAAAATTCTATACCAAGCGTCTTTTAGATTTTCTCCCTCCCTTTGCTTAAAATTAAGAACTTCATTCTCGGGAGACAATGGAGAAGATAGAGGACTAGCCATAATGACAAGCAATCAATCCAACACACGAGCAAACAAAAAGCAAGCGAAAAAGAGGCGAACGGGAAAGAGAGGGCGAATAAAACGGCAAGGGTAAAGTGGGGGAGAGGAAAACGAGAGGCAAATGGCAAATAATGTAATGCGGGAGACAAGACTTTGTGATGGGTACTTGGTACGTTGACTTTCGCGTAGACTCCCCGACAACGGCGCCAGAAATGGCTCGTTGACGGGAAATCAAATCTTGACTTGACTTTGCGTGAATCTCCCCGGCAACGGCGCCAGAAATCCTTCTTGCTACCTCTTGAGAACTGCGTTGGTTTTCCCTTGAAGAGGAAAGGGTGATGCAGCAAAGTAGCGTAAGTATTTCCCTCAGTTTTGAGAATCAAGGTATCAATCCAGTAGGAGGCCACGCCAAATTCCCTTGCACCTACACAAACAAATATAAACCTCGCAACCAACACAATAAAGGGGTTGTCAATCCCTTCACGCTCACTTACGAAAGTGAGATCTGATAGATATGATAAGATGATATTTTTGGTATTTTTATAATAAAGATGCAAAGTAAAATAAAAGGCAATAAAAATAGCTAAGTGTTGGAAGATTAATATGATGGAAAATAGACCCGGGGGCCATAGAGATTTCACTGGTGGCTTCTCTCAAGAGCATAAGTATTACGGTGGGTGAACAAATTACTGTTGAGCAATTGATAGAATTGAGCATAGTTATGAGAATATCTAGGTATGATCATGTATATAGGCATCACGTCCGTGACAAGTAGACCGACTCTTGCCTGCATCTACTACTATTACTCCACACATCGATCGCTATCCAGCATGCACCTAGAGTATTAAGTTCAAAAGAATAGAGTAACGCTTTAAGTAAGATGACATGATGTAAAGGGATAAACTCATGCAATATGATATAAACCCCATCTTGTTATCCTCGATGGCAATAATACAATACGTGCCTTACTGCCCCTGCTGTCACTGGGAAAGGATACCGCAAGATTGAACCCAAACCTAAGCACTTCTCCCATTGCAAGAAAGATCAATCTAGTAGGCCAAACCAAACTGATAATTCGAAGAGACTTGCAAAGATAACCAATCATACATAAAAGAATTCAGAGGAGATTCAAATATTGTTCATAGATAATCTTGATCATAAACCCACAATTCATCGATCTCAACAAACACACCACAAAAGAAGATTACATCGAATAGATCTCCACGAGAATCATGGAGAACTTTGTATTGAGATCCAAAAAGAGAGAAGAAGCCATCTAGCTAATAACTATGGACCCGAGGGTCTGAGGTAAACTACTCACACATCATCGAAGAGGCTATGGTGTTGATGTAGAAGCCCTCCGTGATCAATCCCTCCTCCGGCAGGATGCCGGAAAAGGCCCCAATATGGGATCTCACGGGTACAGAAGGTTGCGGCGGCGGAATTAGGTTTTCGTGGATGCTTCTGTTGGTTTGGGGGTACGTAGGTATATATAGGAGGAAGAAGTATGTCGGTGGAGCAATATGGGCCCCACGAGGGTGGAGGGCGCGCCCAGGGGGGTAGGCGCGCCCCCTGCCTCGTGCTCTCCTGGTTGCTTTCTTGACGTAGGGTCCAAGTCCTGTGGATCACGTTTGTTCCAAAAATCACGTTCCCGAAGGTTTGATTCCGTTTGGACTCCGTTTGATATTCTTTTTCTGCGAAACTCTGAAATAGGCACAAAAAACAGCAATTTGGGCTGGGCCTGCGGTTAATATCCCAAAAATAATATAAAAGTATATAATAAAGCCCGTTAAACATCCAAAATAGAATATAATATAGCATGAAGCAATCAAAAATTATAGATATGTTGGAGACGTATCAAGAGGCGAGACAATGGTTTTGCAATGGAGAAGATGGAGAGGAGAGGGGGTGGTTTTGCAATGGAGAAGAGGGAGAGGCGAGACAGTGGTTTTGGAATGGAGATGACGGAGAGGAGAGGAGGTGGTTTTGCAATGGAGAAGAGGGAGAGGAGCGTGCGGAAGCGATTTAGGATTGGACGAGAGGGCCCATGCGCTGTGACTGAATCAAAATCAAAATCAATTTACCCTTCAATTGAGAAAGCGACCCCACATTAGCTAGTCTTCCTTTTATTCCGGGTCATAATTGACCATGATTTTCACAAATAAAATATATGTTATACGTTGCAAAAATAATATAATTTGAAAGTACATTCAGATATGAACCAAACGATACAATTTTTGTGACATGCATTCACGTTTTGCTTGTCAAATATAGTACGTGGTCAAACTTTGACCCAAAATACGCAAAACAAAAAAAATACTTCCAAGACCAGCGCTACTCCTCTCCTCTTAAACCACCGCTGCTCCTCTCCTGTTCCAATCTAAATCCAGCGCCGCTCCTCTCCTCTTCCATTTCAAAACCAGCGCCCCTCCTCTCCTGTTCCAATCCAAAACCAGCGCCCCTCCTCTCATGTTCTAATCCAAAACCAGCACCGCTCCTCTCCTCTTCCATTCAAAAACCACCGCTGGCGAGTGAAGGTGTTGTGGAGAAGTAGATCGATGGAGGAGTACAACCGATATGTGAGGATCGCAGACGGCGACCCTGTGAAGCTAGCTAGGATGTTGGAGATACAGTCTTGGTTTGAAAACAAGGACCAACAAGCGGTGACGGTGACATCCATGGCCAAATATCTGCAATAGAGCGAAAAGGCGGCGATACTCCCGAAGGGAGTCGCGCGGGAGTACATAGAGCTGCTCCTTTGGGCCATGGAGCAAACAGATTCACTAAATCCGATCGTGAGGCAGCGGTGGTGGGAGTATCGATCCAAGATGGATCATCCAGCAGAGATTGAAGGATGGAGCATCTACATGGTGCCGTTTGTGAGCGTGTCATGCCAGAGAGAGTCGGTGGAGTCTTCGTTGACCGAACCCAACTTCAAGAGGAGAAAAGCAGTTGGCCCGATGATGCTTACCCGCCATCCTCTCCCTCGTCGTTCACATCGTCTCACAGGGCGGTTGTCTGCCGCAGAGGAATAGGAGGGGACTATCCCCCCCCCAACCCAATAGGAGGGCAGGTTGTGAATTGTCAGGAGGAGCTTAGGGTTGTCAGTATTTGCAGGTTGTGAATTGTGTTTTGTGTTTTGTATTTTGAGAGTACTTTCAGATATGAATGTCTTTTGAATTTCAGATTTGCAGTATTGAGCACGTGAAGTATTTTATGAATTCTAGAGATCTATTTTTAGCACTTAAAAATGTATTTCATATAAAAGTGCAGACTATGTGATTCTCAGAGAAGAAACTGCAAGTTTTAGTTTTAGATAAGAAACTACAAGTTTCAGAGGCATAGCATTTATATTAACACACTCTTTTCAAACTGGGATAACATCGTGTTGGAAGTTTTATTCATAGTCAAAATTAGAACTACCAGCCAGTTAACATCATGCTGATCAACATTCATGCATAGCACATCTTCATATGATGCACAGTCAAAAAGATATGCTATTTTCAAAATGCCCACACAATGTCGAGTGTGTGAAAAACAGAGAAAACGGACGAAGTTTTGGCAAGTGTTGGACGTGGTGTGCATAGAAGATAATGGGGACCCACATGACAATAATGGCAGAGGCAAAAAAATTGAGATATTTTCACCACATCAGGTGGAATCGAACCCGAGCGGAACAGCGGTCGGGTAGTGTCACTTGGCCACTCGGCTAGTTTAGTAGTTTGGTAGAAATAAGGCACGACATCTAGCATGCCTTCCCCGGCTCCGGTGGTTTGTTCTTGTCCTACGCCTTTGTGCGCTCGCCGCGGCGCCACTGTCTGCCGTTGTGAACATGTTGAACAAACGAGAGGAATCTGGAGACGACTGTACGTGGAGAGGTGGACAGTCGGGACACACTAGGTTTATCGGCTTTTCGCTTGAGGACAAGCGAGGTCTAAGCTTGGGGGAGTTGATACGTCTATTTTTGCATCATGCTTTTATATCGATATTTATCGCATTATGGGCAGTTACTTCACATTATGTTACAATACTTATGGCTATTCTCTCTTATTTTACAAGGTTTACATGAAGAGGGAGAATGCCGGCAGCTGGAATTCTAGGCTGGGAAAGGAGCAAATATTGGAGACCTATTCTGTGCAACTCCAAAAGTCCTGAAACTCCATGGAATATCTTAAAATAAATAAAGAAAAATCATTGCCAAAGATGAAGGCCAGGGGGCCCACACCCTGCTCACGAGGGTGGGGGCGCGCCCCAGACTCACGAGGGTGGGGGGCGCGCCCTCCTACCTCGTGGGCCCCCTGATGGCTCCCGATGCCCATCTTCTCCTATATGAAGTCTTTCGATGAGAAAAAAACATTAAGCAACCTTTCGGGACGAGACTCCGCCGCCACGAGGCGGAACCTTGGCGGAACCAATCTAGGGCTCCGGCAGAGCTGTTCTGCCTGGGTCACTTCCCTCCGGGAGGGGGAAATCATCACCATCATCATCACCAACGCTCCTCTCATCGGGAGGGGAAATCTCCATCAACATCTTCACCAGCACCATCTCATCTCCAATCCTAGTTCATCTCTTGTATCCAATTCTTGTCTCCAAGTCCGGGATTGGTGCTAGTAGGTTGCTAGTAGTGTTGATTACACCTTGTAGTTGATGCTAGTTGGTTTATTTGGTGGAAGATCATCTGTTCAGATCCTTTATGCATATTATTACCCCTCTGATTATAAACATGAATATGCTTTGTGAGTAGTTACGTTTGTTCCTGAGGACAAGGGAGAAGTCTTGCTATTAGTAGTCATGTGAATTTGGTATTTGTTCGATATTTTGTTGAGATGTATGTTGTCTAGCCTCTAGTGGTGTTATGTGAACGTCGAATACATAACACTTCACCATTATTTGGGCCTAGAGGAAGGCATTGGGAAGTAATAAGTAGATGATGGGTTGCTAGAGTGTGAAGCTTAAACCCTAGTTTATGCGTTGCTTCGTAAGGGCTAATTTGGATCCATATGTTTCATGCTATGGTTAGGTTTACCTTAATACTTTTGTTGTAGTTGCGGATGCTTGCAATAGAGGTTAATCATAAGTGGGATGCTTGCTCAAGTAAGAACAACACCCAAGCACCGGTCCACCCACATACCAAATTATCAAAGTACCGAACACGAATCATATGAACGTGATGAAAACTAGCTTGATGATATTCCCATGTGTCCTCGGGAGCGCTTTTCCTATTATAAGAATTTGTCCAGGCTTGTACTTTGCTACGGAAAGGATTGGGCCACCTTGTTGCACTTTATTTACTCTTTTTACTTGTTGCTTGTTACTATTTATCTTATCACAAAACTATCTGTTACCACTTATTTCAGTACTTGCAGAGAATGGCGTGCAAGCAACTTCCTGAAGCCGAAGAAGGGGTCGACATTGCCGGAGCGAGGCGACGAAAGCTAAACATCTGGTGTAATAGCTCCGGTCTGACTCAGGTGCTCGACTTATCTCAGTGATCTTGAGTCGATTCCTTATGCCGCACCTGATTCATGCGTCAGTGATGATCGGACAACTGGGTTAGGCTCGCGCTGGCCCTTCTCCCTTTTTCACGTTCCCCTGGGTGCTCTGCGTCCTCGGGTCCCGGCCCTCGAGCGGGCTCAGCCGCCGTTGGTATGCCAGGCCGCGATGTCGTGGTCAAGGCCAGGGGGCGAGGGCTGGAAAGCCAGTAGGGGCTCCTGAGACGCCATGCTCAAGAGCCCCCCTTTAACGCGCAAGCAAATTGCATGAAAAAGAGTAGGAGCCTGCGGTGCCGCCTGCTGCCAGCCTCTGGAGATTCCTGTAGGTCAGCGCAAGGGAGGAAATACAGATTGCATAGTGTTTGTTGGTCCTTCGCTGGTCGCTTCGCAAGAAGATGAAGGCACTGAGGGCCTGGGGAGGTAACGTGCGCGGGGCGTGCCGCGAGCCAGAGCTCGACCACTCAGGTTTGTCGGTGTTGCAGGGACGGACCCGAGCACAAGCACCGTGCCGACATGTAGAATCCTTGCCGCGGGACGAGCAGAAGATTAGGCGACAACGTGGGATGCCATGAGGCGTAATCAGGTAGGTAAATATCATCTCAGGAAGGGCAGGTAATGCTAGTTCGGATAAATGCAAGGCGGATACGTGCCGTTGGGACGAACCCATGCGGCCTGGGGATGATGCGGCCCAAGGGGCGCCCCCAACAAGGTAAACTAAAGACACAAAAAAATACATGTCGCAGGGACAAGCCCGTGCGACCTGGGAAAAATAGGGGCGCTCCCAGCTGAACAAACTGGAAAGAGTCACTGGCAGAGTTGCTGAAGAGATGTCGAGGCAGCTGAAGGCGTGATACGCCTCCAACGTATCTATAATTTTTGATTGTTCCATGCAATTATATTATCTGTTTCGGATGTTTATGGGCTTTATTTTACACTTCTGTATTATTTTTGGGACTAACCTATTAACCCAGAGCCCAGTGTCAGTTTCTGTTTTTCTCCTTGTTTCAGTGTTTCGCAGAAAAGGAATATCAAACGGATTCCAAACGGAATGAAACCTCCGTTAAAGTTATTTTTGGAACGGAAGCAATCCAGAAGACTTGGAGTGTATGTAAGGGAAGCAACGAGGAAGGCACGAGGCAGGGGGCGCGCCCACCCCCTGGGAGCGCCCTCCACCCTCGTGGGCCCCTTGTGGCTCCCCTGACCGACTTCTTTCGCCTATATATATCCATATACCCTAAAACCATCAGAGAACAGAATAGATCGGGAGTTATGCTGCCGCAAGCCTCTGTAGCCACCAAAAACCAATCGGGACCCTGTTCCGGCGCCCTGCCGGAGGGGGGATCCCTCACCGGTGGCCATCTTCATCATCCCGGTGCTCTCCATGACAAGGAGGGAGTAGTTCACCCTCGGGGCTGAGGGAATGTACCAGTAGCTATGTGTTTGATCTCTCTCTCTCTCTCTCTCTCTCTCTCTCTCGTGTTCTTGAGGTGGTACGATCTTGATGTTTCTCCCCCTCTACTCTCTTGTAATGGATTGAGTTTTCCCTTTGAAGTTATCTTATCGGATTGAGTCTTTAAGGATTTGAGAACACTTGATGTATGTATTGACGTGCTTATCTGTGGTGACAATGGGATATCACGTGATCCACTTGATGTATGTTTTGGTGATTAACTTGCGGGTTCCGCCCATGAACCTATTCATAGGGGTTGGCACACGTTTTCGTCTTGACTCTCCGGTAGAAACTTTGGGGCACTCTTTGAAGTACTTTGTGTTGGTTGAATGGATGAATCTGAGATTGTGTGATGCATATCATATAATCATACCCACGGATACTTGAGGTGACATTGGAGTATCTAGGTGACATTAGGGTTTTGGTTGATTTGTATCTGAAGGTGTTATTCTAGTACGGACTCTATGATAGATCGAACGGAAAGAATAGCTTCGTGTTATTTTAGTACGGACTCTTGAATAGATAGATCTGAAAGGATAACTTTGAGTTGGTTTTGTACCCTACCATAATCTCTTTGTTTGTTCTCCGCTATTAGTGACTTTGGACTGACTCTTTGTTGCATGTTGAGGGATATTTATATGATCCAATTATGTTATTATTGTTGAGAGAACTCGCACTAGTGAAAGTATGAACCCTAGGCCTTGTTTCCTACCATTGCAATACTGTTTATGCTCACTTTTATCATTAGTTACCTTGCTGATTTTATATTTTCAGATTACAAAAACCTATATCTACCATCCATATTGCACTTGTATCACCATCTCTTCGCCGAACTAGTGCACCTTTACAGTTTACCATTGTATTGGGTGTGTTGGGGACACAAGAGACTCTTTGTTATTTGGTTGCAGGGTTGTTTGAGATAGACCATCTTCATATTACGCCTCCCGCGGATTGATAAACCTTAGGTCATCCACTTGAGGGAAATTTTCTACTGTCCTACAAACCTCTGCACTTGGAGGCCCAACAACGTCTACAAGAAGAAGGTTGTGTAGTAGACATCAAGCTCTTTTCTGGCGCCGTTGCCGGGGAGGTTAGTGCTTGAAGGTATATGTTTGGATCTTGCAATTGAATCTTTTAGTTTCTTGTTTTATCACTAGTCTAGTCTATAAAAGAAAATTATAAAAAATGAATTGAGGTTACCTCATATGTTTCATCTTTTTAATGTATTTCGTGAAAATGATGGGAAGGAAAATTGTGCTTAAGTAGTAGAAGAAGAATTACATAGAATGTTTGGCATAAAATATGTGAATGATGAGCAGCAATGTTGTTATTATGAATTCTTTGAATACCCATGATGCTAATGATATGCAAAGCCACAAGCTTGGGGATGCTATGTTTGGTGAAGATGATATGTTTAGTCCCCCAAGTTTTGATGAGCAAATTTATTATGATGAAAGCATGCCTCCTATTTATGATGATTATGGTGATGACATGTATGCTATAAAGAATAAAGATAACCATGAAAATTTTCATCATGATTTTAATTTTCAATTGGATTATGCTTCACATGATAGTTATTTTGTTGAGTTTGCTCCCACTATCCCGAATGAGAACAAATTTTCTTATGTGGAGAGTAATAAAATTTATATGCAAGTAGATCATTAAAAGAATGCTTTATGTGATGGTTATATGGTTGAATTCATTCATGATTCTACTGAAAATTATTATGAGAAAGGATCATATGCTTCTACATATTGTAATAATATCAAGTTTCTTCTCTATGTGTTGAAAATCTTAAAGTTATGCTTTGTTTTGCTTTCCTATGCTAGTTGATTCTTGTTCCCATAATTTTTTTGCTCACAAAATCCCTATGCATAGGAAGTGGGTTAGACTTAAATGTGCTAGTCATATTCTTCATGATGCTCTCTATATGTTTCAATTCTTACCTTTTATGCGGGCATGATTGAAATCATCATGCCTAGCTAGGGGCATTAAACGTTAGCGCTTGTTGGGAGGCAACCCAATTTTATTTTAGTTCTTTGCTTTTTGGTTATGTTTAGGAATAAATAATTCATCTAGCTTGTGTTTATATGTGTTTTTATGTTTTAATTAGTGTTTGTGCCAAGTTAAACCTATAGGATCTTCTTGGATGATAGTTATTGATTTTGCTGAAAATTCCAGAAACTTTCTGTTCACGAAAACAATTGTTAAAAATCACCAGAACGTGATAAAATACTGATTCCAATTTCAGTAGATCAATAAAAAAATTATCTAGGTCTTCCTATTTTGGTAGATATTTCTGAGTTCCATAAGTATACGTTTGATACAGATTACTACAGACTGTTCTGTTTTTGACAGATTCTGTTTTCTATGTGTTGTTTGCTTATTTTGATGAATCTATGAGTAGTATCGGAGGGTATGAACCATAGAGAAATTGAAATACAGTAGATACTACATCAATATGAATTTATAATGAGTTCACAACAGTACCTAAGTAGTGATTTATTTTCTTATACTAACGGAGCTTACAAGTTTTCTGTTGAGTTTTGTGTTGTGAAGTTTTGAAGTTTTGGGTAAAGATTCGATGGACTATGGAATAAGGAGTGGAAAGAGCCTAAGCTTGGGGATTCCCAAGGCACCCCAAGGTAATATTCAAGGATAACCAGGCGTCTAAGCTTGGGGATGCCCCGTAAGGCATCCCCTCTTTCGTCTTCGTTCATCGGTAACTTTACTTGGAGCTATATTTTTATTCACCACATGATATGTGTTTTGCTTGGAGCGTCATTTTATTTTGTTTTGCTTGCTGTTTGAATAGAAAACCAAGATCTGAAATTCTTAAATGTTATAGAGTCTTCACATAGTTACATAATTATTCGACTACCCATTGATCTTCGCTTATATCTTTTGGAGTAGTTTGTCGTTTACTCTAGTGTTTCACTTATATCTTTTAGAGCACAATGGTAGTTTTATTTTGAAGAAATAGATGAATTCTCATGCTTCACTTATATTATTCTGAGAGTCTTTAGAACAGCATGGTAGTTTTCTTTGGTTATGAAACTAGTCCTAATATGATGGGCATCCAAGATGGGTATAATAAAAACTTTCATATAAAGTGCATTGAATACTATGAGAAGTTTGATACTTGATGATTGTTTTGAGATATGAAGATGGTGATATTAGAGTCATGCTAGTGGAGTAGTTGTGAATTTGAGAAATACTTGTGTTAAAGTTTGTGATTCCCGTAGCATGCACGTATGGTGAACCGTTATGTGATGAAGTCGGAGCATGATTTATTTATTGATTCTCTTCCTTATGAGTGGCGGTCGGGGACGAGTGATGGTCTTTTCCTAACAATCTATCCCCCTAAGATCATGCGTGTAGTACTTCATTTCGATAACTAATAGATTTTTGCAATAAGTATGTGAGTTCTTTATGACTAATGTAAAGTCCATGGAATATACGCACTCTCTTCCTTCTACCATTGCTAGCCTCTCTAATACCGTGCACCTTTCGCCGGTATCATACACCCACCATATACCTTCCTCAAAATAGCCACCATACCTACCTATTATGGCATTTTCATAGCCATTCCGAGATATATTTCCATGCAACTTTCCACCATTATGTTTATTATGACACGCTTCATCATTGTCATATTGCTTTGCATGATCATGGAGTTGACATTGTATTTGGGGCAAACTACCATTCATAATTCTTTCATACATGTCACTCTTGATTCATTGCATATCCCAGTATTCCGCCGGAGACATTCACATAGAGTCATATTGTTGTTCTAAGTATTGAGTTGTAATTCCTGAGTTGTAAGAAAATTAAAATGTGATGATCATCATTATTAGAGCATTGTCCCAGTGAGGAAAGGATGATGGAGACTATGATTCCCCCACAAGTCGGGATGAGACTCCAGACGAAAAATAAAATAAAAAAATAAAAAAAGAGGCCATAAAAAAAGGAGAAAAGGCCCAAATAAAAAAACGAGAGAAAAAGAGAGAAGGGACAATGTTACTATCCTTTTACCACACTTGTGCTTCAAAGTAGCACCATGATCTTCATGGTAGAAAGTCTCTCATTTTGTCACTTTCATATACTAGTGGGAATTTTTCATTATAGAACTTGGCTTGTATATTCCAATGATGGGCTTCCTCAAAATGCCCTAGGTCTTCGTGAGCAAGCGAGTTGGATGCACACCCAATTAGTTTCTTTTGTTGAGCTTTCATAGACTTATAGCTCTAGTGCATCCGTTGCATGGCAATCCCTACTCACTCACATTGATATCTATTGATGGGCATCTCCATAGCCCGTTGATACGCTGATACGTCTCCAACGTATCTATAATTTTTGATTGATCCATGCTATATTATATTCTGTTTTGGACATTATTGGGCTTTATTATACACTTTTATATTATTTTGGGACTAACCTATTAACCGGAGGCCCAGCCCAGAATTGTTGTTTTTTGCCTATTTCAGAGTTTCGCAGAAAAAGAATATCAAACGGAGTCCAAACGGAATGAAACCTTCGGGAACGTGATTTTCGGAATGAACATGTTCCAGAGGACTTGGACCCTATGTCAAGACATCAACCAGGAAGCCATGAGGTAGGGGCGCGCCTACCCCTTGGGCGCGCCCTCCACCCTTGTGGGCCCCATGTTGCTCCACCGACGTACTTCTTCCTCATATATATACCTATATACCCCCAAACTACTAGATACGGAGCCAAAAACCTAATTCCACCGCCGCAACCTTTTGTACCCGTGAGATCCCATCTTGGGGCCTGTTCCGGAGCTCCTCCGGAGGGGGCATCGATCACGAAGGGCTTCTACATCAACACCATAGACTCTCTGATGATGTGTGAGTAGTTTACCTCAGACCTTCGGGTCCATAGTTATTAGCTAGATGGCTTCTTCTATCTTTTTGGATCTCAATACAATGTTCTCCCCCTCTCTTGTGGAGATCTATACGATGTAATCTTGTTTTGCGGTGTGTTTGTTGAGACCGATGAATTGTGGGTTTATGATGAAGTTTGTCTATGAACAATATTTGAATCTTCTCTGAATTCTTTTATGTATGATTGGTTATCTTTGCAAGTTTCTTCGAATTATCAGTTTGGTTTGGCCTACTAGATTGATCTTTCTTGCAATGGGAGAAGTGCTTAGCTTTGGGTTCAATCTTGCGGTGTCCTTTCCCAGTGACAGTAGGGGCAGCAAGGCACGTATTGTATTTTTGCCATCGAGGATAACAAGATGGGGTTTATATCATATTGCATGAGTTTATCCCTCTACATCATGTCATCTTGCTTAAAGCGTTACTCTGTTCTTATGAACTTAATACTCTAGATGCATCTTTGGATAGCGGTCGATGTGTGGAGTAATAGTAGTAGATGCAGGCAGGAGTCGGTCTACCTGTCTTGGACGTGATGCCTATATACATGATCATACCTAGATATTCTCATAACTATGCTCAATTCTGTCAATTGCTCAACAGTAATTTGTTCACCCACCGTAAATACTTATGCTCTTGAGAGAAGCCACTAGTGAAACCTATGGCCCCCGGGTCTATTTTCCATCATATTAATCTCCCGACAACAAGCTATTTCTAGCGCCGTTTTTATTTTACTTTCTTTACTTTGCATCTTTATCATAAAAATACCAAAAATATTATCTTATCATATCTATTAGATCTCACTCTCGTAAGTGACCGTGTAGGGATTGACAACCCCTTATCGCGTTGGTTGCGAGGATTTATTTGTTTGTGTAGGTGCGAGGGACTCGTGCGTGGCCTCCTACTGGATTGATACCTTGGTTCTCAAAAACTGAGGGAAATACTTATGCTACTTTGCTGCATCACCCTTTCCTCTTCAAGGGAAAACTAACGCAGTGCTCAAGAGGTAGCATACGCCTAGTTGATGTGAGACTGTCTTCTCCTTTTTGTCTTCTCCACAACCACCGTTCTATTCCACCTATAGTGCTATGTCCATGGCTCACGCTCATGTATTGTATGAAACAATTGCTTGGCTTATCATCGGGGTTGTGCATGATTTAAATATTTTGTGTGGTGAAGATAGAGCATAGCCAGACTATATGATTTTGTAGGGATAACTTTTTTTGGCCATGTTATTTTGAGAAGACATGATTACTTTGTTAGTATGCTTGAAGTATTATTATTTTTATGTCAATATTAAACTTTTATCTTGAATCTTATGGATCTGAATATTCTTGCCACAAGAAAGAGAATTACATGGATAAATATGTTAGGTAGCATTCCACATCAAAAATTATGTTTTTATCATTTACCTACTCGAGGACGAGCAGGAATTAAGCTTGGGGATGCTTGATACATCTCCAATGTATCTATAATTTTTGATTGTTCCATGCTATTATATTATTTGTTTTGGATGTTTATGGGCTTTATTTTACACTTTTATATTATTTTTGGGACTAACCTATTAACCCAGAGCCAGTGCGATTTACATTTTTCTCCTTGTTTCAGTGTTTCACAGAAAAGGAATATCAAACGGAGTCCAAACGGAATGAAACCTTCAGGAAAGTTATTTTTGGAACGGAAGCAATCCAGAAGACTTGGAGTGTACGAAAGGGAAGCAACGAGTAAGGCATGAGACAGGGGGGCGCGCCCACCCCCCTGGGCGCGCCCTCCACCCTCGTGGGCCCTCGTGGCTCCCCTGACCAACTTCTTTCGCCTATATATACCCATATACCCTAAAACCATCAGAGAACAGAATAGATCAGGAGTTCCGCCGCCGCAAGCCTCTGTAGCCACCAAAAACCAATCGGGACCCTGTTAGGCGCCTGCCGGGAGGGGCAGGATCCCTCACCGGTGGCCATCTTCATCATCCCGGCGCTCTCCATGACGAGGAGGGAGTAGTTCACCCTCGGGGCTGAGGGTATGTACCAGTAGCTATGTGTTTGATCTCTCTCTCTCATGTTCTTGAGGTGGTACGATCTTGATGTATCGCGAGCTTCGCTATTATAGTTGGATCTTATGATGTTTCTCCCCCTCTACTCTCTTGTAATGGATTGAGTTTTCCCTTTGAAGTTATCTTATCGGATTGAGTCTTTTAAGGATTTGAGAACACTTGATGTATGTCTTGACGTGCTTATCTATGGTGACAATGGGATATCACGTGATCCACTTGATGTATGTTTTGGTGATCAACTTGCGGGTTCATCCCATAAACCTATGCATATGGGTTGGCACACGTTTTTGTCTTGACTCTTCGGTAGAAACTTTGGGGCACTCTTGAAGTACTTTGTGTTGGTTGAATAGATGAATCTGAGATTGTGTGATGCATATTGTATAATCCTACCCACGGATACTTGAGGTGACATTGGAGTATCTAGGTGACATTAGGGTTTTAGTTGATTTGTATCTTAAGGTGTTATTCTAGTACGAACTCTATGATAGATCAAACGGAAAGAATAGCTTCGTGTTATTTTACTACGGACTCTTGAATAGATAGATCAGAAAGGATAACTTTGAGGTGGTTTCGTACCCTACCATAATCTCTTCGTTTGTTCTCCGCTATTAGTGATGGAGTGACTCTTTGTTGCATGTTGAGGGATATTTATACGATCCAATTATGTTATTATTGTTGAGAGAACTTGCACTAGTGAAAGTATGAACCCTAGGCCTTGTTTCCTACCATTGCAATACCGTTTACATTCACTTTTATCATTAGTTACCTTGCTGTTTTTATATTTTCAGATTACAAAAACCTATATCTACCATCCATATTGCACTTCTATCACCATCTCTTCGCCGAACTAGTGCACCTATACAATTTACCATTGTATTGGGTGTGTTGGGGACACAAGAGACTCTTTGTTATTTGGTTGCAGGGTTGTTTGAGAGAGACCATTTTCATCCTATGCCTCCCACAGATTGATAAACCTTAGGTCATCCACTTGAGGGAAATTTGCTACTGTCCTACAAACCTCTGCACGTGGAGGCCCAACAACGTCTACAAGAAGAAGGTTGTGTAGTAGGCATCAAGGCGCGTGCTGATGAAGTTGCTCCTTAGGTGTCATCCGGTGGCCGGTTCTCGGGAGATCCTGGAGGCTCTGGCTCCTCCTCCCCCAGGACCGCCTGGCGTCTGGACTCGCGAGCCGCCAAGGCGCCCTGCATGAGCCGTTGGTAGCTTTTAGGGGGGCCCTCACACCGACCGGCATGTGATGGCCAGTAACGCTCCTCAGATGCGGCCCGGTTGAGCCCGGGTAGTCGATGCAGACGTGCAGCTCACCATCATCGCTTGGATGGGGAGTTGTGTCAGGTAGTGGGCGGCGGTCGCCGCGCATGGCTCTTAGCGTTTGGAGGTCCTGGGTTATCTTGGTGATGAACTCCTGAGCACTAGGTGCCTCGCGCCTTGTGCCCGTTTGAGAGAAACGTGCGGCGAAGCACGCCACCATATGGTGCCCGAGCGCCTCCCTCGTGACGTTGGCTAGGTCTGAGGCCCTGCAGGAGAGAACCCCTGAGTCCAGCCCAAGGAGGGCGCCGGGCGCGCCTTCCTATGCGAGGGAGGGAGGCACCCCGTCCATGGGCGCAGGTCCTGAAGTGGTGATGTCGCTCTCCTGAGGTCCTTGGCACAACATCTGCTTCTTCTTCTTGGGGATGGCCTCAGGGGGGTAAATGGTACCTTCATTGTCTGGGTCCTTGACCACCGCAGCCTGGTAAGCACGCTCAAGTGAGCACACCGCATCCTTTTCTTCGCAGGTGACCGTGATGACGCCGCCGCTTCCAGGCATCTTGAGGACGTTGTAGCCGTGGTGAGTCACCGCCATGAACTTGGACAAAGTTGGGTACCCGAGGACGGTGTTATAGGGAAGACGAATGTGGGCGACATTGAAGGTGATGAGCTCGGTGCGGTAGTTTTCACGCTAGCCGAAGGTGACCGGAAGGCGGATCTGCCCTATCAGGGTGGTGGAGTCGTCAGTCACTCCTGAGAAGGGCTTGGTAGGCTGTAGCTGATCGTATGGCACTTGGAGGCTATCGAACGTCTCGACAGACAAGACACTGAGTCATGCGCCGCCATTGATGAGGGTCTTGGTGACTTGAACGTTGCTGATGATGGGTGAGCAAAGCATCGGGAGGGCGCCGGCGGTTGCTGCGCACTTGAGCTGGTCTGCTGAGCTGAAGGTGATAGCGCACTTGGACCACCTGAGTGGGCGCATGTCTTCGAGCCACGGGAGAGCCGCGTTCACTTCTCGGGCGAACTGCTTGAAAATGCGCTGAGAGGCTGGGGCCGACGCACCGCCTAAGATGCAGGCGATGGCGCGGGGCTCCTAGAAGCCCCCAGCCCCCTCGTCCTGGTCGTCGTTCCTCCTTGGTGGTGGCAGTAGAGGAGGGAGGCCAGCCTTGCCCTGAGGGCGGTCCTCACGAGGCTGCTCCCTCCAAGCGCTCTCACGAGGTTGGTCGTGCCAGCGGTCCTCACAAGGCTGGTCGCGCCACTCCTGGCGCAGGCCGCGGTCGTCCCAGCATCCTCCTGTTCGACCTCCTCCACGGCCGTAGCCTCGGTCATTGCGGTCGGGGCACCGGCCGAAGCGCCCGTCGCGGATGGCCCTGAGCTCCTGGCAATCGCTGGTGTTGTGGCTGTGCACGTTGTGGAAGGCCCAGAACGACTGGCTGCCCCTGGATGACTCTGGGTGGTCGCGACCGCGCTTCACCTTAGGCTCGGTCGCGAGCACGGCTGCTCCCTTGCGCTTCACGTCCTTGACCTTGGCCTTCTTGTCTTCTGGGTCTGCTGCTGGGAGCTCGACGGGGGAGAGGCGCCCTTCCTCGGCCCTCGCGCACTTGGTCGCTAGGTTGAACAGCTCTAAGGGCGTGCACAGGTCTTCGTGGATGGCGAGCTCCTCCTTCATTTTGACATCGTAGATGCTGTCGGAGAACGCGGAGATGATGCCTCGTCCGTCACCTTGGGGATCTTGAGGCGGACGTTGTTGAAGCGTCGGATGTACTTCTGTAGGGTTTCTCCGGGTTGCTGCTTGATGCGCCATAGGTGGCCCGCGGCCCGCGGGCGGTCGCGAGTGCCCTGGAAGTTGGCGACGAAACGCTCGCGCATCTCGCCCCAGGAGGAGATCGATTCCATGGGCAGGTTCAGGAGCCACGAGCGCGCGCCATCTTTAAGGGCCATGGGGAACCAGTTCGCCATGACCTTCTGTAGGACCTTGAAGTATGTCTAGAGGGGGGTGATTAGACTACTTGACCAATTAAAAGCTATGACTTTCACAATTTTAGACTTTGGTAGATTTTAGCTATCTTTGAACAATTCAAGCAATCATCACGCAATTCAAGCAAGCATGCAAAGAGTATATAGGCAGCGGAAAATAAAGCATGCAACTTGCAAGAATGTAAAGGGAAGGGTTTGGAGAATTCAAACGCAATTGGAGACACGGATGTTTTTGTCATGGTTCCGATAGGTGGTGCTATTGTACATCCACGTTGATGGAGGCTTCAACCCACATAGGAGTAGCAGTTCTTGTGAGTCCACGGAGGGCTCCACCCACGAAGGGTCCACGAAGAAGCAACCTTGTCTATCCCACCATGGCCGTCGCCCACGAAGTACTTGCCTCACTAGCGGTAGATCTTCACAGTAGGCGATCTCCTTGCCCTTACAAAATCCTTGGTTCAACTCCACAATCTTGTCGGAGGCTCCCAAGTGACACCTAGCCAATCTAGGAGACACCACTCTCCAAGAAGCAACAAATGGTGTGTTGATGATGAACTCCTTGCTCTTGTGCTTCAAATGATAGTCTCCCCAACACTCAACTCTCTCTCATAGGATTTGGATCTGGTGGAAAGAAGATTTGAGTGGAAAGCAACTTGGGGAAGGCTAGAGATCAAGATTCATATGGTTGGAATGGAATATCTTGGCCTCAACACATGAGTAGGTGGTTCTCTCTGAGGCTGGTAAGTTGGAAGTGTAGGTTTGTTACGATGGCTCTCTCCACTAATGAAGAGGATGTGGAGGGGTATATAGCCTCCACACAAAATCTAACCGTTACACACAATTTACCAAACTCGGTGGGACCGAATCATCAAACTCGGTCGGACCGATTTAGTAAACCTAGTGACCATTAGGGTTTTCGGTGGGACTGACATGCAACTCGGTACGACCGATATGGTTAGGGTTAGGGCATAACGTAATCTCGGTGAGACCGATTACACAAACTCGGTGAGACCGAATTTGGTAATTAGCTAACCAGAGAGTTGGTCACGTAAACTCGGTGGGACCGATTTGCTCTTTCGATGAGACCGAAAAGTTACAAAAGGGAAAGAGAGAGCTTACATTGTAATCTCGGTGGTACCGATTCGCTCTTTCGGTGAGACGGAAAAGTTACGAAAGGGAAACAGAGAGACTACAATCCCATCTCGGTGAGACCGAGATCCCTATCGGTGAGACCGATTTTCCTAGGGTTTGTGGCAGTGGCTATGACATCTGAACTTGGTGGCGCCGGATAGAAAGAATCGGTAGGGCCAAGTTTGACTTTAGGTTTAGGTCATTTGTGGATGTGAGAAAGTAGTGGAGGGTTTTGGAGCATATCACTAAGCACATGAAGCAACACCTCATCCCTCCTTGATAGTATTGGCTTTTCCTATAGACTCAATGTGATCTTGGATCACTAAAATGTAAAATGTAGAGTCTTGAGCTTTTGAGCTTGAGACAATCCTTTGTCCTTGATATTTTGAGGGATCCACTTTCATCATCCATGCCATGCCATTCATTGAGCTTTCCTGAAATATTTGTCTTGAAATAGCATTAGCTCAATGAGCTATATGTTGTTATGAATTACCAAAACCACCTAGGGATAGTTGCACTTTCAATCTCCCCCTTTTTGGTAACTGATGACAACATATAGATCAAATCTTCGACAAATGATAATAAAATTTGAAAAACATCGTCGCCTTGAGAAGTATGTGATAAGCAAGAGCTCCCCCTAAATTTGTGCATAATAATATTTGCTTTGGACTGCAAATGCACAAGGAATTAGGCTCATGGGTTACTCTTCCATGTCACATACATCTTGGTGGAGCGCTCAAAATAACAAAGATTGAATACATGCACTCATCACCAAGCAAAGTGAATGATTATATAAGGATAAATAAGATAATATCATAACGAGCATAAGTGTAGCTTATGATCAAACACATGATCATCAATGTCTCATAGGTAATTGCATAGTATCTCAACCAATCAAAAGCAAATAAAGTTCAACCGAAAAGACAAGAGAGAACAAAAGCAAAACTCTCTCTCTCTAAGCCTATGATCTATACATTTTTCTCCCCCTTTGGCAACAAGTTACCAAAAAGTTCCTAGAAAATGCATTGGACTATATCGTCTCTCAGGCTTGGTCTTCTGGTGGTGGTGGTGTCCGGAGAACTCCAAGAACGAAGGCTTCAGTCGGTGTAGTAGGAGCTGAACGAGTTGGTGCTGGAGCTGTAGCTGGAGCTGATGAAGTGACTCTGGTGTCTTGAACTGGCTCTGCAGCTGATCTCTAAGCTCGTGGCACTCTGGCAAATGCATCAGTCGTTGTCCTGCCCTTCCTCTCCTGCTTGTCATCCTGTAGCTGCTCCACAGCTGACTGAATCTCAGTTACTTTGACATCAAGATCATAGAATTTTTGTTCCATGATTCTCTCCAGGCTCTCCTGGTTTTGAGTTAGGGTGGCCAACCCCTTCTCAATCCTTAGAGTTGATGCTATCAAGTAACCAAGCTGCTCCTGCTTGTTCTTCAGAAAGTATTCAGATGCCTCTGCTTGAGTTGGCATCTTGGCAGCCTTCTCTTTCCTTGCTTTCTCCTTCTTCTCTTGCGATTGCACTAATGTTGGTTCATTCTCAGTCATGACAACTTGATTGTCCTCAAAATCAGGATAGAGAACCATGTGTTCCTTATCCAACAGATACTTCCCTGTGCCCATCTTTGAGTTTATCAACTCCACGAATCATGGGGCATATCCACAACTCCTCTTACAGTGCTGCTGCAGTCCTCTTGATCGTTTCAACTATGAGGCTCATGACTTTAAATTTCTGAGCCACATCAAAAACGTGAAGCAAATTGATTGCATGCCCTCTGATCATGTTGTGGTCACTTGATTTGGGCAAAAGAGTGTGCCTCTGGATCTAGTTGATTGTAGGCAGCCCTGACAGAAGATAATGAACTGATCCAAACTTGAAGGACTCAAGTGCATCATCTGAGATTTCCTTGTACATGTGTGACATCGAGTTGTGACCCATCTTCTTCTTGGCATAAATGTCCAAGTCATCTTCATCTTCCTTTGGGGCATTGATCAGACTTGCCCATTCTTCTATGGTTGACTGATATCGTGTTCCTTCAGACATCCACACTATCCTGCCATTTGGATAGAAATGTGATGTGGAGTAGAATTGCATAATGAGCTTGTCGTTCAAATTTGTGAGCTTCTTCCCAACAAAATCTGCAAATCCACAAGCACTGAAGCTGTCATACGCTCCAGGATAGTGTTCTTCATTCTCCTGAATGTAGGTCCAGTCGACCCACCTCATATCACAAACTATGGGCTTCTTATCCAACAAGATAGTCTCATAGAAGTCCTGCTGTTCCTTGGTGTGGAACCTGTAATCCACAACAGTCCTTCTCCTGGTGGCATATGGATCCGACTCTCTCCATAGCCTCAACCCTTGATCTCTCCAGATCTTCATGTTTTCTTGACAGGATGAGCATCATTGTGGTGCAGGGATCTTGGGTTTGAGCTTCCTTAGGACCTGCCCTTCTTCATCTTCCTCAGCATCAACCTCAAGCATTGGGGCCTTGTTCTTCTCAGTTGCTGGTATACTCCTGGTATTCCTCTTTGGTGCACTCTTGGGCTTGGGGGCAGCTTTGGGCTTTGATGTTGCAGACCCTGATTTTATGGCATCACCCATCAGCTTTTGTGCCTTGGGTGCAGGCTCAGCAACCTCTTCTTCTTCCTCTTCCTCCATCATAGATGGTTTCCCAATCACTCTGGTCATGGTCTTCTTGACCCTTTCCTTCCTTTTCTTTCCTTCAGCAGCAGCAGGTTCTTTGGGTTGGGATTCCAAAGAATCTTGAGTGGAGACTCTGGCTTTGGACATAGGTTGTCTACCTGCTGGCCTTTTGATCTTCATTCCGGGCTTAACTGCTGTTGAGCTGTACTCCTTCTTGAGCACTTTCTTCTTGGAAATGGCCTCATCCTCAGCTGCCACATAATCTTCATCCTCAGACTCTGAGGTCTTCTTCTTCCTTGTTCTTGTGGAAGCCTTGGGCAAATTACTGGGAGTGCTTCTGCTCCCCTCATCTGAGCTACTTGAGGGACTAGTGCCCTCACTCATTTGAATCTGCTCCTCGACACATTACATTTGTCACTTTGATGCGACATCTTTGCCTTGTTCTGACCACTGTGAATAGTTATAGATGAGGTAGAGTGGATGAGCATCACAAAATGCAGAGATTTTGCAAAAGAATGATTCAAAAAACTTAGTTTTAGTTTCCACGAAAGCATTTCGGATCTACCGATTTTCAAACTCGGTGATACGAAGCAGTTTGGAACCTAAACTAGTGAACTTCGGTCAGATCGAGTCACAGTTCGGTGTACCGAGACTGCTAGGGTTTCACAAAGTTCTAAAATCGGTCGCACTGATTTGTAATTCTCGGTCGACCGAGACTTACTAGTGCAATGGCGTTAGCCAAATCGGTGGGACCGAGTTTTTCAACTCGGTGGGTCCGAGATGGTTTCAAGTGAAACCTAACCCTAAATTTTCAAATCATACCTATTCTAAGGATTGTTTTATTTGGATAGAAGTGTTTCAATCGTGGCAAGATGCATTACGAATACAATGTGCTGAGAATCGGACGAGGATAGCACAGTGATCGAGTTCATACCCTAGTTCGGCGGTGAACTCGCTACAACGGCAACGGCGGAGGAGAATTCCGTTGACGGCGGCAGAGACCAGCGACAGGAGGCGGTTGGCGACGAAGTCGACGATCCGTAGACCAAGTAGGCAGAGCGAGCTATGTGCGGGCGAGGAGTTTTGGAGAAAATTTTCCAAAATTTTCCCGTGTGATATATATAGCCCGACATTGTCGGTGTGACCGAGTTGAACAACTCGGTGGCACCAAGATGCATAACTGTCAACAGTTACAGCAACTCGGTGTGAACAAAAAGTTAAAATCAGTTGCACCGAGATTGAAAACATAGATCGACTTAGTAATCTTGGTATGACCGAAATGGAGGAATCGATCAGACCGAAAATCACAAAGAAGTTTTGGAAGTTTAAGTCTATGACGAATCGGGGACTCCGAGTGCTCCTCACAGAGTGGTTCGAATCTGACTTGATCAAATTTTGGGATGTAGCATGAATAGAGTTTGAGACGAGAAAAGCATAGATAGCTAGAGAAGGTTCTTAGGCATTCTTGTCCATCCACTTGGCCAAAGAAGAATAAACCAATCGATCAAACAACAAGTGGATGTCCTCGAATGAGTAAAACATGCAACCAACATGCTCACACAATAAAATGACTAATGAAATATGTGACAAAGCATGCACAACCAATTCTAGCATCTATCAAACAATTGGCGATGACTAGGTCATCTATATATGAGTATATTAACTTAGGAGTCAAATGAGAACATTTGATCATAGGTCATACTCATTGTTTAAGCTCAAGTGGGGTTACCACTTTTACATAAAGCATTTATGTGTTCACATCATTAGAGTTGCTTTGACTCAATTCTTAGAGTTAAGCTCCCCTAGATGTGAGATCCCCCCTTAGATGGATAAACTAACCTTGGGTTGTCGTTGATGACTTCATGTAGGTGTTGAAGATGTGGATGCTCAATGTTGATGTAGATCTTTTGGAGCAATCCTTTGGAGTGAGTTGCACTTTCAATACCTACACGGGTTAGTCCCACAAGGAACAAACAAGAATATCCATAGACATAGAGTGATGCATACACAAAATGATGTCCATGAAAACATTAGGTTACCTTGTCCCTTGCCTTACCAACATGAGGGTTTGTGACTCCTTGAACTAGTGCAAGATATGGAAGTTGATTGCACTTGTTCTTGTTCTTCGGGATCCACATCATCTTGATGGGAATCCTTGGTGTAGTAGTTGTGCTTGACGAAGTAGAACTTGGCATAGTCTTGGGAACCCACTTGACCAAGGCCTTAGGTACTTCTTCAAATGCATCAATCTCCTCTTGAAGCTTGCCCTTGCCTTTGTTCTTGTGGTCTTGTGGTGGAAGATCATCTTGTGTTTGTGTTCCCTTGAAGGAAGTAGGATCATACTTCTCTTGTTGAGAGCGAACTTCGTCTTGGGGTATTGATCTTCTTCCCACTCAACTCCATTGGCATTGAACTTTCGTTCAAAACCAACACCTTGATTCTTCCGGTGCCTTCCTTGCTTGCGTACAATTTCCTCAAATTGCTTACTCTCGGCAAGGCTCTTGTATACACCTTTCTCTATAATTCCCTTCAATAAGCTGTTTTCTTGCTCAAGTGTAACTTGGCTAAGAGAATCATTAGTGGAATCAAGAGAACTACTAGAAGCAACAATATTGGATTTAGCATTATTATTGTTACTACTAGAAGAAGAATCTTTCTTGTTCTTGTTACTAGACTTAACTTGAGGCATGTAAGTAGATAAGAGTAAACGCTTGGCAATATAAGAAGAATTTTTCTTACGAAGATCATCATTGATCGCTTTTAGGAACTCATGCTCTTGCTCAAGATTGAGTTTTTCAAAGCGTAACTTCTCATGAGCCCTTAAAAGTTCTCGATGATCTTCAAAGATAGTTTCATGAGCTAACTTAAGAGTGTTTAGTTCTTTAGTTAGACGCTCAATTTTCTCCTTATCATTGTCATTCGTTTCATCTTGATTAGCATGATTAATTGACGTTCCATCATAGTATTCATCATTAGAGTTGTCAACAAGTAAATCATCATCACCTAGCAAGTCATCTTCATCACTATTAAAATCAACATACTCGGGTGTGTTACCTTAGGACCTTTGGCCATGAAGCATCTTCCAATTCCTTCATTTGGTGATTCAAATATGTCATAGGAGTTGGTTGACACAAGTGCTAAACCGGCAACACCTTCATCTTGAGTGTATTCGAGTCGGAGTGATAGCTTCTCTCGGAGTGATTGTCGGAATCGGAGCGGATACCCATTCACCAACATGAGCTTGATGTCTTCGTTTTGTGTAGCTCTTCGATGACTTGTCTTTCCTTTCCGAATCCTTGCTTCTCCGTGAGGGTCTTCGTTCATAACGATCATCTCTACTCCTTCTCTCTCTTGGTGGTGATTCCTCTCTTCTACTTCTTCTCTTGGGAGAATCTTCTCTTCTTTTGTAGGGTGCCGTACACTCATTGGAATAGTGTCCGGATCTCCCACAATTGTAGCAATTGCGCTCTCGACTAGAAGATATTTTGTCATTGTAGGACCTTGACTTGGAGCTTCTTTCTTTGCTTCTACTCTTGTAGAATTTGTTGAAGTTCTTCACCATTAAGCTCAATTCTTCATTGAAGGTTTTTTTCTCACTTGATGATGTGGGGGCTTCACATGAGGCTTTGTAAGCACCACTTGACTTGTTGTGAAGTTCCTCCTTATCCTTGAGTGACATCTCATGAGCAACAATTCTTCCAATGACTTCCGTTGACTTGAGATCTTTGTAATTTGGCATCATTTGGATCAATGTGCACACGGTGTCATATTTTCCATTCAATGCTCTTAGGATCTTCTTCATGATGAATCTGTCGGTCATCTCTTCACTTCCTAAGCCGGAAATCTCATTTGAGATAAGAGCAAGCCTAGAGTACATTTCAGCGACACCTTTACCATCCTTCATTTTGAACTTGTCAAGCTGACTTTGGAGCACATCCAACTTGGATTCCTTGACGGAGTCGGTACCTTCATGCATATCAATCAAAGTATCCCAAATTTCCTTTGCATTCTCAAGACGGCTGATTTTGTTGAATTCTTCGGGGCACAATCCACTGAAGAGGATATCACAAGCTTGAGCGTTGTATTGCAACATCTTCAACTCTTCCGCACTAGCTTCACGGTTCGGTTCTCTCCCATCAAAGAATTCACCTTGCAAGCCAGTACACACAATAGCCCAAACGGCGGGGTGATGTCCGAGAATATGCATTTTCATCTTATGCTTCCAACTAGCAAAATGAGTGCCATCAAAGTAAGGACCTCTACGGTGATAATTTCCCTCGCTAGACGCCATACTCTCCTAGGTTGTGAAACCAAGGCTATGACCACCAAAAGCTATGGAAATCAAAGCAAATGTAGAACAAAGCTCTGATACCACTTGTAGGACCTTGAAGTATGTCTAGAGGGGGGGTGATTAGACTACTTGACCAATTAAAAGCTATGCCTTTTCCCAATTTTAGACTTTGGCAGATTTTAGCTATCTTTGAACAATTCAAGCAATCATCACACAATTCAAGCAAGCATGCAAAGAGTATATAGGCAGCGGAAAATAAAGCATGCAACTTGCAAGAATGTAAATGGAAGGGTTTGGATAATTCAAACGCAATTGGAGACACGAATGTTTTTGTTGTGGTTCCGATAGGTGGTGCTATCGTACATCCACGTTGATGGAGACTTCAACCCACATAGGAGTAGCAGTTGCTTGTGAGTCCACGGAGGGCTCCACCCACAAAGGGTCCACGAAGAAGCAACCTTGTCTATCCCACCATGGCCGTCGCCCATGAAGGAGTTGCCTCACTAGCAGTAGATCTTCACGAAGTAGGCGATCTCCTTGCCCTTACAAGCTCCTTGGTTCAACTCCACAATCTTGTCGGAGGCTCCCAAGTGACACCTAGCCAATCTAGGAGACACCACTCTCCAAGAAGTAACAAATGGTGTGTTGATGATGAACTCCTTGCTCTTGTGCTTCAAATGATAGTCTCCCAAACACTCAACTCTCTCTCATAGGATTTGGATCTGGTGGAAAGAAGATTTGAGTGGAAAGCAACTTGGGGAAGGCTAGAGATCAAGATTATTTTGGTTGTATTGTAATATCTTGGCCTAAACACATGAGTAGGTGGTTCTCTCTCGAGGCTGGTAGGTTGGAAGTGTAGATTTGTTCTGATGGCTCTCTCCACGAATGAAGAGGAGGTGGAGGGGTATATATAGCCTCCACACAAAATCTAACCGTTACACACAATTTACCAAACTCGGTGGGACCGAATCATCAAACTCGGTCAGACCGATTTAGTAAACCTAGTGACCGTTAGGGTTTTCGGTGGGACCGACATGCAACTCGGTAGGACCGATATGGTTAGGGTTAGGGCATAACGTAATCTCGGTGAGACCGATTACACAAACTCGGTGAGACCGAATTTGGTAATTAGCTAACCAGAGAGTTGGTCAGGTAAACTCGGTGGGACCAATTTGCTCTTTCGGTGAGACCGAAAAGTTACAAAAGGGAAAAAGAGAGTTTACATTGTAATCTCGGTGGGAACGATTCGCTCTTTTTAAGCTTGAGCTTTTGAACTTGAGCCAATCCTTTGTCCTTGATATTTTAGGGAACCACTTTCATCATCCACCTAGGGATAGTTGCACTTTCACCTTCTCGTCGCTGTTGGCTGCCTCGATGCTCAGCTCATAGAGCTGCAGGAACTCCGCAGGGTCGGGGGTGCCGTCGTAACTTGCATGCAGGTCGGGCTTGAACTTCTCGGGCCAGATGACGATGTGCAGCTCGGGGGTGAAGGCGCGACAGCCTGCTGTAGTCACTGGAGCTCGCTGCGGAGGCAGAGCCTGGTCTTGGTATCCGCACACAGCCGCCACGGGCGGTGCTCAGTCTTGACGCGGTGGCGCGGTGAGTGTAGCAGCTTCTTGCCATGGCCGAGGGACCTCATGGCAGCTTCCTTCTTCACGCGCGGGCACCCTGCACGGGGGGGGGGGGTCGCGTCGTGGGGCCACGTGTCTTGGTGCGAGGGAGATGTCTTGACGTGGTGGTGGTGGAGGCGCTCCATGGGCTACGTTGCCTGTGGCAGGAGGCGGACGAGGCAGCGAGAGAGACGACATAGGAGAGCCCCCAGCGGCACTGACGAGCTCGGCGATGCGGTCCAACCACTCCTTGTAGGGTAGTGTAGGAGCTCACGGATCGTGAGCAGCGCGACCTGCGCGTCCACGGGCCCGCGACGAGCGTGAGACGACGAGCTTGCCACAGTCAGCGATGGGGTGGCGGCGCCTCCATCCCACCGCACTGAGGGGTGCAGCGACGAGGCTTGCTGCTCGGGTGCTGCCGGGCCGGTGGTGGCATTGGTAGCAGGTGATGGCGAACGACGGGGAGGCCTGCCGGCGGGAGCCTTCTGGGCGACACAGGCTACAAGGGCGGCCCGGCAATCAGCGCGAGCTCGGTGAGCGTCGGCCATGGAACTGGTGGGATGGCGGAGCATGGATCGACGGAGAGAAAGCTTCGGCGCACCCCTACCTGGCGCGCCAAATGTCGGATTATGGGTTCCGGCAAACTCTTGAGGTTCGAACACTGGGGTGCGCATGATGATCTCTCTCTCCCTAGCTCGCTCGCTCAACGATCCACGGGCTAGCTCGTCGAACTCGGAGAACACGGGACACAAGGGTTTATACTGGTTTGGGCCACCATGGTGTTGTAATACCCTACTCCAGTGTGGTGTGGTGGATTGCCTTGTCGGCTGGGGATGAACAAGTACAAGGGAAGAACAGCCTCGGGAGGAGAGGTGTTCTTGGGTTCGATGGGCTGATGAGTGCTAGGGTGGTCCGAATGATCCGTCCGAGGCTATGGTGGTGGCTAGTGCTATTTATAGAGGCAAGGGTCCTCTTCCCAAATATTAGGCGGGAAGGGATCCCACAACGGCCAAGTTTGAAGGGGGACAACTAATACAAGCTATCCTGACAAAAGTAGTCTTCGCCTGCCAAAGGCTCTGGTGGTGACGCCATCTTGGGTTCGATGGGCCGTCCTGCTGGTCTTAGTCTTGTTGCACTGATATGGAAACCTTTGCTTGACGCCTCGGACTCCTCGCCTGCGCCTGCCTCTTTAGAACCAAAGAGGAAACTGGTACTCTGCGCCCGCTGGCGCCCGCCTGGTGCCCGCCTGGCCTTGGTCGTCATGGCTCACGTCACGCGCTCCTCGTGGGGTGCTCCTTGCCTTGATATCTCCACTCCTCGTGAGCCAGCCTAGCGAGGCTGCCCCTGAGGAGGTTTTGTGTCGTCCGCCTCGTGAGGCTTGGCCCCTCATGAGGGTCTTGAGTGTTTGCTGATGAAGATTGGCCGTACCAGGCCGCTGGGCGAGCCACGCCTTGGGCCGCAGGCAGGCAAGTCTATGTAACCCCGTTCTCAGAACGCCGACATGTGCCTTTGGTGAGATCCTCATTCAGCTTAGCCACCTGCCGGTCAAGGTCAGTCTTGGCGGCAGACGCAGCATCCAGATCTTCAATAAGCTTTTTCAGCTGGGAAGCATGGTCAGCAGCAAGAGTGTCCAGGGTAGCTCCATGCTTATCCTCCAATTCCTTGGTGCATTGCCGCACCAGAGCCTCCAAGGCCTTCGTGCTTGGCGCGGAGGGTAGCCTAGAGTTTCTCCTCCCGGAGGGAGATCTCTCACTCCCTGGCGTCCAGAGATGCCTTGTGGTCCGCCAAGTGTGTCTCCCAAGCCATGACATCCTCCTTTATCATCTGGAGGGTCTCTTGCTGCCTCATGAGCGCCTTGAACTACTTGTTGTATCATTCGCGCAGCTCCAGGCACTTGTCCTTCAGCTTCTGGTACAGCTTGCCGGTGGATTCACGCTGCTCCCTGAGCTCCTACCACTTCAAACGGTGCCAGGCCTGCATTTCCTTCACGCCGGCTGCCATAGACTCCATGAATGACAAATCCATAGTGATGGCAGCTGAATCGTCGGCCTCCCCGGCTCCCAGGTACAACTGTACCAAAAGGCGCTGAAGATCTTCGTCGAGCTCCGCATCCGTCGAGAACGGGCCGGGGGCTCCAATATCAGGCAACAACAACACCATAGCCAACGTGTTTGAAGAAGACGGCGGGGCCTCAGCGGCGATCCTAGAAGAGGGGAGTGGACCAATGGTTTCAAGAGGAATATTCGCCTCGATAACCACTTCCTCTAGAGACTGCTCCACCACCTCTAGAGACTGCTCCACCACCACTAGGGAACCCTGTGCTTCCCCAGCAGCGAGATCCTGCCCCTCAGCAGCTGCGAGCTCTGTAGCCTCGTCCGCGGCAGCCCTCCCTATGTCAACCACCACCTCTAGCAGGTCTGCTTCCTCAGCCTGAGGGGCCGCATATGAAGGGGCCAGTAAATAACAAAAGAATGGAAGTTGTCGTTGTTCTGGGAGCGAGGGTGAGGGAGTCCTGGACTAGGGGGTGTCCGGATAGCCGAACTATCATCTTTGGCCGGACTCCTAGACTATGAAGATACAAGATTGAAGACTTCGTCCCGTGTCCAGATGGGACTTTCCTTGGCGTGGAAGGCAAGCTTGGCGATACGGATATGTAGATCTCCTCCTCCTTGGCCGCGCACTTGAGCTGATCCGCTGAGCTGAACGTGATGGCGCACGCCGACCACCTGAGAGGGCGCGTGGCCTCGAGCTTGGGGAGGACTGCATTCACTTTGCGGGCGAACTGCTTGAAGATGCGCTGAGAGGCTGGGGCTTGAGCTCCACCCAGGATGCAGGTGATCGCACGCGGTTCCTGGAAGCCCCCAGCCCCCTCGTCCCGATGACGGTCCTCATTAATCCTTGGCGGCGGCGGCAGCGGAGGGAGGCCTGCGTTCCCCTGCGGGCGATCCTCGCGAGGCTGATCCCTCCAACCTCCCTCGCAAGGCGGGTCTTGCCAATGGTCCTCGCGAGGTTGGTCGCGCCACCCTTGGCACGGGCCGTGGTCTTCCCAGCGTCTTGCATTCCTTCCTCCTCCTCGGCCGTAGCCCCGGTCGCTGCGCTCGGGGTGTCTGCCGACCCTTCCTTCGCAAGGCCATTCATTGGTGTTGTGGGTGTGTAGGTCGGGGTACACGCACTACCGGCTGCCCTTGGAGGACTCGGGCTGATCTCTGCCTCGCTTGGTGTCTGGTTCGGCCGCAAGTATGGCAGGCCCCTTGCGCTTCACGTCCTTGGCCTTGGATTTCTTTTCTTCAGGATCCGCGGCAGGCAGCTCGAGGAGGGAGAGGCACCCCTCCTCAGCCTTGGCGCACTTGGTCGCCAAGTTGAACAGCTCCAAGGAGGTGCACAGATCTTCATGCATCGCCAGCTCCACCTTCATCTTGACGTCGCGCACGCTGTCGGAGAAGGCAGAGATGATGGCCTCCTCCGTTACCCTGGGGATCTTGAGGCGCGCGTTGTTGAAGCGTTGGACGTACTTTTGCAGGGTTTCCCCTGGCTGCTGCTTGACTCGGTGCATGTCGCTCACCGCGGGTGGCCGGTCGCGAGTACCCTGGAAGTTGGCGATGAAGCGGGTGTCGGCATTCTGGGAACGGGGGTCCCCAGACTTGCCTGCCTGCGGCGTGTCTCAAAGGAGGCCCAGGACGGCCCATCTTCATCAACACAAGCTCAAGACCCTCGCGAGGGGCCAAGCCTCTCGGGGCGGACGACCAAGAGCTTCCTCTGGCGCGGCCTCGTCAGGCTGGCAGCTCACGAGGAGGCGGAGAGTTCAAGGCGGGGTACCTCGCGAGGTGCCGACGCATAGCCATGATGACCAAGGGCGTGATCGAGGCGCCAGCCACAGCCCCTCCTTTCCTCTTTGGTGCAAAGGGGGCAAGCGCAGGCAAGAGCATCTGGCAAAGGCATCCGTTTCGGTGCAACAAGACCAAGACCAGCCCCAACAGCTGGAATGCAGTCATCGTGGAGCCCAAGCAGGCGTCATCACCAGAGCCTTTGGCAGGCGAGGACCAACTTTAGTCAGGATAAGTGTACCTGCTGTTCCCCTTCAAAATGGCCAATTGTTGGCGCCCTTCCCGCTCAATATTTGGGAAGAGGCCCAGGGCCTTCGCCTATAAATAGGAGTAGCCACACTCAGAGTAGAGGGACCGAAAAGAGAAAAGGAAGAGAGGACGAAGGACGATCGGACCGAGCATTCGGAATCCAGAGAGAGAGAAACCCGTTCCTCAAGCTAGAGCGACGGGGCACCACTTAGCAGTTCATCACACCCACCAAGAACAGACCCCATGAGGCTGTTCTTCCTCAGATCTGTTCTTCGTCAGCCCAGAGGCAATCCACACACCACAAACTAGAGTAGGGTATTACACCACAACGGTGGCCCGAACTAGTATAAATCTTGCGTCCCTTGTGTTGTTCTTGTTAGTAGTTTAGGTCCCTGCGATTCGGCGAGGAACGAGACGGTGGAGGGTTGGATCTCCGCGCGCACCCCAGAGTTCGAACCTTAAGGGTCTGCCGGAACCCATGATCTGACTTTTGGTGCGCCAGGTAGGGGTGCGCCGGAATCTGCCTTTCGTCGCCTCGTTCTTCCCCAACCACCGCCACCATATCTCACGCTCGTTGGGCTCGCACTGAGCGCCGAGCCGCCCTCGCTTCCCACGTCGCCCAGACGGCTCCCGTCGGCGGACGTCCTCGTCGTTCCCCGTCACCGGCTGTCAACGCCGCCACCGGCCCAGCGGGGAACGAGCAGCAAGTGTCGTCCCAGCACCCGTCCATGAGGCGGGACGCCCGCACCGCCACACCTTCGCTCACTCCCGCTGGTTCTTCGTCGCGTGCGCCCCGTGCAGCCATGGAGGCCCGAGCTGCACTCATCGCGGCCAACGAACTCCTGCGCTACCGCCCCATCGACGACGTCTACGAAGAATGGCTCCACCGCGTCGCTGAGCTCGTCCGCGCTGCGGGAGGCGACCCCGCGCCGTTCATTTCGCTGCACCGCACCCCGCCCCGCGCGGGCGATGAAGCTCCCGGGGCGCCTCAGCCGCCTCCTCCTCAAGACGGTGCCCTGGCCCCAAGGCGCGCGGCCCCTGGGCGGAACCCGCTCTGAAAGGCGCCGGCGCGGCAAGAGCAGAGCTGCCAAGAAGTTCCTCGACCACAAGAAGCTGCCCGAGTGCTCCCCGCTCCAGCACATCAAGACCCTGCGCTGCCCCTAGCTGCGGCGCAGGGAGGCCTGCAAGACCAAGCTCTCTGCCGTCCGAGCCCCCCCGCGGCCACGGAGGGTTGCCGCGCCTTCACCACTGAGCTGCGCGGCGTCGCGTGGCCCGCCAAGTTCAAGCCAGACCTGCCCCCACGCTACGACGGCACTGGCAGACCCCACGGAGTTCCTTCCAGCTCTACGAGCTGGGCATCGAGGTCGGTGGAGATGAAAAGGTCATGGCGAACTGGTTTCCCATGGCACTCAAGGATGGAGCCCGCACTGGCTCCTGAATGCGCCCTGTGCACGATCTCTTCCTGGGCCGAGATGCACACCCGCTTCATCGCCAACTTCCAAGGTACTCGCGACCGGCCACCCGCCGTGAGCGACATGCACAGAATCAAGCAGCTAGGGGAAACCCTGCAAAAGTACATCCAACGCTTCAACAACGCGCGCCTCAAGATCCCCAGGGTGACGGAAGAGGCCATCATCTCTGCCTTCTCCGACGGCGTGCACGACGTCAAGATGAAGGAGGAGCTGGCGATGCATGAAGATCTGTGCACCTCCCTGGAGCTGTTCAACTTGGCGACCAAGTGCGTCAGGGCTGAGGAGGGGCGCCTCTCCCTCCTCGAGCTACCTGCCGCGGATCCCGAAGAGAAGAAGTCCAAGACCAAGGACGTAAAGCGCAAGGGGGCTGCCGTACACGTGGCCGAACCAGACACCAAGCGGGGCAGAGATCAGCCCGAGTCTTCCAAGGGCAGCCGGTACTGCGTGTACCACGACCTCCACACCCACAACACCAATGAATGTGAAGAGCTCCGGGCCGTGCGTGAAGGAAGGGTCGGCAGACGCTCAAGCGCAGCCGGACTGGGCTACGGCCGAGGAGGAGGAAGAAATGCAGATCGCTGGGAAGACCGCGGCCCGCGCCAAGGGTGGTGCGACTAACCTCGCGAGGACCGCTGGCAAGACCCGCCTCGCGAGGGGGGCTGGAGGGATTAGCCTCGTGAGGATCGTCCGCAAGGGAGCGCAGGCCTCCCTCCACTGCCGCCGCCACCAAGGAGAATCGAAGACCGTCATCAGGACGAGGGGGCTGGGGTCTTCCAGGAAGCGCGCGCGATCGCCTGCATCCTGGGCGGAGCCCAAGCCCCAACCTCCCACCGCATCTTCAAGCAGTTCGCCCGTGAAGTGAATGCAGTCCTCCCCAAGCTCGAGTCCACGCGCCCTCTCAGGTGGTCGGCATGCGCCATCACGTTCAGCTCAGCGGATCAGCTCAAGTGCGCAGCCACATCCGGAGTTCTCCCAATGCTTTGCTCCACAATCATCAGCAACGTGCTGGTCACCAAGACCCTCATCGACGGCGGAGCAGGGCTCAACGTCCTGTCTGTGGAGACCTTCAACAATCTTCAAGTGCCCTACAGCCAGCTTCAGCCAACCAAGCCCTTCTCCGGAGTCACCGACGGCTCCACGGTCCCGATCGAGCAGGTCCGCCTTCCTGTCACCTTCGGGGCCCGCGACAACTACCACACCGAGCTCATCGACTTTGGCGTCCGCCCACATTCGCCGCCGTAACGCGCCATCCTCGGGTACCCAACGTTGGCCAAGTTCATGGCCGTGACCCACCATGGCTACAACATCCTCAAGATGCCAGGAAGCGGCGGGGTCATCACGGTGCCCTGTGAAGAGAGAGATGCAGTGTGCTCCTTGGAGCGAGCTTTTCAGGCCGCATCACTGGAAGACCCAGACCACAGCAGCAGAACGCCTCCCGAGGCAGCACCCAAGAAGAAGAAGACATCAACCGGCCCGACTCATCAAGAGACAGGCCCCTCAGGGCCCGTGCCGGGCCAGGGGGAGCCTCCTTCCATCGCATAGGAAAGCGCACCCGGCGCCCTCCTCAGGCAGGGCTCGGGGGCTCTCCCCTGGAGGGCCACCGACCTCGCCAAGGTCTCGAGGGAGGCGCTTGGGCACCACGTGGAGGCGTGTTTCGAAGCACGTTTCCCGCAAGCGGGGAGCAAGACCAGGAGGACAGAACCCCGAGAGTTCATCGGCAAGGCCATTCGGGAGTTACTGGAGTCAAGGGTCATGAGGGGCAGCCGCCGCCACGCCTGTGGCCCCCATCTAGGCGAGGATGGTGGGCTGCGCGTCTGCATCGACGTGCAGTGGCTCAACCGAGCCGCATCTCAAGAGTGCCTCACGGCCCTCGCGAGTGGGACGCTATGAGGGCCCAACCCACAGCCTACGTGACGCATGCCTTATGGCCTGCCAAACGCTGCTGCACACCAGGCGTCTCATGAGGACCATCTGGAGGCTCAAGAGGTCGGGCACGCGCAGCCCCGGGCGGAGATGGAGATGGCCCGTGAGGGCCCGGCGCCCTCTGGAGCCTCCCGAGGCCCCCGAGCCTGGGGCTCGTGAGGATCGGCTCCGCAGCCCACCGAGTCTGCTACATCAACAGCCCTTCATTGCCAACATCACCGGTGACATCTTTAAGTTTTATTTCCGGTGGGGCGCCTTGAGGCCGCATTATTCCCAGGCCGCGTGGGTCCGTCCTGCGGCATGTATCCCTTTTATTTCATGTCCTTAGCTTACCTGTTAGGCGCCCCTCGGGCTGCATCATCCCTAAGCCGCTCGGGCCAGTCCCAGCGGCATGTATCCTTCATGCGTTTTCCTTAGGATTATGCTCCACCATGCTTGCTATTCGGTGCCTTCTCCTGGGTGGCGAAATCTTGCACGTTAAAGGGGGGATGCCTGAGCATCGCGACTCAGGGCTCCTACCGGCTCTCCGACCCTCACCCTCTGGTCTTGTCCATGGCATCGCGACCTGGCTTGCCAGCGACGGTAGAGACCAGCCCGAGAGCCGGGACCCGAGGACGTAGAGTTGTTGCCTCCGATCCAGCTTGCGCATTAAAGGGGGGTGCCTGAGCATCACGACTCAGGGTTCCTACCGGCTCTCCGGCCCTCACCATCTGGTCTTTTCCATGGCATCGCGACACGGCTTGCGGCTGATGAGAGACCAGCCCGAGAGCGGGACCGAGGACGAGAGTTGTTGCCTCCGATCCAGCTTGCAGCGTTAAAGGGGGGTGCACGAGCATCGCGACTCGTGGCTCCTATCGGCTCTCCGGCCCTCACCCTCTAGTCTTGTCCATGGCATCGCGACCTGGCTTGCCAGCGACGGTAGAGACCACCCCGAGAGTCGGGACCCGAAGACATAGAGCACCGGCATCTAGCCATTTTTGCAGGAACACACTCGAAGATAAGGCCCAGAGTCAGGCGCAACCGGCCTTGAGGTAGGGCCTCGTGAGTCCCGCGCTGGCTCACGAGTGCCCCGGCACACCTCGCGAGGCCTCTCGCGCCGCTCCAAAGCAACTAACAGCAGGACTAACGATTGCCCCGGCGAGCTCTTGTTCCCTTTGTGGTGAACCTGCAGGGCCCCTCCGAGGAGCACGGAACGACCTCGCCACGCAATCTCTCGCCAGCCAGGGCACGGACCTAGCGCCGCGCCATGAAGCATCACCCTAACCCTCGAGATAAGTCACCCTCCAGACACACTAGTCATGGCAACACCATCCCCACACTCAATGCAACTCCGTGTTAGCAACGTCGCTCTCCTTTCTCACCGAATGATGGCTGCTTGAGCGCCAAGGGGGACCCCCTGAGCATCGCGACTCACAGGCTCTTACCAGACCTCGGGCCGCTCACCTCCTGGCCTTGACCATGGCATCGCGACCTGGCATACCAGCGACGGCTGAAGCCGCTTTGGGACTGGGACTTGTCGGCGTAGAGCACCAAGCCCTCACGAGGTCTGAAAGGAAGAAACTGAGCTAGAACGGAATGAGCATACCGCATTGCCTCATGACAAGGATCATATTGACAAACGAAGCTACAAATATCGGCTGAAGCCGCTTTGGGACTGGGACCTGTCGGCGCAGAGCACCAAGCCCTCACGAGGTCTGAAAGGAAGAAACTGAGCTAGAACGGAATGAGCATCCCGCATTGCCTCATGACAAGGATCATATTGACAAACGAAGCTACAAATATCTTACAAGCCCCCGCGGGGTACATTATTGGCTCCTCGTAGGAACAAAAGACGTGAATACTAAGGAGCCCTATCTACAGGGACCACATGCGGCGCCATCATCAACAGTGGGCCACCGGTCCGGAGCCAACCCCATCCAGATCGGGGCGGCGACGGCTCGACGAGCCCGCCTGCTCCGGGAGCGGCGCAGGCTCGGGGCTCGTGGCTGTCGCCACTGCCTCCGGTGTCGCGAAGAGCTCGGCGGAGTCGCTGGACCCCCCGGCGCCTTCGTCGCCTGGGAAGCTGCCAAGGGAGCGGGCGGTTGGCCTCTGTCTCACCACAGTAGAACCCCGACCACCTCTCCCGGGGCAGCACTCCAGCCGGCGACCCTCCGTGTCGAAGAGCTTGAAGGACATCACCGAAGCACCGTCGTACTCCAGGTGGATCGTGAGGGCGCCTGCCCCGCAGACCGGGCGATCTCGCTCCAGCCGCGAGTCATGAAGACTTCGCCCGGGGCAACTACTGCGACCTCTGCCCCGGTCGCGAGGGTGCCGCAGCCGGCGTGCTGCAGCCAGAGTCCTAGGGGTCCCCCTGCCTGACGACGGAGGCGAAGAAAGAAGGAAGGCAGATCCAAGACTTAGGAGGCGCGGCGACACGGAGCACGAATTCCTGGCAGGAGCCCTCGGCGTGGACTCCAGGGGGGAAGACGCACACCTTCGTGACCCTTGGCGTCGTCGACAGTGCAGCCACGGCGCCAGTGTCACCTCCTTCAGGGCCACCAATCTGCGGCGTACAAGGAAGAGAAACCTTGGTGGCGGTTGCACGCACCGGGCACGCAGGCGCCTCACAAGGCTCCCGCCTCGACACGGAGAGCAAGCCGCTTCTTTGGGGGGAGCGGGTCAGGATCCTCTTGAGGAGCCTTTCCCTTTTCTTCCCTGGAGAACCGGTGGATCGGAGCCATGGAAACCAGACGAGACGAGGAAGAAGAGAACCAGAAGGACAGATTGGAAGAGCGCACACCGTTCCATACTTATAGCCGGCGGAGGCCAACCGTCGGCCTCCACGATCACCAGTCATCATGCCCAACCCTGCATGCAAGGACCTGTCGAATCCGGGCGGTTACCAAGGCGTCGTGGGGGATGCAGCGCGCCCACGTCCAATCAACCGCCACGCGGCGCCCAAGGCCACAGGCTGTTAGGGCCCACAACGCTTCGCACTTGCCCTTTCGCCTCTGCCTCAGGCCAAGTCCGGCGCTGCGTGGCCGGGGCTCACGGTGTTCTGGGAACGGGGTCCCCGGACTTGCACTGCCTGCGGCCTACGGCGTGGCTCAAAGGAGGCCAGGGGCGGCCCATCTTCATCAACACAAGCTCAAGACCTCGCAAAGGGGCCAAGCCTCGCGGGGCGGACGACCAAGAGCTTCCTCAGGCGTGTCCTCGTCAGGCTGGCTCACGAGGAGGCGGAGAGTTCAAGGCGGGGTACCTCGCGAGGTGCCCGTGACGCAAGCCATGACGACCAAAGGGCGGGGTCAGGCGCCCGGCCACGCTGCAGCGTCCTCCTTTCCTCTTTGGCGCAAAGGGGCAAGCGCAAGAGCATCGAGCAAAGGCATCCTTTTCGGTTGCAACAAGACCAAGACCAGCCCCAACGGCAATTTGGAATGCAAATCATCGTGGAGCCCAAGCAGCATCATCACTGTGAGCCTTTGGCAGGCGAGGACCAACTTTAGTCAGGATAAGTGTACCCGCTGTTCCCCTTCAAAATGGCCAATTGTTGGTGCCCTTCCCGCTCAATATTTGGGAAGAGGCCCAGGGCCTTCGCCTATAAATAGGAGTAGCCACACTCAGAGTAGAGGGACCGGAAAGAGAAAGGGAAGAGAGGACGAAGGACGATCGGACCGAGCATTCGGAATCTAGAGAGAGAGAGAGAAAAACCCGTTCCTCAAGCTAGAGCGACGGGGCACCACTTAGCAGTTCATCACACCCACCAAGAACAGACTTCATGAGGCTGTTCTTCCCTGCATCGTTTCTTCGTCAGCCCAGAGGCAATCCACACACCACAAACTAGAGTAGGGTATTACACCACAACGGTGGCCCGAACTAGTATAAATCTTGCGTCCCTTGTGTTGTTCTTGTTAGTAGTTTAGGTCCCTGCGATTACGGCGAGAGCGAGACGGTGGAGGGTTGGATCTCCACGCGCACCCGGCAGTTCGAATCTTAAGGGTCTCGGCTGGAACCTGCGTGATCCGGCTGGGCCGGTAATGATCTCGGCCTGTGAAGATATCGTGCACAGGGGCCAGATTCAGAGAGCAGTGCGGGCTCCGTCCCTGAGCGCCATGGGAAACAAGTTCGCCATGACCTTTTCATCCCCGTTGGTAGCCTCGATGCCTAGCTCAGAGCTGGAGGAACTCCAGAGGGTCACCGTGTCAGTCTGTAGCGAGGAGGCAGGTCCGGCTTGAACTTGGCAGGCCACGCTGGCTGCAGCTCGGAGGTGAAGGCGGAGCCCACTGTGGCCGCTGGGGGCCTCGGACGACAGAGAGCTTGGTCTTGCGGGCCTCCCTGCGCCGCTGGGGCAGCGCAGGTCTTGACGTCTTTGGAGCGGGAGCGCCGGGCAGCTTCTTGTGGGCGAGGAACTTCTTGACAGCTCGCTCTTGCAGCGCGGCGCTGGCGGAGCGGTTCCGCCAGGGGCGCGCCTTGGGGCAGGCGCCTTCTTGAGGAGGAGGCGGCTGAGGCGCCCGGGAGCTTCATCGCCAGCTGGGCGGGTGCGGTGCAGCGAGACGAGCAGTGCAGGCGCCTCCTGCAGCGCTGGCGAGCTCGGCGACTTCGGTCGAGCCATTCTTCGAGACGCGTCATCGATGGGGCGGTAGCGCAGAGCTCGTTTACGCGATGAGTGCAGCCCGGGCATCAAGGCAGCCAAGCGCGCGTGACGAAGAACCAGCGGGGGTGGCGAAGGCGTGGTAGGTGCGTCCCGCCTCATGGGCGGAGTCTTTGGGGCGATGCTTGCTGCTAGTTCCCCGCCGGGCGGTGGCGGTGTTGACGGCAGTGACGGGAATGACGAGGCGCCCTACCCGGGAGCTGTCACGAAGGCGACATGGGAGGCGAGGCGGCTCGGTGCTCGGCCTTGAGCCCGACGGCGTCGGTTATGGTTCGCAGTGGTCGGGGAAGAACGAGGCTGACGAAAGGCAGATTCGGCGCACCCCTACCTGGCCAACAAATGTCGGATTCGGGTTCCGCAGACCCTTGAGAGTTCGAACAACTGGGAAGCGCGCGGAGATCCAACCCTCCACCGTCCTCGCACCTCGCCCGAATCGCTGGGACCTAAACTACTAAGCGGAACAGCACAAGAGACACGAGATTTATCTTTGGTTCAGGCCACCATTGTGGTGTAATACCCTACTCCAGTGTGTGGTGTGGTGGATTGCCTCTTGGGCTGATGAGGAACAATACAAGGAAAAACAGCCTCGCGAGGGTCTGTTCTTGGCTGGTGTGATGAACTGTTAGGTGGTGTTCAGTCGCTCTAGCTACTGGTTTCTTGATGAGGGTTCGGATCTGGATCCCTTCTCTCCCTCTTCCAGCTGCCCTTCTTCCAGCTGCCTTTCTCTGAGTGTGGCTACTCCTATTTATAGGCGACGGCCCTGGGCCTCTTCCCAAATATTGAGCGGGAAGGGCGCCAACAATTGGCCATTTTGAAGGGGACCAGCGGGTACACTTATCCTGACTAAAGTTGGTCCTCGCCTGCCAAAGGCTCTGGTGATGACGCCTGCTTGGGCTCCACGATGACTCCCTTCCAGCCGTTGGGGCTGGTCTTGGTCTTGTTGCACCGAACCGGATGCCTTTGCTTGATGCTCTCGCCTGCGCTTGCTCCCTTTGCACCAAAGAGGAAAGGAGGATGATGCGCGGCTGGCGCCCGACTGGCGCTCTTGGTCGTCATGGCTTGCGTCACGGGCACCTCGCGAGGTACCCTGCCTTGAACTCTCCGCCTCCTCATGAGCCAGCCTGACGAGGCCGCGCCTGAGGAAGCTCCTGGTCATCCGCCCACATGAGGCTTGGCCCCTCGCGAGGGTCTTGAGCTTGCGTTGATGAAGATGGGCCGTGCTGGGCCTCCTTCGAGCCACGCCGCAGGCCGCAGGCAGGCAAGTCTGGGGACCCCCGTTCCCAGAACGCCGACAACGATGAACATGCTATCGAGCAACCGTCCGAACAGGACAACTTGGATAAACAACCCGTCCCCGGCGAAGATAACAGTCCAGACGATCTCACGCCGGACAAATTGTTGGAGTAGAAGAATCTCCACAAAAGGCTCGTCGCCACTGCGTGTAGCCTGAAAAAGAAGAAACGGAAGCTCAAAAAGTGGAAGATGCACTCAGAACCAGATGGAGCAAAGTACTCAACACCGCAGACAAATACGGCGACGGTCGCTGAACAAAGAGCTACCCAAAGAGAAAACTACTGCCCGAATTTGATGAGGAGGCCGTAGAGCCCCCACAATCAAAAAACAAGAAGGCCACCCGGTCGGATGGACGACCCCTCGACAAATAGAGAGTGGCAAATGGCGCCGCACACAAGCCGGTACGCGATCCACATAAGGATTCACATCAAAAGGATGGCCCAATTAGGTCCATCTATGGGCCAAGAAAGCAAGCTCTTCAAAGCAATGCAACACGCCAAATCTCCGAACATCACGGCACATCCAAATGTGGGCGCCAAGACATCCCCTATGTTTCACCGATGAGGTCTTTGGATCATGAATTTCGGCAGGATTCAAACCCGTAAACATAGAGGCATACGACGGAACAACAGACCCTGGAGTCTGGATTGAGGATTACATCCTCCACATACACATGGCTAGAGGAGATGATCTCCACGCCATAAAATACTTACCCCTCAAACTCAAAGGGCCAGCTCGGCATTGGAGCCTTCCCGAAAACACCATTGGAAGTTGGGAAGAGCTCGAGGATGCGTTCAGCAAATTTTCAGGGGACCTATGTCGCCCCTCCGGATCTTGAGCGATATAAGTCACATAACTCAACAGCCCGGAGAGTCAGCCCGGAAATTCTAGAACAGGTTCCTTACCAAAAAGAACCAAATAGTCGACTGTCCGGACGCCGAAGCCTTAGCAGCCTTCAAACACGACGTCCGAGACGAATGGCTCGCCAGACACCTCGGCCAAGAAAATCCAAGAACAATGGCCGCATTAACAAGCCTCATCACCCGCTTTTGCGCGGGAGAGGATAGCTGGCTAGCAAGATGCAAAGCACCAAATGACCCAAGTACATCCAAGTCGAGGATGGAAATGGGAAACCACGGCCCAACAAGGACCAGCGCCGGATTAAGGGAAACGGTCCAAAGAGCGCGGCAGTCAACGCCGGATTCAAAAGCTCACGGCAGAACAATAAAAAACTGCCCCTTAAGGACAATAGCGAGGAGCTATCCAACTTAAACAAAATCTTGGACAAGATATGTCAAATCCACAGTACTCCCGGGAAGCCTGCAAACCATACCCACAGAGATTGTTGGGTCTTCAAGCAGTCCGGCAGACTCAATGCCGAACACAAGGGGCTCGACACACCAAGTGAGGATGATGACGAACCCCACAAGCAGAGCACCGGAAAACAAAAGGATTTACCACAAGAGATCAAGACAGTAAACTTACTTCAAGTAATAAAAGGGAAAAACAGAGCGGCACCCATTGAATTACGCGCCGCACAATCCACCCCAGTGGAGTACCAACACTGGTTGTCAAAACCAATCACCTTCGACCATCAGGACTACTCCGAAAGTATCCGAAACGCAGGATGGACTGCTTTGATATTGGATCCTATAATCGATGGATTCCAATTTACACAACTCCTCATGGACGGCGGCAGTGACATAAACCTGATATATCAGGACACAATCCGCGGGATGGGGATAGACCCAACCAAAATTAGCCATAGCAACACTTCCTTTAAAGGAATAATGCCAGGCACATATGCCCATTGTACGGGCTCCCTACCATTAGAAGTTGTGTTCGGTTCATCCGACAACTTCCGTCGCGAAAAGTTAGTCTTCCATATCGCCCCATTTAAAAGTAGCCATCAAGCACTATTGGGACGCGAAGCTTTCGCCCGCTTTAACGCGATTCCGCATTATGCATCTCTTACACTTAAAATGCCCGGTCCACGAGGCATCATCTCATTGAAGGGAAACTCCGAGTATCCCTCGAATACGGAAAAATGCGAGACTGCCTTAACAGCCTCACACTAAAACGGCTTTGCTGACCAAAGCATCTAAAGTAGGTCGTTCAGACCCTGGACACGGTTAGGCAAGTCCGGCTTAAATAAACAAGGGGCTTACTAGCCGCGTAACCCCTTACAAGGGGCTCCACGCATGTACAACAAGAGACAATAAAGCTCAATTTTACTCATTTTTTGAATCGTATTCTGTTTATTTCAAATTACATTTTTCGCACGATCTTTTTTCAAATAAGTTCCTCTCTTTTACAGATGAACGCCGTGCTATACCCGTCCAGGATACGACACAACAGAGACACAGGCACAGACGTGCAGCAGGGACCCGTTGCAAGGATTATTTTCAGATTAAGACCCTGTGTAAACCTTTCTCACTGTCTCTTGTTGATTCATCCCCCGGTCTCTTGTTATAACCGAGGAGGAGGCTGGCGTTTTGGCATCGGCGCGTCGAATTTTGCGTGCACGGACACTGTGGGCTTATTACCAAGGGCATTGTTCTGCCCGCTTTATAAAAGACCGAATACCTTAGGGAGTGTTCGGCATCTCGAGTTAGGCCTTATATGCATCAGCTCCGAATCATGTCTTTGGTCAAATGTTGGGTTTGCCCGGCTCCTGTGTTTTGCTGCCTTACTTTCCGTTCTATCGGCTAAAGCGGCACCAGGAGAACTATCGCGATTGTGCCTGGTTCGCCGGGCGAGCACCTCAGTAGAGAAAGCCGAAAACTGACTGTCATGATATAGCGGGAGACTGGTCAACCACTCGATGACTCACCGGAATGTTTAGAATTCCTCCGCATTAACGAAGGACCATTTTTTGGTCAGGCACATACGCACTCGACCGGGAGAGTGCGGCCCCTGTGGGCTATATAGTAGCCCCACCCTCGAACCCCTATGGCTAAGCGAAAGTGATAAATCATTATAGTCCGGTTGCCTAGTTTGCTATGCCACCACCTCCTTTATAGGACCAAGACGTTGGATTAGGTGTGAAAGCGCGACTTCTTTGCAAACACCCCCGCACTCTGTGCGTGGGGCCTGAAGCCGAAGACTGCCATCTTTCAGGTTATATACACATGTACATCAACGGCCGCACAGGAGGTAGTTTACTACTTGAAGGCACAAGTATAAAAAGCTCTTATATTAAATTGAAACGTTGTTTCACAAATCATACATGTCATTTAAACATAATATCCTTCGAGCACTGCGTCTCTATTAAACGAGTGCCCTGCAGGACTTCCTCAAAATAGTGCTCGGCAGGTACTCGGCTTCTGTCTGAATCTTGGGATGCAACATCGGTGGCCTTCATCTCCGCCCAGTATGTCTTGACGCGGGAAAGAGCCATCCGCGCTCCCTCTATGCATGCCGACCGCTTCATTGCGTCGATATGCGGTACCGCATCAAGGAACCGCTGCACTAAGCCAAAATAACTTTTCGGCTGGGGTCCGCCTGGCCACAAATGAGTCATGACATGCTTCATGGCAAGTCCGGATAATCGATTCAGCTCGGCCCATTCGGCCAACCGATCGGTCAATCGAAGAGGACGCCCGGACTATGGAATTGCGACCAGTATAGCTCTTCCTTCGCCTCTTCCGGCCTCGGAAGTGCTCAATCGCGTCCGTAGCGCTCGCCGCTAAGTCCAGATAAGCATCCTCCGAACTCCACAACTTGTCCAATTGAGCATACTTCGGATCCGTATGTTTCCTCCACAGCAGAAAAGGCTTTCCAGCAGCAACATCCACAGCCTGACGCAGCTCCTCCTTTGCAGCTCTCATTGCAGAGCGGGCATCCTTGGCTTCGGAGGTGGCCTTTTTCAGGTCCTCTTGCTCCGCTTGACGTTCTTTTTCAAGAACCCCGCAGCGGTCGGTAGCATTCTTCAACTTTATGGCCATATCGGCCATTTCCTCTTTGCTTCGCAATGAGCAGCCCGCTTGGCTTTTAGCTCTTCTACGCCTCTTAAAGCGTCAGACATTATTTTCTCGCTTGCTTTAGCTCGGGCGAGTTCCGCCGTAGCTCCTCCACAAAGAGCGGCACCACCTGCATTAAGCATACAAGTAGTAAGGCACGGGCGTCATGCTCCTTACCAGGTGTCCGTGGAGAAGTCGCATACCTTGTGACTCATTAAAACCGCTTATCGACCAAATAGCGATGTCCGCATCCGCCTCGGCCAAGTTGCCGCTTAAGTTTGGCAAATTCATCCGTCTGCCCACACGGACACCCCGCTACCTATTTAGGAGCGGGCGATATGTTATAATCGAGATTATGATCCTCGACGCGGTCAATTTTCACAACATACCGAGTCTCGGGGCTACTATCTATACAGGCGCATTCTATATGCATAACCGCCGACGGTACATCATTTTTATGCGTACCTCGAACCCCGTCAGTAAGCTTCTGATGGCTTCATGCAATTCGCTCTTAGCGGATGCAATTCTTTCAATCACCGTACCCATCAGCGCACGGTGATCTTCTGAGATAGCCGCTCACCCGAGCAGATCCTTGACTCCTCCGATCAAGACGCCCGCTTGGCGCCGGGACCTCGGCCCCGGGCTGACCCAGGAAACCTCCGCGACTACACCCTGTGGTCGCCCGCCTGCATGAAGGTGTGACAGGTGGAGGCGTTTCGCTCTCCATCATCTCCGGAAGAAGATCCCCCAAAGACGAGCTCTGCTGAGAAGGGCTGAGATCCGAACTACAAGGTACAATTTCGATTATCTTCATAAATAAATATAGGGATGTTCTTTATTCACGAGACCCCTTCTTTTTTACTTACGGCTCGCTGGAGGGCTGATCCCCTTGGGGAAATAGTGCGGCTGGGGTACTTCCCAACGTCGGACTCTCTGACAAAGATTTCTTTCCCCTCTTTGAGGCCTTAACCTCCGGATCTTCCGAAGCAGTCCTCCTCTCTCCTTGGAGGGTGAAACTTTCGATCCCTCCTTCCTTGAAAGCCTCCTTCATGGAGGCAGTTGCTTCCCCGCTCCCCCCCTTCGCCTTCTTTAAAAGGCGCAGCCTTCAACATCTTGGTCAGCATGGGATCCGACATGGTCTCTGGGAGGGGAGCCGGACACCTTATCAACTTTGCCTTGGCTATCCACTCCTGTTCAAGAAACGACTCCTTTAAAGGGCATATATATGATAAATGAATGAACAGCCTGTCCGGTTACAGGACTAGTTACTTGAGTATCTGGGTGATTGCAGCTTATCCCTGTGTCCTCAGTCAGGTCCGGACACTTCTCTTGTGATCCGAAGAACAATTTATACATCTCCACGGGCGTCCTACCCATAAAATGTTGGAGAACTCATGGTCCCTCCGGATTAAATTCCCACAGACGGAGGGGGCGACGCTTACAGGCGTAAGGCGCCCGAATCAACATAACCTGCGCCACTACGACCAGATTGATCTGTCTTTCTTGGAGGTCTCGAATACGGCCCTGCAACAAAGGAACGTCCTTGGACGGCCCCCAGTCGAGCCCCTTGTTGACCCATGACGCCAGCCGCTGTGGTGGACCTGAGCGGAAGGCGGGAGGCGCCACCCATTTGGTTTCCCTGGGAGTGGTGATATAAAACCACTCCCGTTGCCACAAACCAAGCTCCTCTTGGAAAGAGCCCTCGGGCCACGGAGCATCTTGCATTCTGCTTGTTGCCCCTCGATCATCTTCGGCTCCACCTTGAAGGTCTTGAGCCACAATCCAAAGTGAGGGGTAATATGGAGGAAGGCTTCACATACGACGATGAATGACGAGATATGGAGGATGGACTCCGGATTCAAGTCATGGAAATCCAGCCCATAATAAAACATGAGCCCCCGCACAAAGGGATCCGTCGGAAGCCTAAACTCAAGGAAGTGAGACACGAACACCACGCTCCCGCCGGCTCGGAGTGGGAATGACCTGCCACGAGCAGGCAGCCTATGCAAAATCTCGCCTGTTAGATACCTGGCGCCTCGCGGCTTTTAGCACATCTTCTTCTGTGACGGAAGAAGACATCCATCGGCCGAGCTGGTCGGAGCCGGACATCGTCGAAGGTCCGAAGCGCCTAAATCTGAAGCTTTGGGTGTTAGAACTCGAAAGGCGGGGCGAACTCGATGGAGGGGGAAAAAAGAAAGGGGGCCTTGGTCTCATTATAAAGAGGTTGAATACCAGGAGCCCTCCCCGTGGTCGATTAGGACTCGCCTTCGATAGAGGAGGCGTGCCAACGGGCACGGTCGGGTTACCCACGTCCGTATTGATGTGAATCCCGGAATAAGGGGGCACGATCTACGCTTTGATAAGACGTGCCAAGGAAACCGCCTCGCTAAACGCGCTGAGGTAGGACAGTAAAAAACGGTTCGTATAAAGGCCTGGCCGTGGTGTGATGTCACGCCGCGGAATACGTCACCAGATCTGTGCAAAAATTATTCTCTCTACGGTAGTATGTGGAACTTGTTTTGCAGAGCCGGACACTATCCTGGTGTTCAAAACCTTCTATGAAGTATTCGGAGGAGGAACCCGCTTTGCAATGCCGAAGACAATATGCGCGCCGGACTCATCGTCATTGAAGTCTGGTTCAGGGGCTATTGAGGGAGTCCTGGACTAGGGGGTGTCCGGATAGCCGAACTATCATCTTTGGCTGGACTCCTAGACTATGAAGATACAAGATTGAAGACTTCGTCCCGTGTCCGGATGGGACTTTCCTTGGCGTGGAAGGCAAGCTTGGCGATACGGATATGTAGATCTCCTACCATTGTAACCGACTCTTTGTAACCCTAACCCTATCCAAAGGTCTATATAAACCGGAGGGTTTTAGTCCGTAGGATCTAACAACAATCATACCATAGGCTAGCTTCTAGGGTTTAGCCTCTCCGATCTCGTGGTAGATCTACTCTTGTACTACCCATATCATCAATATTAATCAAGCAGTGAGTAGGGTATTACCTTCATAGAGAGGGCCCGAACCTGGGTAAAAACATCGTGTCCCTTGTCTCCTGTTACCATCCGCCTAGACGCACAGTTCGGGACCCCCTACCCGAGATCCGCCGGTTTTGACACCGACAGGGGGTCCCGAGACTTGCCTGACTGCGGCCCACGGTGTGGATCCACTAGCGGCCCTGTACGGCCCATCTTCACCAGCAAACACTCAAGGCCCTTGCGAGGGGCCAAGCCTCGTGAGGCGAACGACACAAGACCTCCTCAGGACGGCCTCACAAGGCTGGCTCGCGAGAGGCGGAGAGATCAAGGCAACGGGAACCTCGCGAGGTTCCCGTGACGTAAGCCATGACGACCAAGACCAGGCGGCGCCAGCGAGCACACTGTCCTTGTTTCCTCTTTGGTGCTAAAGCGGCAAGCGCATGTGAGGAGTCCCGAGGCATCAGGCAAAGGTTTCCATATCGGTGCAATGAGACCAAGACCAGCAGGACGGCAGGACGGAGGTCACCGTGGAGCCCAAGACGGCGTCACCATCAGAGCCTTTGGCAGGCGAAGACCACCTTTAGTCAGGATAGCTTGAACTAGTTGTCCCCCTTCAAATTGGCCGTTGTGGCATCCCTTCCCGCTCAATATTTGGGAAGAGGACCAAGGCCTCTATAAATAGGACTAGCCACCATCGTAGGAGAAAACTCATCTTGGATGAGATCCATTCGATCCACACACTCACCAAGAGGCAATCCACCACACCACAATGGAGTAGGGTATTACACCACATCGGTGGCCCGAACCAGTATAAATCTTGTGTCCCCTCGTTCTTTGGGATCGCCGAGCTAGGCCGTGAGATCATGATGCATGCGAGCCAGAGGGAGGAGAGATCTTCGTGCGCACCCCAGTGTTCAAACCTCAAGGGTTTTGCCGGAACTCGAAATCCAACATTTGGCGCGTGGGGTAGGGGTGCGCTGAAGCTTTCATCTTGTTGATCCGTGTTTCGCCACTCCATCAAGTTCATCGCCGATGCTCGCCGGGCTCGCGCTGAGCGCCGGGCCGCTCTTGTCACAGCCCCAGATCAGCCCTTGCTTGACTTTGCCTGCTCATCATGTCATCATGTTTAAATTCCTAAGAAACTTGAAATGGGGATGTTGAAACCCTAGCACCAAATGAATTCAACTAGGTTCAAACTTAAAATTTTTCAATGAACCCAAAATGCCCTTCATAAATGCTCACCATCTTTGGTCCTGGCTAATCCCTCTGACAATAATGGTTTCATATTTTTGGAGGCTATTCTCGATTTTTGAATTAAATCATAGAGTATTTGAATTTGGACATTTAAATTCTATAAAATATTTTAAATGTCCAAATAATCTTGAAAGCATTTGAGGGCTATTGGAAATAATTCAAATAGTGCCCACAATTTTTGTCAGGATTTTACAAAATGAATTAGTATTTTTACTAATTCAAAAATGTAGAAATAAAATAGAAAATGTAAACAATTAAGTAAGAGAGAGAGAGAGAGGAACCTTACTGCAGCCCACTCACCTGTAGTGGCTCATCTTGGCCAAGCCAGCCCGGCCCACTGTGGGCAGCATCGCTGTCTTCTTCCTCCCCGCCAGGGAGGAGAAGCAATCGCGTCTGATGCGCAGACGAGCCGCCACGGCCTCCTCCCCGCCACGTGCCCCCCGATCGCCTCTGTCGCCTCCACGCTGCACCTGCCGCACTCCTCGACCCTCTCTCACTCTCCCCTGCTCCTCCTCCTCTCGTCTCTCTCTCACGCGACGCCTCGAACGCCACCCTCGCCACCATCGCTGACCACCGCTGCCACAGCCGCCCCCACGCCTCCGCGTATATCCCCGTTGTCCGCCTCGACGCCTGCGTGAAGCTTTCCCTCAACAAGCGCAAGCCCGGACGCCTCAAACAACGACCACACCGCCTTCTTCAACCCCGTCCGTCGAGATCGCCACCGCCGTTCCGCCTGCACCGACCTCCCCGAGCCCATCGAGCACCCCCGACGCCTCGGCCGTGAGCACCTCGTCGCTTTTCCTCTCCTCTCTTCCTCGCTTATGCGTCGTAGCCGCACGAACCACCGGACCCGAGAGCTCATCGCCGCCAGAGTTCTCACCGCTGCGTGGCTGTGGCCACCTCAGCCATACCGAAGGCCACCATGTTCGCCGCCTCCCAGAGCCCGCAGCCGCTTCTTCGGTTTCTCCTCTAGTGCACCGTAGAAGGCCGAATTCTTCCACGTCCGAACTCCGCCATCAAGGGTGCGCCGCCGTTGCCGATTCCGGAGACCACGCGGCCTCCCGTGCGGCTAGCTAGATGCGGGCATGCTCGGGCTACCTTCTGGTGGCCTTCGCGCGTCCATAAGCCGCCTATAGCGAAGCCCCGACGAGCTTCCGCCGTAGATTTGGTCACCGCCGGTGGGACTCCGGCGAGCCGACGTGGCACACTTAGTTAACACTAATGACGCCATTAGCTAATCACTGTGCCACTGACGGATGGGCCCCACGCACTAATTAACCCTGTGATTATTCCTCGCTTAACTTAGACTAAACCACTGGCCACACGTCAGTTGACTTTGCCGACGTGGCTGTTGATCGGACCCATCGGGTCAGTTTGACTGGACCGCGCCGCTGACCGCCGACGCCACGGTGATGCAAAGGTTGATGCAGTTAATTATTTTCTGGATTTATTCTTATCCAGGAAATTTCAGAAAATAATGCTAACTTCAAAAATTCATAGTAATTCAACCGTAAGTCCAAATCAAACAAATTATATATGAAAAATGATCAGAAAAATATGAAGAATCTATTTGTGGCACTTTCATGCATGATTGAACAAGTTAACCTCACTGAATAGGATGAATCATGATTAGGGTAATTTATGAACTAGCATTTGGAGTTGGAGTTTAACCTTGTTTGAATTCCACTTCAATTAACTTGGCTTATCGCTGCATTAGGTCAATTCAATTCCTTAACATGACATGTCATTCATTTGTTTGTGCATTGCATTGATTGTGTTTCTTCTTGTTTGTCGGTGGTTGTTCCTCTCGATAGACGTGGTTTCGACGATGAGATCGATGACACCGATGAAGAGCTATATTATCTTCTAAGTGCTGTGCAAGCAAAAGCCCCTTGTTCATTCCGATACAATCCCACTCTCTCGCTCCTGCTCTCTTTTACTGCATTAGGACAACAATGATTCATCTGTTACTTGCTGCGGTAGCTGAACCCCTTTATCCTCTGCATGACCTGTCATTCCACAGTAAATAGATGAAACCCACTAGCATGAGTAGGAGTTGTTTGAGCCCGGTTGTGCCTACTCATCCATGCTTGTTTGTCATGCCTGCTACTACCTAGAGTTGAGTCAGGTCTGATTCATCGAGGATGAATAAGAGGTGTGTGAACATGTCCTACTGTGTGTGAGCTAAGTGTGTGAACACGATTTGGTAAAGGTAGCGGTGAGAGGCCATGTAGGAGTACATGGTGGGTTGTCTCATTGCAGCCGGCCCTCGTGAACTGAAGTTCTGTGTTTGTGATCCATGAAATGCTTACTACCACACATTGGGTTCCGGTAACTCGACCCCTCTCGGCTTATTAATCGCCTCGATCTCTGTCCAGGAGTTGCAACTAGTTTCTGGTGTTTGTAGGATATGTGTTGGGGGCCGTGCGTAGATACAAACATCGTCTGGTGCGCCTAGCGGTGGGCTATGTTGCGGTAGATACACCGTGGCCCGGTGTAACGAGCACCCGTTTGGTGTCTCGGGAACCCTGCACACATCGTTTGGGGCCGTGAGCGACACCCCGGCTGGATCTCCTTGCGGATGGAACCCGAATAGGCGATAAACCTGGAATAGAGACTTGTGTGGTTAGTCAGGTCGTGGCCGACTCCCTCGCCAAAGCTTCCGCTTGAAGGTTGCCGAGATACACGACGGTACATGGTGGTAAGTGGCGAGAGCGTGTGTGAAGAAGTACACCCCTGCAGGGTTAACATTATCTATTTGAATAGCCGTGTCCGCGTAAAGGACTTCGGGTTGCTCAGACAGTTCATAGACAAGTGAAAGTGGATACTCTAAAATGCGCCAAGATAAGTGTGAGTGCTATGGATGGTGTTCTCGTGAGGAGACGGAGCTGATCCATAGTGGAGTATTGATATGGTGAATATGTGGACTCGCAGCGCCACCTCAAAAGAGTTACTTGCATTCGTAGTTTAGGATAGCTATCGAGTCAAAGCTGGCTTGCTGCAGTCAAACTCCACCACCCCCCTTTGTTGATAATGATGCATATGTAGTTAGTTCTGATGTAAGTCTTGCTGAGTACGTTTGTACTCACGTTTGCTTATTTTATGTTTTGCAGAGAGATGTCAGTCTCGGTAGTAGTTCCGTGTGGACTTCGAAGTTTAGCTTGTTACCTCAGCTACGATCTTGTGCCTCGGCAGGATCTGGTAGATAGTCAGGCTTCTCAGCCTTTTTCATTTATAGGTGTTTGTACTCAGACATGTTAAGCTTCCGCTTGTGCTTTCACTTGTATGCTCTGAATGTTGGGTCGTGAGACCCATGTTTGGAGCCTAATGAATAAATATTTGAGTCGTAGAGTTATGTTGTGATGCCATGTTGTATTTACACATATTGAGCATATTGTGTGTATGTTTGAAATGCTTGGTATGTGAGGGATCCGACAATCTAGTTGTTTATCCTTGGCAGCCTCTCATATGGGGAAATGTAGTCTAGTGCTTCCTGAGTGATAGTAGTCCGCTACAGCCCGGTTCACCGGAGTCCTGCTAGCCCAGCACTACTGCTATGGACACTTGACTGGCCGGCATGTGTTTCACTTCGTTCCTGTGTCTGTCCCTTCGGGGAAATGTCACGCGGTGACATCCGGAGTCCTGCCTAGCCTGCTACATCCCGGTTCACCGGAGTCCTGTTAGCCCAGTGCTACAGCCCGGATTCATATGTTGATGACCGACATGCTCGAGGTTATTCATGTATGCCTGTTCCCATGGGTTAGTGCCGCTTTGGGTTCACGACTAGCCATGTCGGCCCGGGTTCTTTGTCATATGGATGCTAGCGACACTATCATATACGTGAGCCAAAAGGAGCAAACGGTCCCGGGCCATGGTAAGGCGACACCCGTGGGAATACCGTGCGTGAGGCCGCAAAGTGATATGAGGTGTTACCGGCTAGGTCAATGTGACTTGGAATCGGGGTCCTGACAACTCTCGCCACCCGTGCCGCTCAGATAGCCCCTATCGGCAGGCCTCCCCGTCGTTCTCCATCACCCGCCGCCAACGCCACCACCGGTCCGGTGGGAAATGAGAAGCAAGCGTCCTCTCTGCACCACTCCATGCGGCAGGATGGCCGCACTGCCACTCCGTTGCTAACCCCAGCCGGCTCGTCGTCTCACGCTCGTCATGCTCCCATGGACGCGCATGCCGCGCTGCTCATGGCACGCGAGCTCCAGCGCTATCGCCCGGTCGACGACCTCTACGAGGACTGGTTGGACCGCATCGCTGAGCTCGTCAGTGCCGCTGGGGGCTCCCCCGCACCGTCCCTCTCGTTGCCTCGCCCTCCACCAATTTCGGGCGACGTAACTCACGGAGCACCTCCGCCACCTCTGCACCAAGACGGCGCTCTAGCGCCAAGACGCACGGCCCCTTGGCACGTCCCACCGCGCCGGGAGCCCGCGCGGGAAGAAGGAAGATGTCAAGAAGTTCCTCGACTGCAGGAAAACACTCCACCGCTCCCAGCACCGCCACGTCAGGATCGCTTGTCGCGGCAGGACCACGCGCCACTTGCCGTGGCGGCGTGGGGACGCCAAGATCAAGCTCCACCTCCACGACAAGCCCCGGTGGCCACGGCCGGCTGCCGGGCCTTCACTCCTGGGCTGCGTGGCGTCGTCTAGCCGGGCAAGTTCAAGCCGGATCTGCCTCCTCGCTACGACGGCACCCCCAACCCTGCGGAGTTCTTGCAGCTCTACGAGCTGAGCATCGAGGCGGCCAATGGCGACAAAAAGGTCATGGAGAACTGGTTCCCCATGGCTCTCAAGGACGGTGCCCGCTCATGGCTCCTGAACCTGCCCCCGGGCTCGATCTCCTCCTGGGATGAGATGCGCGACCGCTTTGTCGCTAACTTCCAAGGCACTCGCGACCGCCCTCCGGTATCAGGTGACCTGCGCCGTATCAAGCAGCAGCCAGGAGAGACCTTGCAGAAGTATATCCAACGCTTCAACAACGTTCGTCTCAAGATCCCCAAGGTGACGGACGAGGCCATCATTTCGCCGTTTTCTGATGGCGTTCGCGACGTCAAGATGAAGGAGGAGCTCGCCATCCACGAGGAGCTGTGCACGGCTATGGAGCTATTCAACTTGGCGACCAAGTGCGTGAGAGCTGAGGAAGGGCACCCTTCCCTCCACGAGCTCCCTGCTATCGACCCAGAGGAGAAGAAAGCCAAGGCCAAAGACGTGAAGCACAAAGGAGTGGCCGTACTCGTGGCGGAGCCTAATACAAAGCGCGGCCAGGACCATCCCGAGTCGTCCAAGAGCAGTCGACCGTTCTGCGCCTTCCACAACGTACATAGCCACAACACCAACGACTGTCAGGAGCTCAGGGCCATTCGAGATGGACGCTTCAGTCGACGCCCCGAGCACAATGACCAGTGCTATGGCCGAGGAGGAGGACGAGGCAGAGGTCGCTGGGACAATCTCGGCCCACGCCAAGAGTAGCGCGACCGGCCTTGCGAGGACCACTGGCAGGATCAGCCTCGTGAGGAAGCCTGGAGGGATTAGCCTCGCAATGACCACCCTCAGGGCAACGCTAGTCTTCCTCCGCTGCCGCCACCATCCAGGAGGAATGACGACCACCATCAGGACGAATGAGCTGGGGGCTTCCAGGGACCGCGCGCTATCGCCTGCATCTTGGGCGGAGCTCAGGCCCTAGCGTCTCAGCGAATCTTCAAGCAGTTTGCTCGCGAGGTGAACGCGGCTCTTCCCAAGCTCGAGGCCACACGCCCGCTCAGGTGGTCCAAGTATGCCATCACTTTCATCTCGGCGGACCAGCTCAAGTGCGCCGCGGCCGCCAGTGCTCTCCCAATGCTCTGCTCGCCTGTCAGCAGCAATGTCCAAGTAACCAAGACCCTCATCGATGGCGGTGCGGGGCTTAATGTCCTGTCCGTCGACACGTTCGATCGCCTTCAAGTACCCTATGATCAGCTGCAACCGACCAAGCTCTTCTCAGGAGTGACCGATGGATCCACCACCCCAATCGGGCAGGTCCGCCTCCCTGTCACCTTTGGAGGGCGCGACAACTACCACACCGAGATCATCGAATTCGACGTCGCCCACATTCGTCTGCCATACAACGCAATCCTCGGGTACCCAGCGTTGGCCAATTTCATGGCAGTGACCCACCACGGCTACAACGTCCTCAAGATGCCAGGGACAGGTGGTGTCATCACAGTCGCCTGTGAGGAGAAGGATGTAGTGTGCTCCCTTGAGCGTGCCTTCCAGGCCGCAGCAATCGAAGACCCCGACAACGAAGGAATCCTACACCCTCCTGAGGCCATCCCCAAGAAGAAGAAGCAGCTGCTCCGTACAGAGCCTCAGGAGAGTGGCGTCACCAGTAGCACCACCTCAAGACCTACGCCCTCAGATGGGGCGCCTCCCTCCCACGCATAGGAAAGCACGACCGGCGCCCTCCTTGGGCAGGGCTCGGGGGCTCTCTTCTCGAGGGCCTCAGACCTAGCCAACATCACGAGGGAGGCACCCGGGCACCACATGGAGGCATGATTTGCGGCACGTTTCCCTCAGGAGGGCACCAGGCGAGGAGCGCCCGCCGCTCAAGAGTTCATCACCCAGACTACCCAATAGCTTCAAGAAGTAAGGGCCATGCGCGGCGACCGCGTCCACCTGGCGCAGCTCCCCATCCAGGCGAGGATGGTGGGCTACGCGTCTGCATTGACATCCTGTGGCTCACAGTACGCATCTCAGAGCTTTTTCCGGCCTTCGCTGGGCGCTATGAGGGCCCACCTCATAGCTATGTTCGCATGCCATTCGGCCTGCCAAGCATGGTGGCCGTCTATCAGCGCAACCTGCAGAGTGTCATGGCGGCTCAGGAGGCCAGGCATCACGTAGTCCTGGAGAAGATGGAGACGGTCCTCAAGGATCCGCCTGGACCCCCAGAGCCTCCCGAGGCTCAGGGCCCCGGTGGCTTGTGAGGAGCAACCCCTTCGCCACGTGTCTTCAACTACCCCAACACCCCTTCGACAATGAAACCAGGTGACATTTTCCAAGTTTATTTAGCTGGGAGTGCCCCTCGGGCTGCATCATTCCCAGGTCGCATGGGCCTGTCCCTGCGGCATGTATCCCTTTTGCATCTTTAACTTACTTTGCTGGGGGCACCCCTCGGGCTGCAGCATCCCCAAGCCGCTCGGGTCTGGCCCAGTGGCATGTATCGTTCCTGCATTTACCTAAGCTAGTTCGTTTTCCATGCATAATCCATCTATGGTTATCACCTGCATGATTATCACCCACCATGGGAGCTACTCACGATGGCAAGGTGCTTGTGCTCGGGTCCGTCCCTGCAACGCCGACAAATCTGAGCGGTTGAGCTCTGACTCGTGGCACGCCCCGCGCACATCACCTCACCAGGCCCTCAGTGCCTTCATCCTCTTGCGGAGCAACCTGTGGCAGGCCGGCAATCATAGTGGTAATCAATGTCCCTCCTCGTGCTAACCTGCAGGGACCTCCTGAGGACAACAGCAGGTGGTACCACGGGCTCCCTCTTCCCCCATGCGATTCACTTGCGTGTTAAAAAGGGGGCTCCTGAGCATCGCGACTCAGGAGCTCTTACTGGCTATCTAGCCCTTACCCCCTGGCCTTGCCACGGCACCATGACCTGGCATACCAGCGGCGGCTGAGCTCGCTCGAGGGCCGGGATTTGAGGACGTAGAGCACCTAGAAGAGAGTGGAGGAGAGAGGAGAGGCTCGCACGGGCCTGATCTGGCTGCGCTACGACCGCCGACGCACGAGTCTGGCACATCACAAGGAACCGACTCTGGACTGCCAAGGTAAGTTTGCTACCGTCAACCAATCGCCTGACGCATAGGATTCTCACTTGCTGCAGCCATGTTGCGGCAACGCCGCTCCCTTTCTTACCTCTCGGTGGCCGCCAGCGCTCAAGGGGACCTCCCCGACCATCGGCGCCAGAGCTCTTCTTTTGGGCCTTGGGCCGCTCACCTCATAGCCTTGACCACGGTATCGCGACCTGGCATACCAGCGACTGCTGCAGCCTGGGGACGGGGACCTGTCAGCGTAGAGCACCAAGCCGTCGCAGGGTTGGAAAGGGGGGACCGAGCCAAAACAGGACATGCGCTCGCAAATTTTCATAACGCGGATAATATCAACAAAAGACATTACAGACCCTTTACACGCCCCGCGGGGTTCATCTCGATTCCTCGCAGGGAACAAAGGAAGGGAGCTTCTAGGGATCCTATCTACACGCGTCGGCACAACCGACGCCATCATCAACAGTGGGCCCCGGGATGCCGGCGCCAACCCCATCCAGATCAACGACGGCGGCGGCCGGATGCTACGGCCTTGCTCTGGGCATGGTGAGAGCTCGGGGGCACGTAGCTGTCGTCGCTTGTCTCCGGAGTCTCATAGGGCTTGGGAGAGTCGCTGGACTCCCAAGCGATGCTGCTGCTGCTGGATGAGACGCTCGCGAGGCATGCGGTAAGCCCGACTCCTGCCGCGGCGCCGTACAGGTGGCCCTCTCCGGGGCAGCACTCCAAGCGACGGCCTTCTGCGTCGAAGACCTTGAAGAACATAGTCGAGGCGCCGTCGTACTCGAAGTGGATCGCGAGGTTGCCCTTCGTACGTCAAACCCGGGCAACCTCACCCTAGCCGCGGGTCATGAAGATCTTGCCCGGGGAAATGACTTCAACCTCTGCTCCAGTCGCCGGGACGTCACAGTCGGCATGCTGCAGCCAAAGCTCGAGGGGCTCCCTCGATGGCATCTCTGCGGAGAAGAATTGTGGGAAGCGGATCCAGGTGCGCGGAGGCATCGCCGCCCACATCACGAGTTCGTGTGAGGAGTCCGCGGCGTGGGCTCCTGGAGCGACGGCGTGTGTCACCGCGGCACGGCGACCATGGCTGCCGCGTGGGCGACGCCGCTCGCCGCCTCTTCCTCCAGAGCCCTCGGCTTGAGCGTACAGAGGCAGTGGATACCCGGGAAGTGGCCGCTCGCACCAAGGCCTTGTCACTGTCAGATTTCGGGTTCCGGCAGACCCTTGAGGTTCGAACACCGTGGTGCGCATGGAGATCTTTCCCTTACCAGCCCACGCGTGAATGGTTAGCGAGGGATCTAAACTAGAAACGATGAACAACACAAGGGACACAGGGTTTATACCGGTTCGAGCCACCGTTGTGGTGTAATACCCTACTCCAGTGTGTGGTGTGGTGCATTGCCTCAGGGGCTGATGATGAACAGTACAAAGGAAGCACAGCCTCGCGAGGGGCTGTTCTTGAGCTGGTGCGATGAACTGCTTGGGTGAGCTCGATCGCCTCTCTCTCTCTCTCTCTCTCTGGTGAATATCTCCTCTCTGGTGAATATCTCCTCTCTAGTAGGTTCAACCCGTCCCCCTCTTTGTGGTGGCTAGTCCTATTTATAGAGGGAGGCCCTGGGCCTCTTCCCAAATAATGAGCGGGAAGGGCGCCAACAATTGGCCATTTTGAAGGGGAACATCTAGTACACTTATCCTGACTAAAGTTGGTCTTCGGCTGCCAAAGGCTCTGGCGGTGACGCCGTCCTGGGCTCCATGATGACCTCCTTCCTGCCGCTCTGATGGTCTTGGTCTTGTGGCACCGAAGCGGTAACCTTTGCCTGATGCCTTGGCCTGTGCTTGCCTCCTTTGCACCAAAGGGTAAACGAGGACACTGCGCAAGCCGGGGCCCGCCTAGCGCCCGCCTGGTCTCGATCGTCATGGCTTGCGTCACGGGGCACCCTCGTGAGGTACCCTGCCTTGATCTCTCCGCCTCCTCGTGAGCCTGCCTGACGAGGCTGCCCCTGAGGAAGGTTCCTGTCATCCGCCCCGCGAGGCTTGGCCCCTCGTGAGGGTCTTGAGCTTGAGCTGATGAAGTTGGGCCATGTTGGGCCCCCATTTGAGCCACGCCGCAGGCCGCAGGCAGGCAAGTCTTTTGGCCTGCCGAACACGGTCGCCGCCCATCAGCTCCTGCTGAGGTGCGCTCTGGAGGCTCGGGAGGTCAAGCAACGCGCGGTCCTGGCAGAGATGGAGATGGCTCTCGAGGAACCCTCAGGCCCCCGTGAGCTCCCCGAGGCTCCAGTCCGTGAGGGCTCGTGAGGGCCGGCTTCCTCATCACGCCATCTTCTACCTCAACATCCCGCCATCTCCGACCATATCGTGACACCTTTCCAAGTTCCGCTGGGCTGGGGAGCGACCCACGGGCTGCATCATTCCTGTGTCGCATGGGTCCGCCCCTCGCAAAGATGCATCCGCTTTTTTCTTATGTTCTTTACTTACCTTGTTGGGGCGCCTCGGCTGCATTATCCCCAAGCTGCTCGGGCTGCACCAAGCATGCGGTGCTTTCTCCGCACCTATCTAGATGGATTTGCTTATTCATACATAACATGCTTGACCTAATCGCCTGCTCGATTGACACCTACCTTTGGAGCCGCTCGCTCAGGCACGGCGCTTGCGCACAGGTCCATCCCTGCAACGCCGATAAATCTGAGTGGATGATCTCTGGCCACGGCAGCCCCGCAAGGCGCCACCTCACCAAGCCCTCAGTGCCCCCGATCACTCCCTCGGAGCGACCAATGGTTGGCTGGCAACCGTAACGACGAATCTTGTTTCCCCTCGTGATTGGTACATAGGACCTGCTCTAGAGGAAGCGCCGGGCGGCATCACGAGCCTTCTCTCCTCCTCTCCGCGCGATCCACTTGCACGCTAAAAGGGGTGTACTGAGCATCGCGACTCATGGGCTCCCACTGCCTCCACCCTCACCGGGCCTTGACCCACGGCATCACGACCTGTCATACCAGCCGTGGCTGAGCTCGGCCGAGGGCCGGGACCCGAGTACATAGAGCACTAAGGAAAGCACGGGGGAGAGGGAAGAAGCTCGTGAGGTCCCAATCCAGCAACACCTCAGTTGTCGTTGCGTAGGCACGACACCTCATCGAACGCCGCTCCAAACCCGCAAGATAAGTCACGCAAAAACTGATCCGCCTCAGCGCTAAACCCTCGCCATCGCTACTCTGGCCATGGCGGCAAAGCTGCCCACCTTTCTTGCTTCGCTGGAGACCGCTGAGCGCTAAAGGGGACCTCCTGAGCATCGCGACTCAGGGGCTCTTACTGGACCTCGGGCCACTCACCTCCTGGCCTTGACCACGGCATCGTGACCTGGAATACCAGCGATGGCTGAAGCCTACTTGGGGACCGGGACCTGTCAGCACAGAGCACCAAGCCCTCGTGAGGAAAGAAAGGGGGAGCTGAGCCGGGACAGAACAAGCATCTCGCACCGATTCATCATAAGGAAATAATATTCACAAAAACATGGCCTGCGCCTTACATACCCCCGCGAGGTGCTACTTCGATTCTTTGCAGGAAATAAAAGGTGCCAATCCTAAGGAACGTCGACTACGCGTGCCTCCACAGGAGACGCCATCATCAACAATGGGCCGCCAGGCGCCAGCGTCAACCCCATCCAGATCACCGGCGCCGGTAGCCTGAAGCGCCCGCCCGGGTCCGAGGCTGGCGCCGAGCTTCGGGCTCGTAGTTGTCTTCGCTCGTCTCCGGAGTCGCCAGAAGCTCGACGGAGGCGCTGGACCCTCCAGCCCCTTCGCTGCTGCCCGAGGAGCTGCCGAGGGGGCGACCAGCGGGCCTAGTCCTCACCGTGACGACGCCCCGACCGCCCTTCTCGGGGCAGCATTCCAACCAGCGTCCTTCCGCGTCGAAGACCTTGAAGAACATCAAGGAGGTGCCATCGTATTCTAGGTGGATCACGAGGGCGCCCCTTGTCCGGCAGACCTGGACGATCTCGCCCCAGCCTCGGGTCATGTAGACCTTGCCCGGAGCAACAACCGCAACCTCCGCTCTGGTCGCCGGGGTGCTGCAGCCAACGTGCTGCAACTGTAGCCTGCAGAGCCCCTCGGCGGATCTCAAGGCGAAGGAGGGAGGAAGGCGAATCCAAGATTGAGGAGGCATGGCGGCATGGAGCACGAAGCTCCTGGGAGGAGCCTCGGCATGGACTCTGTGAGGAACGACGCCAAGACGGGCCATGACTCCGCCGGTGCCGACGGTGGCGCTATCCGTGGAGTCGGGCGCCTACTTCCTCCGTGGCCCTCGATGCGGGCGCATAAGGGCAGCGGGAACCTGGCGATGGCCGCCGCACTGTGGGCCTCCACACCTCTCGCCGGGCTCCTCATCTCGGCGGCAGAGGATCAGCTGCTTTTCGGCGGAAGCGGGCCGCGACCCTCTCGGGGGGCCTTCCCCTTCTCTTCTGCAAAAAACCGGCGGATCGGAGCCATTGTCGCTATGTGGAGCAAGGGCAAGGATGGAGAGGAAGGAGTAGCAAGAAGAGATGGACTAGAAGGGCTTGCGTCGTTCCGAACTTATAGCCGGAGGAGGCCAACCATCGGCCTCCATGATCACAGGTAATCATGACCCATTTCTACGTGTAGGGACTTGTCAAGTCATGCAGTCTCCGATGGATCGTGGGGAAGCAGAGACGCCCACGACCAATCAATCGCCATGCGGCGCCCAAGGCCGCAGGCTGTTAGGGCCCGCGGCACTTTGCACTTACCCCTTCGCTTCTCTGCTAAGCCAAGTCCGGGGGCTACTGTCGGCGTTCTGGGAACGGGGTCCCAGATTTGCTCGCTCGCTGCGTGGCTCAAGTGGGGCCCAGCTGCTGCCCAGCCTTCATCACCAAGCTCAAGACCGTCGCGAGGGGGCCAGATTGCTGGGCGGACGACAGAACCTTCCTCAAGAGCAGCCTCCAGGCAGTGCTCACGAGGAGGCAGAGAGATCAAGGCGTGGTACCTCACGAGGGTGCCCGTGACATGTGCCATGACGACGAGATCAAAGTGGCGCCACTGCAGGCAAAGGTCCTCGCTTCCCTTTGTTGCAAAGGAGGCAAGCACATGCCAAGGCATCGTGCAAAGGTTACCGCTTCGTGCAACAAGACCAAGACCAACAGAGCTGAGGACGGTTAAGGTCATCGTGGAGCCTGTGACAGCGCCACTGGGCTGTGAGCCTTGGGCAACCGAAGACCAACTTTAGTCGGATAAGTGTACTAGATGTTCCCTTCAAAATGGCCAATTGTTGGCGCCTCCCGCCATTTTTTGGGAAGAGGCCCAGGGCCTCCTCTATAAATAGGACTAGCCACCACAAAGAGAGGGACGGGTTGAACCTACTAGAGAGAGAGAAAAACGACTGGACTCACCCAAGAAGTTCGTCGCACCAGCTCAAGAATAGCTCCTCGCGAGGCTGTTCTTACTTTGTACTGTTCATCATCAGCCCCTGAGGCAATCCACCACACCACAAACTAGAGTAGGGTATTAAACCACAATTGTGCCCCGAACTAGTATAAACCTCATGTCTCTTGTGCTGTTCATCGTTTCTAGTTTAGATCCCTCGCTAACCATTCACGCTGAGCTGGTAGGGGAAAGATCTCCGCGCGCACCCCAGTGTTCGAACCTCAAGGGTCTGCCGGAACCCAAAATCCGACATTTGGCGCGCCAGGTAGGAACCGGGCCCAAGGTGCGCCCGGACTTGGCTTTGTAGAGAAGCGAGGGGGCAAGTGCGGGAATCACAGGTTCTAACAGCCTCAAGGGCCTTGGGCGCCGCGTGGCGATTGATTGGTCGTGGGCGCCTCCGCCTCCCACGACGCCGACAACTATCCTTCCGACAAAAGGAGGCCCGGCCAGACTTGATGCTCGTTCTTGCTCGCCTTGCTCCAGATCCCCTTTCTCGCCCTTCTCCTCCTTGCTTCTGAAATCCTCCAGATCTATCTCAATCCTTCCCATCCTGCAAGCCATGGCGCCTCGCAAGACTCCATCCGAGGCATGGTACCTCCTGGCTCTGGATCCTCCGACTGTGTCGGTGAAGGCCAGGGGAGCACCTTCTACCCGCTCTTTGTGAGCGCCATCATCGCCGGTCTGGTCCCTCCTTTCTCTGAGTTCTTCTTTCCTGTCCTCCACCAATAAGACTTGCAAGCTCTGCATCTCCACCCCAACTCTGTTCTTCTCCTGGCGATTTTTGCCTACTATTGTGAGGCTCATGTTGGGGTAAAGCCCTCAGTGGCCTTGCTGCGCCATTACTTTTACCTCCGGTCTCTCGTGGCCCTATCATCGCATGCGCGAGCTTTGTCGTGATATTCCAGCTCCAACTCCATCTCCAAGCCCGGAAGAGGATTGAAGGCTTCAGGAGCAAGTGGGTCATGGTGGATGCTCGGGCATCCACCCTCAACGGGCGCCGCTTGCCGGGCAGCCCAAGACCGTTGATGCATGGTCTCGCTGTGAGCCTGGCCGACTCGTGCAAAATGGTGCTTTGAAGAGGATAGACGCGGACCGAGGCTGTGTAGCTTGGGGCGGCGAACTGACCGGGTCACGCCTTGAGGGAGTTCCTGAACAACGGGTGGCTCCAAGATCGGGAGCATTCGCCTCCTGCTGTGGAGGCTTGGGAGGCAGTGACGCCTTCGCCTCGAGCCCGAGGCCCTCTCTCGACGTAAGATCTGGCCGCTGCTCTCCATTCCTTGGTCGGGAGACGTGGCGGCCGAGGGCGCCTCCTGGCCCCCCTGCTCCTTCTTCAAGGACGACCGGGAGCAAGTGGTGAGCGCCATGCCCACCTTCAATGGTGAGGGGTCACCCGCCGGGCTCCCGAGGATCTGACGATGTTGGCGACGGTGAACGTTTCCTCCAGCAACTCCAGCAGGAGTGAGGAGAAAGAAGAGGAGGTGGAGGAAGAAGAGTTTGACTTCAAGGCGACTGGCGAGGAGTCGGGGGATTCCTTCCCTCGGTGCAGGTCCCACGCCCTTCACTCCATGCCGGACGATGACGAGGCCGGTGTCAGGCGAGGAGGGGAGGATTCTCCCCTGGTTCTAAGGAAGGGCAGGTCGGGGCTGGTTCCCCCATGGTCCGCCTGCCCGGGCGGTCTCGAGGCCAGCCTGCCTCCCGGCGCGCCATCGCCTGGGCCTCCCAAGGCTGACCCTAGCTGCAGTGCTTTCAAAGCTTCAAGTTTGGCCGAGGCTGCTTGAGTCCGCGGACGGCGCACCAAGTAAGTGTTCGATCCATGTTTTGCTTTGCTTCGCTGCCAAGGCTTGACGCCCAGATTCTCTTGACCAAGTCGGGCACTGCAGCAAAAGGCCGGCGGGGGCTTCGCGCCCCGCTTGAGGCGGGCTCACCGCCGGGCTACAGCCCGCCTCAAGGGGAAAGGAGGCAGTGAAGCTCGTGCCTCCCCGCCCGGTCATCCTCGCGAGCCCAGCAGGGCACTTCCGTGAGTCAGCCCCGTGGCCTCGGCCGACTGGAGGTGCTCGCGCTTGACGTTGTCGCCGAGGTGCCCAAGGCCTGTGGGGCTCCTCCTTCCCAAGCCGTGATCATGCCGCCGCCTTCTACACCTCGCTCCACCGGCTCCAGCCCCTTCTGATCCTTCGCCATCTCGACTGTGATGCCAGCGAATCGAGCTGGCTGCAAGAGGATCTCCTGAATGCCGATCCCCGCCTCGTGGTCCGGGCGCTCGAGTCAAGCTGGTTGGGCTCGCCTCGCTGCCTTCTGCTCGAGCGGAAGGCCGAGCCAAGCCGTGGTCGGCTCGATGGGGAGAAACAAGCCACCGCTGTGCCAAAGTTGTGGCCGCCGCGAGCAAGCGCTTGCCCAGGGCGACGCCGCAGACGCCCGGGACCGCTGCAAGGCGCTGGAGGTCGAGCTGCAAGGCCTGCGCGACGAGCTCGCCAAGGAGGCCCGCGGCCGCCAGGAGAAGGATAAGGAGATGGAGGCTCGGGAGGCAGCCGTCAGGGACCGGGACGGCGAGCTTGATGACTGCCGTGGCCTGTTGGAGACGCTGGAACAATCGCTGAAAGCGGAGAGGATCGAGCTAGACAGGAAGGAAAAGATCCTGGCTGAGGATCGGGTGGCCTTCGCCAAAGTTGGAGGAGAAGGCTCGCGCTGCTGAAGATGTTTCTACGAGGGTGTCCTGGAGAAGCCATTGGCTGGTGTGGAGGACGGCCCCGCCGAGCTGCTTCCTTTATTGGTCCGTGCACTTGAAGATGTCGCGGACGGCCTTGGCCCGATGGCCGAGGCCGAGGCGCATGCCTCGCCTTTCGCCGCTACCGATGCGCGCGCCCTCACCACGCCTACCTTCGCGACCCCAGCGTCGACCTTGACGGCCTGCTGGAGCCCGCGAGCGGTGACCTTGCCGCTGCCGCTGCCGAGGCCGTGAAAGGCCGAGCCGAGGCCCTGCTGGGGAAGTTCCGCACCTTCAGCACCTTGCCTGGTCGTGGTGCCGCCAACTCGCTGCCTCGGAGGTGGGGGGCACCACAGAGAGTGATCCTTCAAGCTTCCGCCTGCTTTAATTCCTGCAACATGCACCATGCCTCGTGGAGGCGCGAAACTTGTGTTTCATGCTAGAAACGACTTATGGCTTGTAATATTTGCTTTGAATTCGCATTCTTCCCTCCTACTTGTGTGTGTTCTACGCCGGCAGGGCCCACCACGCAAGATACCTCAGACGCTGCTAGCCCCGACCGGAGACCGTGGACGGGACCAAGGAGTGAGGGCTACGTGGGCGTTAGGCCTCGAGTCACGGTGCTCAGGAGTCCCCTTGACGCGCGAACAACAAGTAGGGACATGAGGCATAGGAGTGGATTGGTCGTTCTACGCCGGCAGGCCTGCCTCAAGATACCTCGGCCCGCTGCTAGCCCCGACGGGAGACCAGACGGACTAAGGAGTGAGGGGCTATGTGACCAGTTAGGCTCTGAGTCGCGATGCTCAGGATTCCCTTGATGTTCAAATGAATTTTCATACCTTGGCTCCGGCCGGGAGGCGCATGACGACTCAGGTCCGAGGGACTGGCCGGGTGGCATACGCCGGGCGTGGCCTCAGCGCAGCCCCGTGTCCAGCCTCGCGTGGCACTCCCGAGGAGAGGCGCGGCGATGGCGGCGCACACCGAGCCTGGGCCTCGAGGTTGATACGGTTGTGAGCCGCCTCGCTTGTTTATCACCATGGAGAATAGCGCCTGTGATGTGTACAGTGCATAGCCGCCTCGGCAAAGGTCGCCACCAACAAGGAAAAATGGTGCTTCCATCGGTGACGTGGGAGGGGCTCTCCCGGAGGAGCCCCGGCGTAGTACAGCCCCGCCTCGACACGTGGCCTGCACGGGTAGGGCTAGGAGAGGTGTATCTGGCACTCGTGAGCCAAAGACGGACTCACGAGGCCCTACCTCGAGGCGGGTTGCGCCTGGATCTGGGCCTTCATCAATGGTGTGTTCCTGCAGGGTTAGAATGCAAATGCTCTAGGTCCTCAGGTCCCAGCCCTCGAGCGAGCTCTGCCGCTGCTGGTATGACAGGTCGCGATGCCGTGGGTCAAGGCCAGGGGGTGAGGGCTGGAGAGCAAGTAAGAGCCCATGAGTCGCGATGCTCGTGTACCCCTTTAACGCGGCAAGCGCTTTGCATTAGGGCGGAGAGGCCCGCGACAGGTAGTAGGCAATAATTGCGTGAATCAGGTTAAACGCGAAGGAGCAAATCCATCTAGATAGGTGCGGAGAAAGCACACGCCACTGGGTCTGGCCCGAGCAGCTTGGGGATAATGCAGCCCGAGGGGCGCCCCCAACAAGGTAAGTAAAGAACATAAGCAACTCGGATACATGCCGCAGGGACGGACCCGTGCGGCCTGCGAATGATGCAGCCCGTAAGCGCCTCCCACTGAAAATGTAACTTGGAAAGGTGTCACCGATATGGTCGGAGATGGCGGATGATGAGGTAGCGATGACGCGTGATGAGGAAGCCGGCCTCACGAGCCCTTCTCGACCGGAGCCTCGAGGCTCCGGCACGGGGGTTCCTCAAGAGCCATCTTCATATCTGCTGTGACCGCTGCTTGACCTCCCGAGCCTCCAGAGCACACCTCAGAAAGCGCCGATGGGCGGGCGATCGCTCGGGCAGGCCGAAGGCATGCGAACGTAGCCGTGAGGTGGACCCCGCAACGCCCCACGCAGTGAGGGCCAGAGGCGCCCCGAGACGCGCCCGTTGAGCCCTCGGTATGTCGATGCAGATTCGCAGCCAAGCATCCTCGCCTGGATGCGGGGCCACGGCGGGCAAGCGGCGACAACCGTGCATGACTCTTGACTCCTGTAGCTCTTGGGTGCTCCTCGTGATGAACTCCTGAGGGTTTGGCCCTCCTTGCCTCATACCTTCCTGAGGGAAACGTGCCTTGAAGCACGCCTCCAAGTGGTGCCCGAGTGCCGCCCTCGCGACCCCGGCTAGGTCGGTGGCTCGACATGAAAGAGCCCCCAAGCCCCACCTGAGGAGGGCGCCGGGCGTGCCTTCCTATGCGACAGAGGGTGGCGCCCCTTGAACGGGCACGGGTCCTGTTGCCACGCCTCCGGAGGTGCCTGCCCCACGAGGGCTTGGACCAGGCGAAGCCTTCTTATTCTTAGGGATCCTCGGAAGTCTCCGCCCCGTGATCTGGGTCTTTGATTGATGCGGCTTGGAAGGCACGCTCAAGGGAGCACACTGCATCCCTTTCCTCACAAGGCACTGCGATGACTCCTCCGCTTCCTGGCCTCTTGAGGACATTGTAGCCATGGTGAGTCACCGCCATGAACATGGCCAAAGCTGGGTACCCGAGGATGGCATTGTATGGCAGGCGAATGTGGGCGACGTCGAATTCGATGAGCTCGGTGCGGTAGTTGTTGCGCTGTCCGAAGGTGACTGGAAGGCGAACTTGCCCTATCGGACGGTGGAGCCATCGGTGACTCCTGAGAAAGGCTTGGTCGGCTGAAGCTGATCGTATGGCACTTGGAGATCATTGAATGTCTCGACAGATAGGACGTTGAGTCCCGCCCGCCGCCGGCGAGGGTCCCGGTGACTTGCACGTTGCTCATGACCGTGAGCAAAGCATGGGGAGGACTCCGCTGTTGCTGCCACAGACTTGAGCTGATCCGCCGAGCTGAACGTGATAGCACACGCATTTACCACCGAGAGGGCATGTGGCCTCCGCCCGGGAGGACTGCATTCACCTCGCGAGCAACCGCTTGAAGATGCGCCGAGAGGCCGGCCTCGAGCGCCATCCAGATGCAAGCGATTACAAGACGGCTCCTAGAAGCCCCCAGCCCTCGGCCCCGATGATTGTCTTCAGACTCTCCTGGCGGCCGCGGCCGAGGTGGGAGCCCCGCTGCCTTGAGGGCGATCCTCACGAGGTTGGTCCTCCAACCTCCCTCGCGAGGCTGGTCCCGCCAGGCCGTCCTCGCGAGGTCCCACACGCCATCCTGGAGAGGGCTGCGGTATTCCTGGCCCCGCGCTTCTTCCTCCTTCTCGTCAGAGTCTCCGATCATTGCACTTTGGGCGCCGGGCCGACACGGCCCTTCTCGCACGGCCCCGAGCTCCGGCATTCAAGCTGGTGTTGTGGGTGTGGAGGTCATGTTATACGCAGCACCGCTGCCCTTGGATGACTCGGGCTGATCCTCGCCTTGCTTGGTGTCCGGTTCTCGCCATGAGCACGACAGCCCCCTTGCGCTTCACGTCCTTGGCCTTGGTCTTCTTCTCTTCTGGATTGGCAGCCGGAAGCTTGAGGAGGGAGAGGCGCCCTTCCTCAGCCCTGGCGCACTTGGTCACCAAGTTGAACAGCTCCAAGAATGTGCATAGGTCTTCATGCATTGCTAGCTCCTCCTTCATCTTGACGTCACGCACGCCATCGGAGAAGGCTGAGATGATGGCTTCCTCAGTCACCTTGGGGATTTTGAGGCGGGCGTTGTTGAAGCTACCGGATGTACTTCTGTAGGGTCTCTCCCGGTTGCCGCTGATGCGGCGATGTCGCCACGGCCGGAGGCCGGTCGCGAAAGTGCCTTTGAAGTTGGCGGCGAAGTGGGTGCGCATCTCGCCCTAGGAGGAGATCGCTGGAGCTGTGTTCAGGAGCCAGGTTCGGGCTCGGCCCTTAGCGCCATTGGGGAACCAATTCGCCATGACCTTTTCGCCCTGCTATGCTGGATGCCCAGCTCAGAGAGCTGAAGGAACTTCCGCTGGTCGGCGGTGCTGGCCGTGAGCGAGGAGGCAGGTCCGGCTTGAACTTGCCGGGCCATGCGACGCTGTGTAGCTCGGGCGGTGAAGGCGCGACAGCCGCAAAGTGGCCACCGGGCTCTTCGCTTATGCGAACCTTGTTTGTGGATTCTCGCAGACCGCTGAATGGAGCAGCGGGTCTTGACGCTGTGGTGCTAGAGTTGGTCACGCGCGCCCGTGCCGGGAGCACGCGAGCACCTTCTGGGGACGAGGGATCTCGGCAGCTCCTTTCTTCTTTGCGCTGGCGCCGGACGCGAGGGTCTCGCCCGGGCCACGCGCCTTTGGAGCCAGGTGGCGCCTTCTTGGGGAGGAGGTGGCTAGGCACCTCCGGCCCCTCGCCTCCCCGCTGGGATGATGGGCGAGGCAGCAGAGGGACGGTGCGGGGAGCTCCTATGGCACGGACGAAGCTCGGGCGACGCGTCGAGCCACTCGAGACGCTGCCGACGGGAGGTAGTGGAGGAGCCTGCTTGTCGCGATGAGCGCGGCTCGAGCTCCATGGGAGCGCAGCGCGGACGAAGAACCAGCAGGGCGAGCGGCGAGTAGCAATGCGGCCTTCTCGCTTCACCGATGGATGCAGGGACGAGGCCTGCTGCTCGTTCCTCGCTGGGCTGGTGGCAGCGTTGGCGGCAGGCGACGGGGAACGACGGGGATATCCGCCGACGGGAGCCGTCTGGGCGACTCAAGCGGCGCGAGCAGCCCAGCGCCTGCGGCGAAGCTCTCGGCGAAAGGCCACCTATGGACACGACGGGAGATCACACGCCAGCGGAAGAAAGATTCCGGCGCACCCCTACCTGGCGCGCCAAATGTCGGATTTCGGGTTCCGGCAGACCCTTGAGGTTCGAACACTGGGGTGCGCACGGAGATCTTTCCCCTACCAGGCCACGCGTGAATGGTTAGCGAGGGATCTGAACTAGAAACAATGAACAACACAAGGGACACAGGGTTTATACTAGTTCGGGCCACCGTTGTGGTGTAATACCCTACTCCAGTGTGTGGTGTGGTGGATTGCCTTAGGGGCTGATGATGAACAGTACAAAGGAAGCACAGCCTCGTGAGGGGCTGTTCTTGAGCTGGTGCGATGAACTGCTTGGGTGAGCTCGATCGCCTCTCTCTCTCTGGTGAATATCTCCTCTCTGGTAGGTTCAACCCGTCCCCCTCTCTGTGGTGGCTAGTCCTATTTATAGAGGGAGACCCTGGGCCTCTTCCCAAATAATGAGCGGGAAGGGCGCCAACAATTGGCCATTTTGAAGGGGAACATCTAGTACACTTATCCTGACTAAAGTTGGTCTTCGGCTGCCAAATGCTCTGGCGGTGACGCTGTCCTGGGCTCCACGATGACCTCCTTCCTGCCGCTCTGATGGTCTTGGTCTTGTTGCACCGAAGAGGTAAACTTTGCCTGATGCCTTGGCCTGTGATTGCCTCCTTTGCACCAAAGGGGAAACGAGGACATCACTGCGCAGCAGCCGGGCGCGCGCGCCTACCGATCTCGATCGTCATGGCTTGCGTACACGGTAAACACGCCTAATATGCGACTCCTATCCAAAAGGAACTCAAGGTCCCACCAAGGATAGACCCAAGATATTGAAACGCTTTTGCAAGGTGGATATCATTACATCAACATTACATAATAGATGGGGATATACATACATACGCACGAAAGTGCCACAAGAATACATCAACATCATATACAAGAGATCAACATCCGACTACCGATGAAACATAAACAGAAACTCAAACAATATCCACTCGCTAGCCCAAAGGGCTGCCGACCGAACCTATCCCCGATCAAGAAGAAGCGTAAGAAGAACTCCAACACAATCAAACATCACTTTCACGCCATGATCATCGCAAACCTGTACCTGCAGAATCGGTGGTGTAGTAATCTGTGAGCCACGAGGACTCAACAATCCCATTACCATGGGTATCAATACTAGCAAAGCTTAATGGGAAAGGAAGGGATAAAGTGGTGAGGTTGCAAAGCAGCGCCAAGCATATATGGTGGCTAACATACGCAAATGAGAGCGAGAAGAGAAACAAAGGAACGATCGTGAAGCTAGCAATGATCAAGAAGTGATCCTGAACTCCTACTTACGTCAAACATAACCCAAGAACCGTGTTCTCCTCTCGATCAACCCCGAAAAGAGACACTCACGGTTGGTGTATTTTAGAAGAGTTTGCTTCAAGTTTACTACAATCGGATATTAACAAATTCTATCTCGCCACATAACCGCTGGCACGACTCTCGAAAGTTTATACTCGCAGGGTGTCCCAACTTAGCCCATGATAAGCTCTCGCGATCAACGAAGGATATTCCTTCTCCCGGAAGACCCGATCGCCCTCGAATCCCGCTAGAAGACATTTCGACAAGAATAAAACAAGACCAAAGAAGTCCTCCCCTGGCGGCCGACATCCCGATAGTAGCCGCGGTATCTCTGCCTCGTGCCAATGCACAGGATGAGTGTACATACGGCAACCGATTTATACCCTAAGTTGTTTAGGGGCGGCACCGCAAGTGCTTTCTAGTTTGGACCAACACTTAGACAAGCATTGGCCCGGGGGGGCTAAAATAAAGATGACCCTTGGGTTAATTACTCCCAAGGGAAAGTAGGTGGTGGTGAGGCAAATGGTAAAACCAATGTTGGGCCTTGCTGGAGGAGTCTTATTCAAAGCGAACTGTCAAGGGGGTCCCATAAATCACTCGACCGCTTTAGGGACGCAAAATCCGGGAACATAATACCGATATGACGGAAACTAGGCGGCAAGAGTGGAACAAAACACTGTGCATAAGGCCGAGCCTTTCCACCCTTTACCAAGCATATAGATGCATTAATAATATAAGATATATTGTGATATCCCAACAAGTAAACATGTTCCAAAGAAGGAACAACATCTCCATGTTCCAACAAGGAACAAACTTCATCTTCACCTGCAACTAACAACGCTATAAGAGGGGCTGAGCAAAGAGGTAACATAGCCAAACAACGGTTTGCTAGGAAGGGTGCAAAAGGTTAGAGGCTGACATGGCAATATGGGATGGCTTGAGGAACAAGTGATAGGTAGCGCAACATAGCGATAGAACGCAGCAACTAGCATAGCAATGATAGTAGTGAGATCCAAGGTGATGGTCATCTTGCCTGAAATCCCGCTAGGAAGAAGAACGAGTCCATGAAGAAGACGAACGGATGAAGCCGAACCAAGCGTAGACGAACGAATCCTCACGGAACGTATCTCAAAATAAGCATGGAACTCTCGGTAGCATCAAGTTAACATGGCATAAAAATATCAGCAGAACAGGGGCTAAAATCAGCAACATCATGAAGCCTAGTTTGCACAATTGTGCTAGTCACCACAGAGATCACAAAAATACATGCCATACACCCCTGTAAAGATGGCATGACATATATCAAAACACATGTAGACATCAACCTCATAGGGTGCACACATCAATCATGGCAAAAATGACAGAAGTGCATGTTCTGATAAGAATTTGAAACTAACATCACATAGCCCTCTTCTAACAGCATTTCGGGCATCAAGATGAGCTCAAATGAAAATGATGCAATGCAACGAAATGATGTACTCGTTGAGACGAACAATTTGACATATTACACGCACGAAATGGAGAAATATGCGGAGAGTTATGATGCGATGAAAATGCAACAAAATACTGACAGAAAATGGCTTGGGAGGAAAATCGGGGGGGGGGGGGAGAAGAAGTCAACCGAGATCGGGATCTGGGCGGCGCGGGTCCCGAGGTCGCCGGAGCCGCTGGCTCGCTGGAGTTCGAGAGGAGGGCGGAGGAGGCCGGGACGGCGCCACAGGGCGGCGCCGGCGCTGACGGCGGGGCCGGGCGGGCAGGGATGCTGGCAACAGGCGGCGGCCGGGCGCGGGAGGCGGCGGGTCGGGTACGGCGCTTCCAAGGCTGGCGGGCGGCCGGGCGAGGTCCGGCGGCGCTGGGCGGCGGCGGTCGCCACGCGTGCTGGCCCCGATTGGCGCGACGGGCGGCGGCTGGACGGAACGGACATGTCGGGCCGCCGGCGGATACATGTCCGGCGGCATGAGGGGAATTTTTAGGGTTTCGGGGAATGATCCGCGAATTTCGGGAGGGGCTATATATAGGTAGAGGGAGCTAGGAGAGTCCAAATGAGGAGCGAGTTTCGTCACGCCGGTCGTGATCAAACGATCGAGAGCATGGAGGGGAGTTTGCTGGGTTTTGGGCCACTCGAAGGGTGTTGGGCTGCAAAGAGAAGGAGGCTTTTACGGTTACCCGATTAACTGCTGAGTACCAAACGACCTCCAAATGGCACGAACTTGACAAAGCGGTTCACCGGTGCTATACCAAGGCTGCTTGACAAACCTCGGTCCATTCCGAGACCGTTTAACACCCGCACATGAAAAGAGGCAAAAGGGGGCGCCGGGAGACATAGGAGTGCCGGATTGGAAAATGGACAACGGGGAAAATGCTCGGATGCATGGAACGAACACGTATGCAAATGCGATGCACATGATGACATGATAAAAATGCAGATGATGATATGGCAAAGAGAGACACGCAAGCACATGACATGGCAACGACGGCGAATAACTGACAAACACCTGGCGCATCGAATCCGGGGCGTTACAACACTCCTCCACTAACAAGAGATCTCGTCCCGAGATCTTAGGACCGAGACGGAAGGGAAAAAGGGATGAGGTGAAACAAGGACTCAAGAGAAGAAGCAAAGAGTCGAGAGCACTCGAGAAAAGAGAGGAACGACGAGAATGACGAGAATCAAAAGCTCACGGAATCCGAAAGACTATGAAAGCACTCATTCTAACCGGAGTGGTTAGAATGAGAAAAGAAACGAATAGGACTGAAAGGATTTAGGCAACACCGCCAAAACATGGAGGAATAGAACACGAGCTAGAGAGGATGGAACGATACTTGATGAAGACATGACACAAAACCTCCGGAAAGAATTGAAAAAGTTGAATGAAAAGAACGGATAAGAAAATGACAACTTGTGCCACGAATGAAATTGAAAGCATCTTTAGAAGGAAGGTTTAAACGGAGTTGTTGAGACAATCAACAACGAAAAGAAATATGCTTGTTGTGGACTTATAGGTAACATCTGAAGATCATAAGGTGATAACCGGCCACAAACGGAAATGATTTGATAGCTGAGAAGAACGAAGAAATGCAAAACTCCACTTCAAAAGAATACGGAGAATTAATTGCACTTCGAGAAGCAAGAAGGAAAGATACTTGAGCTCCACCAACAAAATCTTGATGAACTCTTGAAGAAAAAAGTAAATCATGAAAAACCACCATGAAGAACTCCGGTGACAAAAGGATGATGAGATAGAACGAAAGAAGAAAGAAAAAGACGAGCCTTGCGATGATTTAGATGGAGGTTCCGACGAGATGGCCAAAGAAAATTTGAGCTCCGGAAAAGAAAAGATGAAAAGACTTGAAACTAGAATTTATTCCTCAAGAACAAACTCCGAAGGAAGGGATTAATCACTTGGATGAAATAAGAATAAGATTTATTGTATGCTTATCCTTCATCAAATTAAATTGATGACAAGCAATGGACTTGGCATGCAACTTATTCTTCTTGAAAAAGAATTGAGAAGTGACATATCGCAAAACTTGAGAAGGTCTTCATGAACCACCGGTAGAGGATTGAAAAGAACGAATGGATTAATATGATCATCAAAGAAAAGAATCTTGAATGAACCACCGTAAGAATTTCAAATGACTGATGAAAGAGAATGAATCACCGGAAGAATTAGAAGAACCAATAAGCTAGAGGGGATTTAGATGCAAAAGAACAGAGAGATCATGAGCTGATTAAAGAACACTTGAACGAAGCACCGGGATAATTGGATAACGGTAGCTGAAATGTGAGGACAAAGAATTCTTCTGGAATGATGGCCTCCGGTAAAAAGAAATGGAAAAACAACTCCTGACATACTCCGGATGGATGAAAAGAATTTGCATGACTAGAAACAATTTGATATGATAACATCGAGCTATCACCATGAATCTCCGGGAGAATGGACAAGATTTAAGATAAACTCTACTTCGGTCTTCGAATGACGACGAGAAAACACCACCAAAATTACTGAGATACTCCGGGAGAATGAAAAGCGAAGAGGTTGAGCCAACAATGAAATGATTCGAAATCGATCTTGGAAAAGGCAAGGATCGATGATATTCATTCTTACGCCACACTTGAAAAGAATTGGGAATAACTCCGGAAAATCGTAAGAGTCGTAAGATCCTCGAAAAGACCTGTGGGTTAGGGCCCACTAAAAGAAAACACCGTTGGAAAGGGATGTTGAACAGATAGATGATGCACCGGAAGAACTGAAATATTTGACTGAGGTGACAAGCTCGAATTAATTGGAAGATAGACGAATCTCCTGAGATATCTTACGAACTCCGGGATGATTGAATGGCGAGATGCGAACGAGCAAAGAGAACACTTCGAAGGAAAAGAATATGATTAACCCGAAAAACTTGAATTGAGTCCACCGGAAAAAGAAAGGGATGAAGAATGACGAACGAGACGAGATTTCACCGGTTGAGATAATTGAGGAAAGATCAAGAGACTCGCATTTAATGAAATTGATGGTCGAAACAGACTCAAACTCCGGGAATAAGAGGGTGGGAGGGCGGGAAAACAAAGACAACTTGGAAGGGGAAAAACGATGAATATCTTGAAGAGAAAACACCGGTTGAAATCATTGAGGAAAGAAAGCAAAGACTTCACACGAGTAGGATGGATACTCAATTACGAACTCCGGTTCCGAGAGGAAGAAGGTAGGGCGGGTGGGAAAAGAAAAACAACTGAGGATTGAACTTGCAAAGATGAAGGGGTTCGAGTCGACTTGACGAGAAATGCACCGGATAAAAAGAGCTGATGAACAACTACCGGAAAACCAACTGCGTGATCCTAAAGAAAAATTTGAAGGGGAAGAGAAGTAATTCAAAACACCTATGTCAAGATTCATCACTAGAGCGACGAAGGGGCTGAGGAGTAAAAAGAATTCCTACTCTCCGATATAACTAGACTTCGAAAATAGTTTTCTTCTAGACTCAACAACGGCCAAACTACACGATCAATCAAGGGGGCTCCTAGGGTCGGTCGAGGCTCGATACCAACTTGAAACACGCCTAATATGCTACCCTATCCAAAAGGAACTCAAGGTCCCACCAAGGATAGACCAAGATATTGATACGCTTTTGCAAGGTGGATATCATTACTTCAACATTACATAATAGATGGGGTTACATAAATTCTGCACGAGTTCCACAAGAATACATCTTCTTCATATACAAGAGATCAACATCCAACTACCGATGAAACATAAATGTAAACTCAAACAATATCCACCTCGCTAGCCTGCATCGCCGACCGGAACCTATCCCCGATCAAGAAGAAGCGTAAGAAGAACTCCAACACAATCAAACATCGCCTCACGCCATGATCATCGCAAACCTGTACCTGCAATCGGTGGTGTAGTAATCTGTGAGCCACGAGGACTCAAAGAATCCCATTACCATGGGTATCAATACTAGCAAAGCTTAATGGGAAAGGAAGGGATAAAGTGGTGAGGTTGCAGCAGCGGCTAAGCATATATGGTGGCTAACATACGCAAATGAGAGCGAGAAGAGAAACAAAGGAACGATCGTGAAGCTAGCAATGATCAAGAAGTGATCCTGAACTCCTACTTACATCAAACATAACCCAAGAACCGTGTTCTCCTCTCGATCAACCCCGAAAAGAGACACTCACGGTTATGCACACGGTTGGTGTATTTTAGAAGAGTTTGCTTCAAGTTTACTACAACCGGATATTAACAAATTCCCATCTGCCACATAACCGCGGGCACGACTCTCGATAGTTTATACCTCGCAGGGTGTCCCAACTTAGCCCATGATAAGCTCTCGCGATCAATCTAAGGATATTCTTCTCCCCGGAAGACCCGATCGCCTCGAATCCCGGCTACAAGACATTTCGACAAAGAATAAAACAAGACCAAAGAAGTCCTCCCTGCTGTCGACATCCTCGATAGTAGCCGCCACAGATCTCGCCTCGTGCCACGACCGGATGAGCAGACGTGACGGCAAGAACCGACGATACCCTGTTGTTTAGGGGCGGCACCGCAGTGCCTCTAGTTTGGACCAACACTTAGACAAGCATTGGCCCGGGGGGCTAAATAAAGATGACCCTTGGGTTAATTACTCCCAAGGGAAAGTAGGTGGTGGTGAGGCAAATGGTAAAACCAATGCTGGGCCTTGCTGGAGGAGTCTTATTCAAAGCGAACTGACAAGGGGTCCATATAAATCACCCGACTGCCAAGTTAGGGACGCAAAATCCGGAAAGTAATACCGATATGACGGAAACTAGGGCGGCAAGAGTGGAACAAAACACTGTGCATAAGGCCGAGCCTTCCACCCTTTACCAAGTATATAGATGCATTAATAATATAAGATATATTGTGATATCCCAACAAGTAAACATGTTCCAGCAAGGAACAACATCTCCATGTTCCAACAAGGAACAAACTTCATCTTCACCGCAACTAACAACGCTATAAGAGGGCTGAGCAAAGAGGTAACATAGCCAAACAACGGTTTGCTAGGAAGGGTGCAAAAAGGTTAGAGGTCGATATGGCAATATGGGATGGCTTGAGGAACAAGTGATAGGTAGCGCAACATAGCGATAGAACGCAACAACTAGCATAGCAATGATAGTAGTGAGATCCAAGGTGATGGTCATCTTGCCTGAAATCCCGCTAGGAAGAAGAACGAGTCCATGAAGAAGACGAACGGATGAAGTTTAACCAAGCGTAGACGAATCTAATCCTCACGATCGCAACGAAACAGAACTAACAAGAAGAAGCACACAACATAGGTAAACACACCACACATAGACAAGACATGATGCACAACAAGCATGATGCACGACAAATCTAGATGAGGCTACTCATGGCAAGAGATGATGCAAACAAGAACAACACATCAAAGCAAGTTTAAATGAGGCCTAAACAACATAGAACACTTCCGGTAAGTCCTCATATGCAAATTTCGAAATTGGTCTAGATCTGAATAAACCTTATGTTCAAGTTGTTAAACAGCAAGTTAAGATGCACCACGATGATCTACACGAAATTTTATTCAAGTTACATATAAAGTTCATTAGATTCGGAGGTACGGTTTAGAAGATATGAGCAAAACAAGTTAAACATGGCATTGATGCAAAATGCATACCAACATCAAGCAAACACCTCAAATCAAGTATGCAACATGATAATATGAAACTACATGCAAAATCAAGCAAGTTTCATATAGAGCACACTCAAAACGGAGCAACGGTGCAACACATACACCCTATACAAGTCATAGCAACAATCTGTCCAAAACAGCAACTAGGCATATTGCAAGCATCAAAACAACATGCTACAGGACCTCAAAATAATAACAAAAGGCATGGACATGATTTACAGGTAAAGCATGACAAAACATGAACATTGAGCTATCTCCAGAAATCAATAGAACATGCTCAAAATGACATGGCAAGATAGCAAATAATAACAGTTTCAGACTTTGCAGAAATAACATCAGGTTGCAATGTTTAGAGCTATCAAACAACATGCTACAGGAACTTATCATGGCAAACAAAGGAATGGCATGATACTACTAAATGCATAGAATAAAAGTCCTTTACTGACCATAAGCCAAAAAGGAACAGAAGATATGATGGCACCCATGTAAACATGGCAAGTTATATGAGAGATTCATACATGGCAGGAATAACGATAAGTAGGCATGTAGATGAGCTCGAACCACTCACCACAGAGCAATACATGGCATGGCAAGGCAACCCACAGTAATAAGACATGGCATAGAAGCTATACATGGCAAGAACAACATCATAGCATACACGGATCAACTACAACAGCCTTGGCAAAATTGAATAACATGTAAACAACCTGCCAGGAAACATTTTATAGCAAAAGTAGATCTCGATTAACTCAAGCTATGGCACTCCATAATTGCAAACAAGGGCATGGATGGATAGAGAAAGACATGTATAACAAAACATCCTTACTGAAGTATCTCAAAATAAGCATGGAACTCTCGGTAGCATCAAGTTAACATGGCATAAAAATATCACAGGTCAGGGCTGAAATCAGCAACATCATGAAGCCTTGTTTGCATACTTGTGCTAGTCACCACAGAGATCACAAAAATACATGGCATACACCCCTGTAAAGATGGCATGACATAGATCAAAACACATGTAGACATCAACCTCATAGGGTGCACACATCAATCATGGAAAAAATGACAAAAGTGCATGTTCTGATAAGAATATGAAACTAACATCACATAGCCCTCTTCTAACAGCATTTCGGGCATCAAGATGAGCCTAAATGAAAATGATTCAATGCGATGAAATGATTCACTCGTTGAGACGAACAATTTGACATATTACACGCACGAAACGGAGCAATATACCGAGAGTTATGATGTGATGAAAATGCAACAAAATACTGACAGGAAATGACTTGGAGGAAAATCGGGGGGAGAAGAAGTCAACCGAGATCGGGATCTGGCCGGCGCGGGTCCCGAGGTCGCCGGAGCCGCGGGCTCTCCGGAGTTCGAGAGGAGGGGCGGAGGAGGCCGGGGACGGCGCCGGTGCGAGGGCGGCGAGGTCGAGGGAGCCGGAGGCGGCGGCGGGCGGGCCGAGGGCGTAGCACGCTGGGCGAGTGGGCGCTGCCGGGCGCTGGAGGCGAGGGCGCGGCCGAGGCAAGGAGAAGGCGGCGGGTCGGTACGGCGGCCCGGCGGCGGCGCCGGGCGAGGTCCGGCCGCCGGAGGACGGGCGCGCCGGCTGGCTGGGCGGCGGGCGCGGCGCGGCGGGCGCCGCTGGGGTTGACGGGAAGCTGCAAGGGCGGCGGCGGTCGCCATGTGGCGCTGGCCCCGATTGGCGCGGACGGGCGGCGTGCTGGACGGAACGGACACGCCCGCCGCCGGCGGACATGTCCGGGCGCGAGGGGAATTTTTAGGGTTTCGGGGGGAATGATCCGCGAATTTCGGGGGAGTGGCTATATATATAGGTAGAGGGAGCTAGGAGAGTCCAAATGAGGTGCCGTTTTCGGCCACGCGATCGTGATCAAACGACCGAGAGCATGGAGGAGAGTTTGCTGGGTTTTGGGCCACTTTGGAAGGGTGTTGGGCTGCAAAGAGAAGGAGGCTTTACTGCCATCTTGCTAACTGCTGGAGTACCAAACGACCTCCAAATGGCACGTAAACTTGACAGTAGTTCATCGGTGCTATACCAAGGCCGCTTGACAAACCTTGGTCCATTCCGAGACCGTTTAACACCCGCACATGAAAAGAGGCAAAAGGGGGCGCCGGGAGACATAGGAGTGCCGGATTAGAAAATGGACAACGGGGAAAATGCTCGGATGCATGAAACAAACACGTATGCAAATGCGATGCACATGATGACATGATAAAAATGCAGATGATGACATGGCAAAGAGAGACACGCAAGCACATGACATGGCAACGACGGGCGAATAATCGACAAACACCGGGCGATCGAATCCGGGCGTTATAACGGGCACCTCGTGAGGTACCCTGCCTTGATCTCTCCGCCTCCTCGTGAGCCTGCCTGACGAGGCTGCTCCTGAGGAAGGTTCCTGTCGTCCGCCCCGTGAGGCTTGGACCCTCACGAGGGTCTTGAGCTTGAGCTGATGTAGCTGGGCCACGCTGGGCCCCCATTTGAGACACGCCGCAGGCCGCAAGCAGGCAAGTCTGGGGACCCCCGTTCCCAGAACGCCGACAGTCACCTCCAGCCTCCTGACTATATCACGGCGGTGGACCGGCCTCTTCTTTGGCAGAAGTGGCCCGGGCTCGTCGCGGGGGGTTTTTCCCTTCTCCGCAGTCTAGAACCTTCGAATCGGTGCCATGGGAGTCGCTACTAGCAATGGAGCAAGGGAGAAGAAGCGAGTGGAGCAGGAGGAGATGAGAAACGGGGGCTCCGCCCCCTCCTCATTTATAGCAGGAGAAGACCAACCGGCGATCCCCACGATCATAGGTAATAATGGTTTTTCCTTGCATGCAGCAGGGACTCGTCAAGTCATGCAGTTGCCGAGGCAGCATGGGGAAGCGGAGACGTCCACGTCCAATCAATCGTCACGCGCCGACCAAGGCCGCAGGCTGTTGGGCCGCGGTGCTCCGCACTTGCCCTTTGGCTTCGCCTTGAAGCCAAGTCCGAGCGCGCCTTGGGCCCTGTGGGCTATCGTCATGCTTCTGGGAACGAGGGTCCCCAGACTTGCCTGCCTGCGGCCCACGGCATGGCTCCACTAGCGGCCCCGTACAGCCCATCTTCACCAGCAAACACTCAAGACCCTCACAAGGGGCCAAGCCTCGCGAGGTGGACGACACAAGACCTCCTCATGACGGCCTTACCAGGCTGGCTCGCGAGGGGCGGAGAGATCAAGGCAAGGGGAACCTCGCGAGGTTCCCGTGACGTAAGCCATGACGACCTAGACCAAAGGGTGCCAACAGCATGTTGTCCCCGTTTCCTCTTTGGTGCTAATGAGGCAATCGCAGGCAAGGAGTCCCGAGGCATCAGACAAAGGTTTCCATATCGGTGCAACGAGACCAAGACTAGCAGGACGGCAGGACGGAGGTCACCGTGGAGCCCAAGACGACGTCCCCACCATAGCCTTTGGCAGGCGAAGACCACCTTTAGTCAGGATAGCTTTTACTAGTTGTCTCCCTTCAAATTGGCCATTGTGGCATCCCTTCCCGCTTAATATTTGGGAAGAGGACCAAGGCCTCTATAAATAGGACTAGCCACCACCGTAGGAGAAAACTCATCTTGGACGAGATCCATTCGATCCACACACTCACCAAGCACAAGAACACCTCTCCACGGGAGGTTGTTCTTCCCTTGTGTTGTTCATCCTCAGCCCAAGAGGCAATCCACCACACCACACTGGAGTAGGGTATTACACCACATTGGTGGCCCGAACCAGTATAAATCTTGTGTCCCCTTGTTATTTGGGTTTGCCGAGCTAGGCCATGAGATCATGATGCGTGCGAGATAGAGGGAGGAGAGATGTTCGTGTGCACCCCAGTGTTCGAACCTCAAGGGTTTTGCCGGAACCCGAAATCCGACAGAAGTCTCGAGAGGATCAAGAAACCAGTGGAAGCAATCAGAACATGCAAGAAAAGAAGAATTGAGAGAGATACCTGGGAAGATCTACCGGGCAGGGGTCTCCGTCTCCCCGACAGCAGCTGTTTCCGGGTCATGAGCCTCGTCCTCTGCCGGGGTAGACTCGGCAGCCTTCTGCACAAGCTCAGCCGCGGAAGATTCCATGGCGGCCTCTTCAACTCGAGCGGCGGAGGGAGCATGCGCCGTGGCCGGGGAAGAACGAGGCGACGAAAGGCAGATTCCGGCGCGCCCCTACCTGGCGCGCCAAATGTCGGATTTCGGGTTCCGGCAGACCCTTAAGGTTCGAACTCTTGGGTACGCGCGGAGATCCAACCCTCCACTGTCTCGTACCTCGCCGAGTCGCAGGGACCTAAACTACTATCAAGAACAGCACAAGAGACACGAGATTTATACTAGTTCGGGCCACCATTGTGGTGTAATACCCTACTCTAGTTTGTGGTGTGGTGGATTGCCTCTTGGGCTGATGAGGAATAAGACAGGAAGAACAGCCTCGCGAGGGTCTGTTCTTAGTGGGTGTGATGAACTGCTAAGTGGTGTCCCGTCGCTCTAGCTTGAGGATCGGGTCTCTATCTCTCCCTCTGGATTCCAAATGCCGGATCCCCCTCTCTGTATGTGGCTACTCCTATTTATAGGCGAAGGCCCTGGGCCTCTTCCCAAATATTGAGCGGGAAGGGCGCCAACAATTGGCCATTTTGAAGGGGAACAGCGGGTACACTTATCCCGACTAAAGTTGGTCCTCGCCGCCAAAGGCTCGTGATGACGCCTGCTTGGGCTCCACGATGACTCCTTCCAGCCGCTGGGGCTGGTCTTGGTCTTGTTGCACCGATTACGCCTTTGGTCGCCGTGGCTCAAGGCCATGGGCACGCCGCGAGGTACCCTGCCTTGAACTCTCCGCCTCCTCATGAGCTCGCCTCGACGAGGCCGTGCTCGAGGAAGCCTCGTCGCCCCGCCCATGAGGTTTAGAAACACGCCTAAGATGCGACCCTATCCTAAAGGAACTCGATGGTCCCACCAAGGATAGAAGCGCATCTTGAAGACGCTTTTGCAAGGTGGATATCATTACATCAACATTACATAATGCATAGGGATACATACATCAGGCACAAATGCCACAAGAATACATCAACATCATACATGAGAGCACCATCCGACTACGGATGAAACACAAATGTAAACTCAAACGACATCCACTTCGCTAGCCCAAAGCTGCCGACCGAACCTATCCCTTGAACGAAGAAGAAGCAGAAGAAGAACTCCAAAACAAGCAAACATCGCTCTCGCCATGATCATCGCAAAACCTGTACCGCAACTGTTGGTGTAGTAACTGTGAGCCACGAGGACTCAAGAATCCCATTACCATGGGTATCAAGACTAGCAAAGCTTAATAGGAAAGGAAGGGTAAGGTGGTGAGGTTGCAGCGGCGACTAAGCATATATGGTGGCTAACCAACGCAAATGAGAGCGAGAAGAGAGACAAAGGAACGGTCGTCAACTAGTAATGATCAAGAAGTGATCCTGAACTCCTACTTACGCCAAATATAACTCCGTAAAACCGTGTTCTCCTCTCGATCAACCCGAAAAGAGACACTCACGCATTACGCATTACGGTTGGTGTATTTTAGAAGAGTTTACTTCAAGTTTACTACAATCGGATATTAACAAATTCCCATCTGCCACATAACCGCAGGCACGGCTCTCGAAAGTTCAAACCCTGCAGGGGTGTCCTAACTTAGCCCATGATAAGCTCTCGCGATCAACGAAGGATATTCCTTCTCCCAGGGAAGACCCGATCAGTCTCGGAATCCCGGCTACAAGACATTTCGATAGCAATAAAACAAGACCAACAAGACCGCCCGATGCGCCGACAATCCTGATAGGAGCTGCACATATCTCGTTCTCAGGGAAACACCGGATGAGACTAGCTACGAGTAAAACCAGCCCTCAGGTTGCCTCAAGGTGGCCCCGCAGGCAGCTCGGTTCGGACCAGCACTTAGATAAGCACTGGCCGTGGGGGGGGGCTAAATAAAGATGACCCTCAAGAGAGCGACTCCCAAGGGAAAAGTAGGTGGTGGTGAGGCAAATGGTAAAACCAAGGTTGGGCCTTGCTGGAGGAGTTTTATTCAAAGCTTAACCGCCAAGGGGGTCCCATAAATCACCCAACCGCGTTAGGGACGCAAAATCCGGGAACATAATACCGATATGACGGAAACTAGGGCGGCAAGAGTGGAACAAAACACTGTGCATAAGGCCGAGCCTTCCACCCTTTACCAAGTATATAGATGCATTAATAATATAAGAGATATTGTGATATCCCAACCAAAATCCTGTTCACCATGGAGCAATCTTCAACTTCACCGCAACTAGCAACGCTTATAAGAGGGGCTGAGCAAAGCAAAGAACATAGCCAAGCAACGGTTTGCTAGGAATGGTGTCAAAGGTTAGAGGTTCATGGCAATTTGGGGAGGCTTGAATAAACAGTGATAGGTAACGCAAAGATAGCGATAGAACGAAACAACTAGCATAGCAATGATAGTAGTGAGATCCAAGGTAGCGGTCATCTTGCCTGAAATCCCGCTAGGAAGAAGAACGAGTCCATGAAGAAGATGAAGCCACGAAGACGAACCAAGCGTAGACGAACGAATCCTCACGATCGCAACGAAATGGGAACTATCGAAAAGAAGCACACAACAAAGTAAACACACCACACATAGACAAGACATGATGCACAACAAGCATGATGCATGACAAAACTAGATGAGGCTACTCATGGCAAGAGATGATGCAAACAAGAGTAACACATCAAAGCAATTTTAAATGAGGCCGGGAACAACATATGACAATTCCGGAAAATCCTCATGTCCATATTTTAGATTTGGGACTGTTCTGCCCTAAATCATATTTTATAGTTGTTAAACAGGAAAATAAAGTGCACCATGTTAAACTAGGCATTTTTCCACCCCATTTACATATAAAGTTTATTAAGATTGGAGCTACGGTTATTTAGTTATGAAATAAAGCATTTTAACATGGCATTTGAGCAAATTTAAACAAACAGCATTTGAAACATTTTAAACATGGGATGAAAATGGCATATTATGAAACTAGACAGAAATCTAAGCATTTTACATGTATAATTTGTTTTAATGCGATGCATGGTTAATTAATTATTGATGCATGAACATTAAGGGGTTTTCTGAAAAACTGGCAATCTCTGGATAATTAGGAAATTCGCAGAACCCAAAAAGAACATATATGGGCTGAATCTGGTTGAACTGCTGGGCTAACAGAGAGGAGGGCTTTGGGCGCTCACCCACGGGCTATGGCCCGGTTTGCAGAGGAGACCAGATTGGGGGGCTGGGCCTTGCGCGGCGTAGGAGAGCGGCTGGGCCGAAGTAGAGGAGGCCTGCACGTGGACAAAGCAGTGGACGCGTCAACGGGATCGAGCGGGTGCAAAGCGCTGGGGAACTTGGCGCCGGTCGTCACAGGGTGAAGCAGCCATGGCGATGTGGAATGGCGAGGCAGGGGCGCCGGGCGTAATCGGTGGCGCTGGAGGCGGCCGGAGGAAGCGGATCCGGGCGGCGAGGTAGCAGGCCGGCCGCGACAGCTGCTGCCGAAGGGGATCGAGGCGACGTGGTGCGGATCCGGTGCAAAAGTGGCGGAGGCGGCTGACGAACTCCATGGCGGGCCGGTTCCTACAGGCAAAAACAGCGCGGGGATTAGAGGGAGAGAACCAGGGGAAACGGGGTGAGGAGGAGGAGAGGCACGGCTCGGGACTCCGGGCGCCTATGGTGGCGTGCATCCATAGCGGCGAACAGAGGAGACTTGGACGAGCGGACGGCAACGAGCGCGAGGAAGCAGTGGGCTCGCGAGGGAGATGGCCAGCGGCCGGGCGCTGGGCGACGAGGAGGAGGTCAGCAGCGACGGGCGAGGAGGCGCTCGAGGTTGGAGGCACACGGTCACGGGGATGGATCGAGGAGCTCGGCTCCTGGACGAAGGGAGGTTGGAGAGGAAGGGCACGGGGACCCTAGTGCTCCGGTGGCTTGCGGTCGAGACGGGCGGCAGGCAGTGTGAGGAAGGTTGCCTCGATCCAGATCGGATCGAGCGCCGCGAAGGTTGCGGTGGCTCGGGCGCCGGATGGGTGTGCGGTGGAGGCAGAGTGGAGGCGCCTGGTTGGGGCGTTGGGGATCCCGAGGAAGATGCGGCGGCGACGGGCGCGAGGGACAAATGTCCTAGATTTTTAGGGTTAGACCTCGTATATATAGCAGGTGGGTTTTTGGTTTAGGGGCATTTGGTCCCTCCGATTTTAATCGGACGGCTGAGAAAAATATAGGTTAGGACGTACAAATAAGAAAACGAAGATGTTTTAGGGACGTTAGGGGATGATCCGGACCCAACGGTGACGCATACAGCCCGGTCGGGTTCGGGGAAGATTTCGGACGCATACGAAAGAGGGGTCGAGAGAGGTTAGGTGGTTTGACAAGAGGGAACCGAAAACACGGTTGATCTCGAAGGGTCAACGAATGCAACATAGAGGGAAGCGAGGAGCGGCAACTACGCTGCTGGATGCAAGTTTTAAAACAATGACGGCAACGCAGTGCCGATGCAATGCGAATGATGCCATGAGATGAGATGCATGACATGAACAAAATGCAAAACAAAATACAAAGACCCAACCACGAAGGAAATATCATATCGCATCTCCGGAAAAGGCAAGAGTTAGAGTTACGAATATGGAAAGTTGTATCCGGGGCGTTACAACACTCCACCACTACGAGAGGATCTCGTCCCGAGATCTAGGATGGCACCGGAGGGAAACAAAAGAGGAAGAGAAGAGGTAAAACAAGTTGCTTCTTCGACCAATGAGTGAAACCAAAGAACCTTGAGAGGTTGAACAAATTGAAAGAAACAAAACAACAGAGATGACCAAGATTGCAAACAATTCGTTGGACAAGAGGAACAAGGAATATGATGAGAACCAAGAGGTTTAGTGATAAGATAGATATTGAAACCACTCCAGTTAAAACTAGATAGAGAAGGAATGAGATTGATATAATTTGGGCATCACTCCGACTAAAAGAAGAAGGAAAACTAGAAAAGATGATAAGAACTTGAAGAGATGACACAACACTCCGGTTAAATGGATAAGCAAGGAAAAGAACACGATCCTCACAATTCGAGATGATGAGTGAAGAGAGCAACATCACCATGCCTCCGGAAGAAAGAATAGAAGATAGATCATTGAAATAAAAGAATGGAGAAGAAAATGCCAACTTCTACCACAATTGAATTTGGAAGGCATCCTTGCAATAAGGTTAGAATATAGTTGTTTGAAAACCAACAATCTAAACGAATAAGCTTGTAGTGGGCTTATGGAAACATCTCAAGACTATGAGGTGACAACCGGCCACTAATGGAAACCATTGATTTGATTGAGAGCACCAAAGAGATGAAAAACTTCTTCACCGAGATGATAAAGAGATAACTTGGATCATAGACAAGCACCACAAATAGCAACATTCCCAATGGAAGGCTTTTAGGTGAAATCTATATCAAGATACTCCAACGAAGAAATTATGATGGGTTGAAACAACTCATGATCGAAGAGAAAATGATGGTTTTAAAATATCTCCTTCTTGACAACTTGTGAATCATGAAACATGAAGAGAAATTGTCGAGGATGACATAACACCATCTCAAAAGATAAAGTAGAAAGAATTGCACTTCGGAATGCAAGATGAAGAATGCTTGAACTGCTCAAAACAAAACATGTGTTGAGCACCATTTTTATTTTTAGAGTATAGCTTGGCGGGTCATAACTTCGAGAGAAATCTTGAAGAACAATTGAATAATTAAAAGAATCCTTGACGAACCACCACGTAGAACCTCCATGAAGAACTCCGGTAATAAAATCAAAGGATGATAACAAGGAAAGAGAAGTTGAGAACACAAGGTGAAGCCTTGTGATGATTTAGATGGAGCTTCGCGACGAGATAATGCAGAAAACTTGGAACTCCGGAAAAGAAAAGATGAAGCATCTCGAACTGAGAAATGTGACATGATGAACAACTCTGGAAAGAAGAAACTAGATCACTTGGATGAAACAAAAATAAGAATTATGTTATGCGTATCCTTCGCCAATTTAAATTGATGACAAGCAACGGATTTGGCATACTACTTATTCTTCTCGAGGGATTGAAAAGAGATATAGCGCCAACTTGAGAAGGTATTGATGGAACCACCGGTGGAATTTGGAAACAACGACTGAATCTATATGATAACGAAGGAAGAGAACTCTTGAACGAACCACCATAAGAATTGAAAATGAACATAGCAAAGGCACAATTCACCGGGAAGAACTGGAAAACGAATGAAGATGCTTGAGAGAATTTAGATACAAGAGAATGAAGAGATCATGAACTGATTAGAGGATATTTGAACGATCCACCGGTAAGATTTGGAGAATGATAGCTACGCTCTGAGGATGAAGAGTTATGACATGATGGCCTTCGGAGGAAAGAAATGGAAACAACTCATGAAATGCTCCGGACGGGTGAAAAGAATTCCCACAATCGAAAACAATTATGAGAGGATGGAATCAAGCTAGAACCATGAATCTTTGGAAGAATGGGTAAGGATTTAAGAGGAACTCTTCTTCGGTCTTCACATGTTGAGAATGACGATGAGAAACATCACCATGAATTGTTGAGATACTCCGGGATGAAAATTGGAAAGGTTGAGCCAATGATGAAAAGAATTTGAAAGATCTTAGAGAAAGACATATGACTGATGATAATCCATTCTTACGTCAAACTTTGAAAAGAATTTTAGAAGCTCCCGGAAAATTAGAAGAGTCGGGTAAGAACCTGGGAAAGGACCTATGGGTTAGGGCCCACTCGAAAGAAAACACCGTTGAACAATATTAAAGAGAGGTTGCACCGGTTGAATTAAATGGTTTGAATGGGATAACAACCTTGAAATATCTTGAACGGATTGAGAATGGAAACACAAGTCTTGTGAGATATTTTCAGCACTCCAGAACAAATGAATAGGAAGAAGTGAATGATTAAGAGGTGCATCGGCATGAGAAAGCATTAGAAACGAGGAAAGGAATATGATGAATATCGAAATCTTGAGTTAAATCCACCGGAAAAGAATACGAGAATGAAGAATGATGAACTTGAAACTGTTGAGCATCTTCATGGGAAATCACCGGATAAGAACATTGAAAGAAAAGAATGAAGAGATTTCACACAAATAAAAGGATACATGATTAAGAAATCTGAGTCCTTGAAGAAAAAGGGTGGGAGGGCGGGAAAACAAAGACAACTTGGGACGGATGAAACAAACACTATTGAGAAAAACTTAGAATTTATCTTGCGGACGTTGAAATGATCGGATCCACTTAAAGAGAAGCACGTCGGTTGGGAAAAGAATTAACATGACGACCTCGATGATCAAGAAGGATTAGTATTCATATAGCAATATGAGAACACCGTTTAGAGAAGGTATGGATTCAACATTTGACTTCGAAGCAACTCGAATACCACAAATAAAACAAAAACAAAGGATTTGGCTTGTAGAATAAGCCGGAACAAATACATATGACAGAGATTTACCCAATCTCATATCATGCATCTGTCGGAAAGATATTCTAGGAGCTACTTGAATTCCCACCTATAAACTCCCGAAACTTTCTGGTTATGCAACCTGGTGTTGGGGATACAGGGGACACAAAATATATCACCCAAACTAACAATACCTAGATCCAAACAGATCCATCCGTCCAACACATAACCAAGAAAACTCCGAAATCGTGGTACCTCAACCTTCAAAAGCATCCGTTATACAAGCTATGGCAATACTCCCGAGCTCCTGCATCGGTGGCGTCGAGGTTATCTCACCAACAACTTCATAAAAGAGATTTTCGATGTCGGCAAAACTCAGGTATTCCAGAACTGCAACGATAAAATTGTGACGACAACACCTCGGAGCTCAACTCCCCGGGACACTGCCACAACCCCTAAATATCAGGAGGCACGAAGAACAATGTTCTCGTCACAAGAATATCGGAACGATCCCAAGATACCCGCGTGATCCTAAAAAAAATCGTGAAATTTGAGGAGAGGAAAGACAAAACATCTACGTCAGGAGGCCTCACCAGAAATGGTATTTAAGGGACCGAGGAGTAAACAAAATCCTACTCTCGATATATATAATCCTAAGACTAAAAATAGTTTTCTTCTAGACTCAACACGGCCAACAAACAAGGGGCTCCTAAGGTCGGTCGAGGCTCGATACCAACTTGTCACGCCTAAGATGCTACCCTATCCTAAAGGAACTCGATGGTCCCACCAAGGATAGAAGCGCATCTTGAAGACGCTTTTGCAAGGTGGATATCATTACATCAACATTACATAATGCATAGGGATACATACATAAGGCACAAATGCCACAAGAATACATCAACATCATACATGAGAGCACCATCCGACTACGGATGAAACACAAACAGAAACTCAAACGACATCCACTCGCTAGCCTGTGCCGCCGACCGGAACCTATCCCTTGAACGAAGAAGAAGCAGAAGAAGAACTCCAAAACAAGCAAACATCACTCTCGCGTCATGATCATCGCAAAACCTGTACCGCAAGAATCACAGGTGTAGTAATCAGGAGCCACGAGGACTCAGCAATCCCATTACCATGGGTATCAAGACTAGCAAAGCTTAATGGGAAAGGAAGGGGTAAGGTGGTGAGGTTGCAGCAGCGACTAAGCATATATGGTGGCTAACCAACGCAAATGAGAGCGAGAAGAGAAACAAAGGAACGGTCATCAACTAGTAATGATAAAGAAGTGATCCTGAACTCCTACTTACGTCAGTCATAACTCCGTAAAACTGTGTTCTCCTCTCGATCAACCCCGAAAAGAGACACTCACGGTTACGCACATGGTTGGTGTATTTTAGAAGAGTTTACTTCAAGTTTACTACAATCGGATATTAACAAATTCCCATCTGCCACATAACCGCGGGCACGGCTCTCGAAAGTTCAAACCCTGCAGGGGTGTCCCAACTTAGCCCATGATAAGCTCTCGCGATCAACGAAGGATATTCCTTCTCCCGGGAAGACCCGATCAGTCTCGGAATCCCGGTTACAAGACATTTCGACAAAGAATAAAACAAGACCAGCAAGACCGCCGATGCTACCGACAATCCCGATAGGAGCTGCACATATCTCGTTCTCGTGGCAACACCGGATGAGACTAGCTACTTAGTAAAACCAGCCTCGGGTTTCCTCAAGGTGGCCCCAAGCAGTGAAGCTGGTTCTGGACCAGCACTTAGAGAAGCAATCGCCCGGGGGCTAAATAAAGATGACCCTCAAGAGAGCGACTCCCAAGGTAAAGGGTATAGGTGGTGGTGAGGCAAATGGTAAAACCAAGGTTGGGCCTTGCTGGAGGAACTTTATTCAAAGCGAACTGTCAAGGGGGTCCCATAAACCACCCAACCGCGTTAGGGACGCAAAAATCCAGGAACATAATACCGATATGACGAAAACTAGGGCGGCAAGAGTGGAACAAAACACTGTGCATAAGGCCGAGCCTTCCACCCTTTACCAAGTATATAGATGCATTAATAATATAAGAGATATTGTGATATCCCAACCAAAATCCTGTTCACCATGGAGCAATCTTCAACTTCACCTGCAACTAGCAACGCTATAAGAGGGGTTGAGCAAAGCGGTAACATAGCCAAGCAACGGTTTGCTAGGAATGGTGTCAAAGGTTAGAGGTTCATGGCAATTTGGGGAGGCTTGAATAAACAGGTCATAGGTAACGCAGCATAGCGATAGAACGAATCAACTAGCATAGCAAATGATAGTAGTGAGATCCGTGGTAGCGTCATCTTGCCTGAAATCCCGCTTAGGAAGAAGAACGAGTCCATGAAGAAGATGAAGCCACGAAGATTTAACCAAGCGAGATTTAACGAATCCTCACGATCGCAACGAAACGGGAACTATCGAAAAGAAGCACACAACAAAGTAAACACACCACACATAGACAAGACATGATGCACAACAAGCATGATGCATGACAAAACTAGATGAGGCTACTCATGGCAAGAGATGATGCAAACAAGAGTAACACATCAAAGCAATTTTAAATGAGGCCGGGAACAACATATAACAATTCCGGAAAATCCTCATGTCCATATTTTAGATTTGGTACTGTTCTGCCCTAAATCATATTTTATAGTTGTTAAACAGGAAAATAAAGTGCACCATATTAGACTAGGCATTTTTCCACCCCATTTACATATAAAGTTTATTAAGATTGGAGCTACGGTTATTTAGTTATGAAATAAAGCATCCTAACATGGCATTTGAGCAAATTTAAACGAACAACATTTGAAACATTTTAAACATGGGATGAAAATGTCATATTATGAAACTAGACAGATATCTAAGCATTTTACATGTATAATTTGTTTTAATGCGATGCATGGTTAATTAATTATTGATGCATGAACATTAAGGGGTTTTCTGAAAAACTGGCAATCTCTGGATAATTAGGAAATTCGCAGAACCCAAAAAGAACATGTACGGGCCGAATCTGGTTGAACTGCTGGGCTAACAGAGAGGAGGGCTTTGGTGTTTCACCCATGGGCTATGGCCCGGTTTGCAAGAGGAGACCAGATTGGGGGCTGGGCCTTGCTGGCGAGGGAGAGCGGCCGGGCAAGGCAGGAGGCCTGCACGTGGACAAAGTAGGGGCGCGGTCAACGGGATCGAGCGGGAGGCGGCCGGAGGAAGCAGATCCGGGCGGCGAGGTAGCAGGCCGGCCGCGACGGCTGCTGCCGAAGGGGATCGAGGCGGCGTGGTGCGGATCCGGTGCAAAAGTGGCGGAGGCGGCTGACGAACTCCATGGCGGGCCGGTTCCTACAGGCGAAAACGGCGCGGGGATTAGAGGGAGAGAACCAGGGGAAACGGGGTGAGGAGGAGGAGAGGCACGGCCCTGGGACCTGGCGTCTATGGCGGCGGCATCCATAGCGACGAACAGAGGAGACTTGGACGAGCGGGATGGCAATGGAGCGCGAGGAAGCAGGGGCTCGCGAGGGAGATGGCTGCTGCTAGCGCTGGGGCGACGAGGAGGAGGCCGCAGGCGACGGCGAGGAGGCGCTCGAGGTCGGAGGCGCACGGTCACGGGGATGGATCGAGGAGCCTGCCCCGGACGGCGGGAGGTTGGAGAGGAAGGGCACGGGGAACCCCGGTGCTCCGTGGCTTGCGGTCGAGACGAAGCAGAGGCAGGTGAGGAAGGTTGCCTCGATCCAGATCGGATCGAAGCGCCGCGAAGGTTGCGGTGGCTCGGCGCTGGATGGGTGTGCGGTGGAGGCAGAGAGTGGAGGCGCGGGTTGGGGCGTTAGATCCCGAGGAAGATGCGGCGGCGGCGGGCGCGCGAGGGACAAATGTCCTAGATTTTAGGGTTAGATCTCGTGTATATATAGCAGGTGGGTTTTGGTTTAGGGCATTTGGTCCCTCCGATTTTAATCGGACGGCTGAGAAAAATATAGGTTAGGACGCCCAAATAAGAAAACGGAGATGTTTTTAGACGTTAGGGATGATCCGGATCCAACGGTGACGACAGCCCGGGTCGGGTTCGGGGAAGATTTCGGGCGCACGAAAGAGGGGGTCGGAGAGAGGTTAGGTGGTTTGACAAGAGGGAACCGAAAACACGGTTGATCTCGAAAGGGTCAACGAATGCAACATAGAGGGAAGCGAGGAGCGGCAACCACGCTGCCGGATGCAAGTTTTAAACAATGACGGCAACGAAAGTGCCGATGTAATGCGAATGATGCCATGAGATGAGATGCATGACATGAACAAAATGCAAAACAAAATACAAAGACCCAACCACGAAGGAAATATCATATCGCATCTCCGGAAAAGGCAAGAGTTAGAGTTACGAATATGGAAAGTTGTATCCAGGGCGTTACAGCTTGGCCCCTCGCGAGGGTCTTGAGCTTGTGTTGATGAAGATGGGCTGTCTTGGGCCTCCTTTGAGCCACGCCGCAGGCCGCAGGCAGGCAAGTCTGGGGACCCCCGTTCCTTAACGCCGACACTAGCCCGGGCCCACGGGCGTGTCTAACTTGGCCGAGCAGAGAGGCGAAGGGCAAGTCTTGAGCGTCATGGGCCCTAACAGCCTGCGGCCTTGGGCGCCAAGCGTGGCGGTTGATTGGACGTGGGAGCCTCAAATCAAGGCGGGTTGATAATAGAGCGGCATCTTCCTTGCCTCCTTTACTTTCTCCAGTTGCCGCTCAGATCCCCTTTGTTGCGCCTCTCCTCTCTGCTTCCAAGACCTTCAGATCCACTCCGCCTTCATGCCCTAGCTAGCCATGGCTCCTCGCCAAACCCCGGCTGGTGCCTGGTACTCTCCTGCCTTGGATCCGCCAAATGTGTGGTGAGCCTCGCCCTGATGTGCCGGTTGGCGGAGGCGCAGGGCGTCAATGGAACGGCGGTGTTCAAGGCCGGCTCCTCCGCCCCTGAGGGTCGGGGGAGCACCTTCTACCCGTTCTTCGCGAGCGCCATCATTGCTGGTCTGGTGCCTCCCTTTTCTGAGTTCTTCTTCTCCGTCCTCCGTCACTACAACATCCAAGCTCTGCACCTCCATCCCAACTCCGTCCTTCTTCTGGCAATCTTCGCCTACTATTGTGAGGCCCATGTTGGGGTGAAGCCCTCGGTGGCCTTGCTGCGCCACTACTTCTTCCTCCGAGCCTCCCGTGGTTTCGACTCAAGGCGTCGCGGCGCTTCGTCATATCTGGCGGAGCCATCACCATTTCAAACCCTGGGAAGCGGATTGAGGGCTTCAGGAGCAAGTGGGTCTTGGTGGATGCTGGGCGGATCCACCCGCGGCTAATCCTGCCCACGGAGCCCGCCGAAAGCTCCGACGACTGGTCCCGGGCGAAGCTTCGGGATCCCCGCGCGAAGCTGGTGCTGGAGAAGATGGATGCAGATCTGAAGCCGGCCGACGGGCGGCGCGGTTGACCGCGCGCCGCTTGTCGAGGGAGTTCTGGAGCATCAATCGCTCCGCCACGCCCGATCTCGCCTCGATGTGGAGGCCTCACCCGAGCCCCGTGGCCCTGGCCGGCGAGGATCTGGCGACGGTCCGCCAGTCCTTGGTTGGGGGCGATGTGGCGAGACCGGAGGGCGCCCCCACGCCCCAGTTCCTTCGTTAGGATTGGGAGCAGGTTGTGGGGTCCATGCCTGCCTTCAACGGGGACGGGCCCGTGCCCATGGAGGCCTCGGAGGACCTGGTGGACGTGTCTTCTTCCGACTCCGGTGAAGAGGTGGAGGAAAAAGAGCCAGGAGAGGGGGTTGATTCAGGGGCAGATTCAAGCGCTCCCCCCCCCCTGCGCCACAGGCCCCGCGTTCTCCGCCTCCCCGAGAGTGACGACGACGAGGATGAGGATGAGCAGGGAGGCAGAAGCCTGCCCCCGATCCCGAAGAAGGACCGGACTGGGCTGGTCCCCCGCGGGTCCGCCCCGGCCCCGGGGCGATCGGCCGACGCGCCCCCTGCTCTTGGTCCCTTTGAGGCTGATCCCTGCAGCCGGCTCTCGGGCTTCAAATATGGCCGGAGGCTGATCGAGTCCACCAAATGACGACACTGTAAGTGCTCGCTTCCCTGCCTTGATTATTGCTCTGTCGACGAGACTCGATGTCCATGTTCTTCGCCAGCCGGCGCCGCGCGAAGAAGCTGAAGGGGCTCCGAGGCTCCATCCATGATGGTGCCGCTGCCCGAAAAGGAAGATGATCCCGACGCCTGTGCCTCTCCCGCCCGGGCGCCATGAGGTTCGGCCGAGCCCGGCCGGGGTGAGCTCAGCCCCTTGGCCCAGCGACTCCCGAGGTGCCCTTGCTTTGCGCTGCCTCCATTGTTGTCGTGGTGCAGCCGGTTCCGCCGAGGCGATGGCTACGCCGCCGCCATCTCCTCCTACTCCACCAACCGCTGTCTCTCCGACTCCTCCCACTGTCCTGGATCGTGCTGCCGCTGAATTGGACCGGCTGCGGCAGGATCTTCTGGGCGCCGATCCTCGCTTGGTGGCCGGGCGCTTGGAGCTGGCCTCTGGCTGGATTCGCGCCGACGCTTCGATTCGGGCGGCGCTGGTCCAGGCCTCGACGGCTTGCGACGAGGAGAAACAAGCTGTTCGCGAGGCGAAGGTAGCCCGCGATGCTGCCCTGGGGGAGGCAGCCAGCACCTAAGGTCACTGTGAGACGCTGGAGGGCGAGCTGAAGGGCCTGCAGAACCAGCTTGCCGAGGAGGCCCGCCTCGCCAGAGCAGGAGGAAAGCATGAAGGCTCGCGAGGCGGCCGCTGGCGACCAGGAGGCCAAGCTGAAGAAGCGTCGTGATCGCCTAGGCGCGCTAGAGCAGGAACTGGAGGCGAGGAAGGCCGAGCTGGACGCAAGGCGTGGGTTCTTGACGAAGATCGCGTGGCCTTCATGGATATGGAGGTGAAGGCCCGCGCCTTGCTGAGGGAGCTTTATGATAGCGGCCTGGAGAGCCCACTGGCCGGCGCAGAGGACGGCCCCGCCAAGCTGCTTCCCTTCTGATTCGTGCTCTTGAAGATGTCTCCTTGGTCTTGGCCCCACTACCGAGGCCGAGGCGCCTGCCTTGTCTTCTGCGGCACCGACGGCGGATCCTCACCCACATCTATCTTCGCGAACCCAGCGTCGACATGGACAGCTCATTGGAGCCGCAAGCGGCGAGCATGCAGGCTGCCGCTGCCGAGGTTGTGAAGGGTCATGGAGGCTCTGTTGGGGAAGTTCCGGCCTTCAGCACCAAGCCGAAGCGAGGCGCTGCTGGCCCGGCCGCTTCACGAGACGATCCCGATCCATGCTGCTCCACCGCCGACAAGTGACTCCGTTGTGGCTCTGTCTTGCTTTTTAATTCCTCGTGACATGTATCATGCCTCGGGGAGGCGTTTAAACTTGCGTTTGGTATTGCGATTACAGTGTGGACTGTAATATTTGCTTTTGAATTCCTTGAAATTTGTGCTTCCTACTTGCTTATGTTCTACGCCGGCAGAGCTCGGCCCCGTGTTCGTGCCTTGCTAGGCGGACACGCTGCTGCACACATCCGTTCCCCTCTCTGCTGCTTGTGCGCTCCAGTCCTTCCCCCTCTCGAACTCCAGCCCCCATTTCCAATCCGATCTCGAATCTCCCCCTCCCCCTTTCAATCGCCATGGCTCCGGCGAAGAAGGGGAAAGGGAAGATGTTGGGGAACGTAGTAATTTCAAAAAAAATTCCTACGATCACGCAAGACCATGGTGATGGCATAGCAACGAGAGGGAAGAGTGTCCGTCCACGTACCCTCGTAGACCGAAAGCGGAAGCGTTATAACAACGCGGTTGATGTAGTCAGACGCCTTCACGATCCGACCGATCCAAGCACCGAACGACGGCACCTCCGAGTTACGCACATCGCTCAGCTCGATGACGATCCCGGACTCCGATCCGGCAAAGTGTCGGGATGAGTTCCACAAGACGACGGCGGCGTGGTGGCGATGTTGATGCTCCACCGACGCAGGCTTCGCTTAAGCTCCGCTGACGATATGACTTCTCCGGTAGCGAGGCTTCGCCTAAGCTCATGACGATATGACCGAAGTGGAATATGGTGGAAGGGGGCACCGACACGGCTAAGGAAAGATCCATAGATCAACTTGTGTGTCATGGGGTGCCCCCTGCCTCAGATATAAAGGGAGCCAAGGGAGGTGGCGGCCCAAGGAGGAGGCGCGATTAAGGAGTCCTACTCCCTCCGGGAGTAGGACTCCCCTCCAATCCTAGTTGGATTAGGATTCTGGAGGGGAAAGAGAGAGAGGGGGCGGCCCACCTTTCCTAGTCCTAATAGGACTAGGGGAAGGGGGGCGCAGCGCCACCTAGGGCTGCCCTTCTCCTTTCCTCCAAGGCCCACTATGGGCCCATGTAGTTCCCGGGGGTTCGGTAACCTCCGGTACTCAGTAAATTCTCGATTTCACTCGGAACCTTTCCGATGTCCAAATGTAGGCTTCCAATATATCAATCTTTATGTCTCGACCATTTCGAGACTCCTCGTCATGTCCGTGATCACATCCGGGACCAACAAACTTCGGTGCATCAATAATTATAAAATCATAATGAACTGTCATCGAAACGTTAAGCGTGCGGACCCTACGGGTTCGAGAACTATGTAGACATGACCTAGAAACATTCTCGGTCAATAACCAATAGCGGAACCTGGATGCCCATATTGGTTCCTACATATTCTACGAAGATCTTTATCGGTCAAACCGCATAACGACATACGTTGTTCCCTTTGTCATCGGTATGTTACTTACCCGAGATTCGATCGTCGGTATCCAATACCTAGTTCAATCTCGTTGCGGTAGAATCTCTTTACTCGTTCCGTAATACATCATCTCACAACTAACTCATTAGTTGTAATGCTTGCAAGGCTTAAGTGATGTGTATTATTACCGAGAAGGCCTAGAGATACCTCTCCGACAATCGGAGGACAAAACCTAATCTCGAAATACGCCAACCCAACAAGTACCTTTGGAGACACCTGTAGTACTCCTTTATAATCACCCGATTCACGTTGTGACGTTTGGTAGTACCCAAAGTGTTCCTCCGGTAAACGGAGTTGCATAATCTCATAGTTATAGGAACATGTATGGGTCATGAAGAAAGCATTAACATTCTAATCGATCAAGTGTTTAGATATCGTAATGGGTCATGTCAATGAGATCATTCAACTAATGATGTGACCTTGTTAATCAAATAACAACTCCTTGTTCATGGTTAGGAAACATAACCATCTTTGATTAACAAGCTAGTCAAGTAGAGGCATACTAGTGACATACTGTTTGTCTATATATTCACACATGTATTATGTTTCCGGTTAATACAATTCTAGCATGAATAATAAACCTTTATCATGATATAAGGAAATAAATAATAACTTTATTATTGACTCTAGGGAAAATTTACTTAAGACTCCCACTTGCACTAGAGTCAATAATCTAGATTACAAAGTAATGATCCTAACACACATGGAGTCTTGGTGCTGATCATGTTTTGCTCGTGGAAGAGGCTTAGTCAACGGGTCTGCAACATTCAGATCCGTATGTATTTTGCAAATCTCTATGTCTCCCACTTGGACCTGGTCCCGAATGGAATTGAAGCGTCTCTTGATATGCTTGGTCCTCTTGTGAAATCTGGATTCCTTTGCCAAGGCAATTGCACCAGTATTGTCACAGAAGATCTTCATCGGTCCCGATGCACTAGGTATGACACCTAGATCGGAAATGAACTCTTTCATCCAGACTCCTTCATTCGCTGCTTCAGAAGCACCAATGTACACCGCTACACAGCTAGATCACGCCACGACGCTTAGTTAAGAAAAGCACCAACCGACAGCTCCACCGCTTAATAAAAACACGTATCCGGTTTGCGATTTAGAATCGTCCGGATCGGTGTCAAAGCTTGCATCGACGTAACCATTTACGACTAGCTCTTTGTCACCTCCATATATGAGAAACATATCCTTAGTCCTTTTCGTATTTCAGTGATGTTCTTGACCGCTGTCGATTGATCCATTCTGGATTACTTTGGTACCTTTCCTCGCCAAGCTTACGCCTAAGCATACGCCGTGTCCGGTACACAGATTGCATACATGATAGAGCCTATGGCTGAAGCATAGGGAACATCTTTCATTTTCTCTCTATCTTCTGCTGTGGTCCGCATTGAGTCCGACTCAATCTTACACCTTGCAACACAGGTAAAAACCCTTTCTTTGCATGATCCATTTAGAACTTTTTCAAAACTTTATCAAGGTATGTGCTTTGTGAAAGTCCAATTAAGCGTCTTGATCTATCTCTATAGATCTTGATGCCCAATATGTAAGCAGCTTCACCGAGGTCTTTCATTGAAAAACTTTTATTCAAGTATCCTTTTATGCTATCCAGAAATTCTATATCATTTCCAATCAATAATATGTCGTCCACATATAATATCAGAAATGCTCTGAGCTCCCACTCACTTTCTTGTAAATACTGAGCTTCTCCAAAAGTCTGTACAAACCCATATGCTTTGATCACACTATCAAAGCGTTTATTCCAACTCCGAGAGGCTTGCGCTGACCATAAATGGATCGCTGGAGCTTGCACACTTTGTTAGCTCCTTTTGGATCGACAAAACCTTCAGGTTGCATCATATACAACTCTTCTTCCAGAAATCCATTCAAGAATGCAGTTTTTACATCCATTTGCTAAATTTCATAATCATAAAATGCGGCAATTGCTAACATGATTCGGACAGACTTAAGCATCGCTACGGGTGAGAAAGTCTCATCGTAGTCAACCCCTTGAACTTGTCGAAAAACCTTTCGCAACAAGTCGAGCTTTGTAGACAGTTATATTACCATCAGCGTCAGTCTTCTTCTTAAAGATCCATTTATTTTCAATTGCTTGCCGATCATCGGGCAAGTCAACCAAAGTCCATACTTTGTTCTCATACATGGATCCCATCTCAGATTTCATGGCTTCCAGCCATTTTATGGAATCTGGGCTCACCATCGCTTCTTCATAGTTTGTAGGTTCGCCATGGTCAAGTAACATGACTTCGAGAATAGGATTACCGCACCACTGCAGTGCGTATTTTACTCTGGTTGACCTCACGAGGTTCAAGTAGTAACTTGATCTGAAACTTCATGATCATCATCATTAGTTTCCTCACTAATTGGTGTAGTTGTCACGGGAACCATTTCTTGTGATGAACTACTTTCCAATAAGGGAGCAGAATCTGATTATCTCATCAAGTTCTACTTTCCTCCCACTCACTTCTTTCGAGAGAAACTCTTTCTCTAGAAAGGATCCGAATTTAGCAACGAAAATCTTGCCTTGGATCTGTGATAGAAGGTGTACCCAACAGTCTCCTTTGGGTATCCTATGAAGACACATTTTTCCGATTTGGGTTCGAGCTTATCTGGTTGAAGTTTCTTTACATAAGCATCGCAGCCCCAAACTTTAAGAAACGACAACTTTGGTTTCTTGCCAAACCAGAGTTCATAAGGCGTCGTCTCAACGGATTTTGACGGTGTCCTATTCAACGTGAATGCGGCCGTCTCTAAAGCATAACCCCAAAACGATAGCGGTAAATCGAAATAGACATCATAGATCGCACCATATCTAGTAAAGTACGATTACGATGTTCGGACACACCATTTCTACGTGGGTGTTCCGGTGGCGTGAGTTGCTTGAAAACTATTCCACATTGTTTCAAATGTAAACCAAACTCGTAACTCAAATATTCTCCTCCACGATCAGATCGTAGAAATTTTATTTTCTTGTTACGATGATTTTCCACTTCACTCTGAAATTCTTTGAACTTTTCAAATGTTTCAGATTTGTGTTTCATTAAGTAGATATACCCATATCTGCTCAAATCATCTGTGAAGGTGAGAAAATAACGATACCCGCCGTGCCTCAACATTCATTGGACCACAAACATCAGTATGTATGATTTCCAACAAATCAGTTGCTCGCTCCATAGTTCCGGAGAACGGCGTTTTGGTCATCTTGCCCATGAGGCACGGTTCGCAAGTACCAAGTGATTCATAATCAAGTGATTCCGAAGCCCATCAAGATGGAGTTTCTTCATGCGTTTTACACCGATATGACCTAAACGGCAAGCCACAAATAAGTTGCACTATCATTATCAACTCTTGCATCTTTTGGCTTCAACATTATGAATATGTGTATCACTCTTGTCGAGATTCAACAAGAATAGACCATTCTTCAAGGGTGCATGACCATAAAAGATATTACTCATATAAATAGAACAACCATTATTGTCTGATTTAAATGAATAACCGTCTCGCATTAAACAAGATCCAGATATAATGTTCATGCTCAACGCTGGCACCAAATAACAATTATTTAGGGTCTAAAACTAATCCCGAAGGTAGATGTAGAGGTAGCGTGCCATTGCGATCACATCGACTTTGGAACCATTTCCAACGTGCATCGTCACCTCGTCCTTAGCCAATCTTCGCTTAATCCGTAGTTCCTGTTTCGAAGTTGCAAATATTAGCAATGTAACCCGATTATCAAATACCTGTGTACTATCATGAGTATTAGTAAGGTACACATCAATAACATGTATATCACATATACCTTTGTTCACCTTGCCATCCTTTTATCCGCCAAATACTTGGGGCAGTTCCGGCTCAAAGGTCCGATGCTTGCGGTAAAAACACTGGGCCAGGCTTAGGTCCAGACTTGGGTTTCTTCTCTTGATCAAGCCAACTTTCTTGCTGTTCTTTTGAAGTTTCCTTCTTCTTCCCTTTGCCCTTTTCTTGAAACTGGTGGTCTTGTTGATCATCAACACTTGATGCTCTTTCTTGATTTCTACCTCCGCAGCTTTTAGCATCGCGAAGAGCTCAGAATTGTCTTAGTCATCCCTTGCATATTATAGTTCATCACGAAGCTCTTGTAGCTTGGTGGCGTTGATTGGAGAATTACATCAATGACACTATCATCCGGAAGATTAACTCCCAGCTGAATTAAGTGATTGTTATACCCGGACATTTTGAGTATGTGCTCACCGACGTAACTATTATCCTCCATCTTGCAGCTATAGAACTTATTGGAGACTTCATATCTCTCAATCCGGGCATTTGCTTGAAATATTAACTTCAACTCCTGGAACATCTCATATGCTCCATGACGTTCAAAACGTCGTTGAAGACCCGGTTCTAAGCCGTAAAGCATGTCACACTGAACTATAGAGTAGTCATCAGCTCTGCTTTGCCAGACATTCACAACTTCTGGCTCAAAGATTCCGCAAAGCAGTTCGTCACCCGGCGGTGCTTCGGGGCGTAATTTTTCTCAGGCAAAGCAATGAGGATAATCCTCAAGTTACGGACCCGATCCGTGTAATTGCTACCATCATCTTTCAACTTTGCTTTCTCAAGGAACGCATTAAAATTCAACGGAACAACAAAGACGAGCCATCTATCTACTGATAAACATAGACAAGCAAAAATACTATCAGTACTAAGTTCATGATAAATTTAAGTTCAATTAATCATATTAAAAAACTCCCACTTAGGCAGACATCTCTCTAGTCATCTAAGTGATCACGTGATCCATATCAACTAAACCATGTCCGATCATCACGTGAGATGGAGTAGTTTCAATGGTGAACATCACTATGTTGATCATATCTACTATATGATTCACGCCGACCTTTCGGTCTCCGTGTTCGAGGCCATATCTGTTATATGCTAGGCTCGTCAAGTTTAACCTGAGTATTCTGCGTGCGCAACTGTTTTGCACCCGTTGTATTTGAACGTAGAGCCTATCACACCCGATCATCACGTGGTGTCTCAAAGACGAAGAACTTTACATAACGGTGCATACTCAGGGAGAACACTTCTTGATAATTTTAGTGAGATATCATCTTATAATGCTACCGTCAATCAAAGCAAGATAAGATGCATAAAGGATAAACATCACATGCAATCAATATAAGTGATATGATATGGTCATCATCATCTTGTGCTTGTGATCTCCATCGCCGAAGCACCGTCATGATCACCATCGTCACCGGCGCGACACCTTGATCTCCTATCGTAGCATCGTTGTCGTCTCGCCAACTATTGCTTCTACGACTATCGCTACTCCTTAGTGATAAAGTAAAGCAATTACATGGCGTTTGCATTTCATACAATAAAGCGACAACCATATGGCTCCTGCCAGTTGCCCATAACTCGGTTACAAAACATGATCATCTCATACAATAAAATATAGCATCACGTCTTGACCACATCACATCACAACAGGCCCTGCAAAAACAAGTTAGACGTCCTCTACTTTGTTGTTGCAAGTTTTACGTGGCTGCTACGGGCTGAGCAAGAACCGTTCTTACCTACGCATCAAAACCACAACGATAGTTTGTCAAATAGACTCCGTTTAACCTTCTCAAGGACCGGCGTAGCCATACTCGGTTCAACTAAAGTGAGAGAGCAGACACCCGCGGTCACCTTTAAGCAACGAGTGCTCGGAGCGGTGAAACCAGTCTCGCGTAAGCGCACGCGTAATGTCGGTCCGGCCGCTTCATCTCACAATACCGCTGAACCAAAGTATGACATGCTGGTAGGCGGTATGACTTGTATCGGCCCACAACTCACTTGTGTTCTACTCGTGCATATGACATCAACGCATAAAACCAGGCTCGGATGCCACCGCCGGGGAATGTAGTAATTTCAAAAAATTTCCTCACGATCACGCCAAGACCATGGTGATGGCATAGCAACGAGAGGGAAGAGTGTCCGTCCCACGCACTCGTGAGACCGAAAGCGAAGCGTTATAACAACGCGGTTGATGTAGTCGCACGTCTTCACGATCCGACCGATCCAAGCACCGAACGACGGCACCTCCGGAAGTTCTCGCAGACACGCTCAGCTCGATGACGCATCCCCGGACTCCGATCCAGCAAAGTGTCGGGATGAGTTCCACAAGACGACGGCGTGGTGACGATGTTGATGCTCAATCGACGCAGGGCTTCGCCTAAGCTCATGACGATATGACTTCTCCGGCGCAGGGCTTCACTTAAGCTCATGACGATATGACCCAAGTGGAATATGGTGGAAGGGGCACCGCACACGGCTAAGGAAAGAACCGTAGATCAACTTGTGTGTGTCATGGGGTGCCCCTGGCCCCCTTTTTTAATGGTGCCATGGGGTTGGGGGCCGGCCCTTGGGGGGATGCGCACCAAGGAGTCGTACTCCGTCGGGGTGTAGGACTCCCCCTCCAATCCTAGTTGGATTAGGATTCCCGGAGGAAAGAGAGAGGGGGCGGCCCACCTTTCCTAGTCCTAATAGGACTAGGGGAAGAAGGCCACCTAGGGCTGCCCTTCTCCTTTCCTCCAAGGCCCACTATGGGCCCATGTAGTTCCCGGGGTTCCGTAACCTCCGGTACTCAGTAAATTCCGATTTCACTCGGAACCTTTCCGATGTCCAAATGTAGGCTTCCAATATATCAATCTTTATGTCTCGACCATTTCGAGACTCCTCGTCATGTCCGGTGATCACATCCGGGACTCAACAAACTTCGTGCATCAATACTTATAAACTCATAATGAGCATCATCGAAGCGTTAAGCGTGCGGACCCTACGGGTTCGAGAACTATGTAGACATGACCTAGAACCATTCTCGGTCAATAACCAATAGCGGAACCTGGATGCCCATATTGGTTCCTACATATTCTCTGAAGATCTTTATCGGTCAAACCGCATAACGACATACGTTGTTCCCTTTGTCATCGGTATGTTACTTACCCGAGATTCGATCGTCGGTATCCAATACCTAGTTCAATCTCGCTATCGTAAGTCTCTTTACTCGTTCCGTAATACACCATCTCACAACTAACTCATTAGTTGTAATGCTTGCAAGGCTTAAGTGATGTGTATTACCGAGAAGGCCTAGAGATACCTCTCCGACAATCGGAGTGACAAAACCTAATCTCGAAATACGCCAACCCAACAAGTACCTTTGGAGACACCTGTAGTACTACTTTATAATCACCCAGTTACGTTGTGACGTTTGGTAGTACCCAAAGTGTTCCTCCGGTGGCAGGAGTTGCATAATCTCATAGTTATAGGAACATGTATGGGTCATGAAGAAAGCATTAACATACTAAACGATCAAGTGTTAAGCTAACGGAATGGGTCATGTCAATCAGATCATTCAACTAATGATGTGACCTTGTTAATCAAATAACAACTCCTTGTTCATGGTTAGGAAACATAACCATCTTTGATTAACAAGCTAGTCAAGTAGAGGCATACTAGTGACATAATTGTTTGTCTATATATTCACACATGTATTATGTTTCCGGTTAATACAATTCTAGCATGAATAATAAACCTTTATCATGATATAAGGAAATAAATAATAACTTTATTATTGCCTCTAGGGCATATTTCCTTCAGAAGAAACATGTGCCTCCGCCTCGCTCGCCGCCGGCGGCGGCCTCCGCCGTTGACCCGTCGATCATACTCAATCTAGAGGGCTTGGGCAAGGTTAGTTCAGCTCTGGCTACCTCCTTCAACGAATGCGGGAGGACGACGGCTTGGCCCGCATCCCACTTCTCCATCGACAGGATAGTCACCGAGGTCCGGTATTTTCTTTGGCGCCACAGGCGGATTGGTTCCCCCTTCTCGATTTCTTCAATGCCGTGCTTTCCCACCATCGAGATCCACATGATGCGTCTGGGTCCCGAGTCCATTACTCTCCTCTCGGTCTTCGCCTTCGCTTTGTGAGGCAATGATGGGCATCCTTCCCTCGGTTGCCTTGCTTACGCCCACTTCTTCTCTCTGCGCCTTTGTCGACCCCACTCAATGCTCGGCGTGCGTGAGCTTCTGGCCCGCGCCGAGACGGCAACCTCAGGGATTGACTTCAGCTTGCCTCCGCTCAAGGCTGAGTTCCGCGAGAGGTGGCTGTCTCAGGATGTGGGGTGCCCAGCCCTCGCTATCGGAGCTAACCTCGCTGTCCCCAATTCAGAAATTTGGGGCTGGAGACGCTTTCAAACCCTCGGCTCATCTTTGTCTGGCGCCGCTTCGCGTTCCTAAGGTCGCTTGCTATGACAGCGCCCAAGGTAGTGAAGGAGTTCCTGATGCGCCGCATTGCTCCTCTCCAACGCCATTCCCACCGGATGTGGGCCTTCAGCGGGCCTGGCGATCGTATGAGGCTCCAGGAAGAAGACCTGACGCCTGAAGCGCTAAGGAAGGTGCTCCTGGTCCTGACTGGCGACCCTAACCTCGGTGGCATCCGGCATCAAGGGGCCTTGTTGTACCTCTGCCAGAACAGGGGTGATTTGGTGAACCAGATGCCTATATTCGACGAATGGGGGCCGCGCCCGCTGGTCTCTGTGGGCCTCGCGAGAATCCAGTGGTGGTGACAGCCCTTCGGTCGGCCAAGGCTCCTCCTTGAGTGGCGGAGCAGGGGAGGCACGAGCCGCCCGAGCCGAAGGACCCCGCCGGGTGACAAAGACCGGCGACGCTCATGAGGGGCGGCTCGAGGCTCACGCCACAGCGGTGAGGGCGGCAGGCTGCCGCCCGCGGCTGCGGATGGAGCCCCGAGGCCCCGCTGCTTCTCTTGGTGAGGCGATCACAGCGTCAAAGTGACGCGCCTCGAGGCGGGTCGCCTTGATGTTCTCCTCGCCGCAGTGACCCTCGCTCAAATCTTGGGTCGCTTCAGCGTGAACTTGAGGCCCTCCGGAAGAAGGGAGGCCACAGGCGATGATTACCCTTGTCGCATCTTTGAAGCGTGGAAGTACTTCGCCACCGATGAGTAAGCCTTCTCCTTCTCCAGCTCCCCGATTCTTGCTGCTCAGATCGATCCTTGCCTTGCAGACCCCTTCCTGCTGAGCTCACGGAGACGGGTGAAGAGCCGTCCTCCCCGGCTTCGCCCCCTCCCTAGTCCTCGAGTGCTCCAAGCAGTGTAGCCCTTGTGGTGAGGGCGATCGGGGAGGTGATCCGTCCCGTGGCGCGTCGTGGCCCTGCGCGCCTCGCGATCCTTCCTCGCGAGCCTTCCGTGGTATAGCTAGCCTGCCGTGGGCTTCTCGCCTGGTCATGGACGGCGATTGGCTAAGGCGCTTCGCGCCCTCGTCTGGGATGCTTGCCCGGCTCAAGCTGGCGCAGCCGCTGGCCGCGAGGTGCCAGGCCCAGCCCTGCCCGGAGGAGTGTTGACTTCGTGGCTCGGCGCACTGGGCGGTTGATGGTGGAGGACGTGCGCGAAGCGCCGCCGGGGAGCGCCACGCCTTCGCCAAGGATTTCTTGAAGGCGGCCAACGCGATGAGCCTTCATGGTGAAGAGCTTGCCGACGAAGACGCCGCGCCTTTGAGGCCGAGGGCCTGCGCCGTCAGCAGAGAGGCGCAAGCCGGAGGGCGCTTGCCGCCATGCAGCGCCGCCAGCGCGATCTCTATGATGAAGAGGCCAAGGCGTCGCTGGCAGCCTCTCGGGAGGCCTATTCTCGGGCCGTCGAGGAGGCTCGGGCAGCTAACAGGCGGCGAGAGGTGGCGGAGGAGCGGGCACGAGAACTCCTGGCCCGGTGTCACTCGTTGGAGGAGCAAGTGGAGCTACGCGAGGCAGCCCTTGCGTCGATGAAGGTGGCCTCCGGCGACTCGGCGGAGCTCCAGAAGCGTGAGGAGGCGCTGACGCTTGAAGCAACGCCGGCGACAGCAGCGCTTGGAGACGGCGAGGCGCTTTGGCAACGCAGGCGAGGATCAGGTCGCTGCACGGGAAGCCCGCGTCCTGGAGGAGGTTGGACGCCGAGTGGCGGTGGCGCGCTCGAACCTCGAGCGCGAGTTTGAGGAGCGGTTGGGGTTGATCAAGGCCGAGGCTGAGGGCAGGACAACTGCCTCCACCACCTCTCAGGCTGAGGAGCTCCTTCTTCACCAACGGGTGGAGGAGGCTGAGGCCGTCGCACGCTAGAATGCGGACGAGATGCGTCAGCGGCGAATCCTGGAACATGAGCACGGTCCCAAGCTCGCCACGCTCCGGAAAAGAGCTAACGCAGCCTTGGATAATATCTGTGAGGCGGCGATGAAAGCGCGCGCGACGCCTTGATTAACTACGCCCGGCAACCTTGATTCTTCAGCGACGTGGTGGCGCGGCTGGAGGCGCTTTGTCGGTCGTGGGCCAGCGAGTTGGTGGAGGAGAGGAGCCGCGGCTGCTCGGCGCCGCTTTCTCTCGTGTCTTCAGCCATCTCCGGGACATGGATCCCCGCTTCGATTTTGGCGCAGCCATCGCCAGATTCCCGGGCCGTCCCGGGCGACTGGCGCGACTCAGGTGGAAGACAACGTGGATGCCCTCGTCAAGACCTTTCGCTGACGACGACGGCGTGGTCGTGGCCGCCCGATGAGGCGGCGTGGTGAACGGCCCATACGCCGTCGGCGATCACGCGAACGGCTGACGGCGAGGCCAGCGACGCCCGGCAACGGCTCGGGAGGTGCTCACGAGGATGCATTGGGGATTTATCCGGTGATCATGTATTGTCCTTGTTCCATTACCTGCATGAATAGAACTTAGGTTTTGGCCTGATGGAGGTGAGAGCATTTTGGGAGGGGAGCCCTCATGTAAAACTTGTGTTCTTCGTATTAGCAGGTGTTACATCGCCTATACGCCTGCCAAGCAAGTGGTTGGCTAAGCGGCGTGCTAGTTGGATGGTTTACCTTTGTTTCAGACTGAGCCGAGATAGCCGGTGGGAGGCCGAGGCGATCTGAGTGTCTCTTGATCGAATCCGTAGGGACCTGCAGTAAAACCCTCCGGAGAGGACGCGGCGGCGACAATTTGGGCTGCGCGCAAGCTTGGCTTGGCCCGGCTCATGAGGGGCTCATGAGGGAGGCAGCTGAGGCGGAGTTGTAACCGAAACGCGAGAGATTTGCTCGAACGAGACTAAGCACCCCTTCCCCGAACACACGCAAATTTCAAATTCGAAGACAATGTAAATCCAGCGGGGGAAAGCGACAACCAAATGGAAGGCAAAGAAAGCAGAAGAAAAGCCGCGACCGGCACCTAGTCTAGTCTTGGACGTCTTCTCACCAGCGCGGAGCTAAGTGCTGCCACTGAGCATGGGAGGGAGCCCCAGGGCCTGAGGCCGGCACCCCAGAGACTCCGGGGCGTGTACAGCCCCACTCATTATTATGTGAGAGTGTCACGGGGCGGCGAGCTTCACAGCAGGCCTTCTTCATGTGTACCGGCCTTGCTTCATCGCCAGACGAGGCCCCACCTTGCGCCACACTCTAGTGCCACCAACGACGACGGAAACCAGGGGCGCCGCCGGTGGGGTAGAGCGGTCGCCAGGTTCCCTCGACGACCACGGGTCCTTCGCCAGGGCAGGCCACGAGGCACCTCCCAGCAGAGGGCCTACCTCCGAGAACGCCTTTGCTCGAGCGCGCGGTGGTGATGTCGGATATCTGCCCCTCTCCGGCAGCCCCTGCGCTCCCCTCCCGAGGGGTAGGAGGCTGAGGCCAGCGGGCGGCCCGCTCGTCGTGGCGACACAGCCTCCTGCGACCTATGGTTAGCGTATGTTTGCTCTTTAGGAAGTAGCGGTACCCGATAATCGTCGCCCCCGGCGTGACCAGTGGGACCGTCTCAAGGCTCCTGGAAGAGCGCGGTTTCTGGCGCCTCATCCCCCCAGCTTGGGCTGAGGAGCGAGTCTTGTTCTCCCTCATGCGGGTGCCCTTGGTCCATCATGTGGGGCACGTATTCTTCCGGCGCCGTCATCCCGAAGGCCACGCCGTAGTGTTGAGCGTGCCTTGCTGCTTTGCTCGATGCGCCCGCCGTGGGGTGGAGGCGCGGCGGTCCACCAGGGCCGTGAGTTGCGTCGAGTCATTCTTCTCCGCGGGCCGGGGGCGGGGGCAACCTCGCTGCCGCCCGGCACCGACAGCTTTAACCGCCCGGTGTTGGAGTAGCTTTGGAGCCTTGGTGCGCGTGGAGCCCCGTGCGGGGCCGCCCTCGGCCTGGGATGGAAGTTGGGTGCGAAGGGTGAGCCCCGAGACGGCGAAGCCAGGAGCTCCGCCACTCGCTCCAAAGCACTTTTCGCTGCCGCTCTCGGCCAGCTGCGCTGCAGCAGCTCTCGGGCCACCGTGAGCGGCCCTCGAAGTTCGCCTCCTCCCGGCGGGTACGGTGATGTGGTCGCGACGTGGTTGGAGGCTCTTGCTGCCGACCGCGCTGCCACGGTGTGAGAGCCGCCGAAGCCTGTCCCGCCCGCTGCCCGCAAGACTGCAGGGAGCATGAGCTGCACAGGGCACGGGTCGCCCGAGGCGAAGCTGACTCAAGGTGGGCGAACCACGCCGCCAAGGATCTGGGTTGCCCGCTTGGTCGCCGGACATGGTGATGACGATGCGACGGGACACGCAGGTGGCGAGCGGATTCCGGCGCACTTTACCCGGGCGCGCCAAATGTCGGATTTCGGGTTCGGCGGACCCTTAAGGTTCGAACTCGGGTGCGCGGAGATCCAACCCTCCACCGTCCTCGTGACCTCGCCAAGTCGCAGGGACCTAAAATCTAGCAAGAAACAGCACAAGAGACACGAGATTTATACTAGTTAAGACCCTTGGTGGTGTAATACCCTACTCTAGTTTGTGGTGTGGTGGATTGCCTCTTGGGCTGATGAGGAATAAGTCTGAGGGAAGAACAGCCTCGCAAGGTCTGTTCTTGGTGGGTGTGATGAATCGATAAGTGGTGTCCGTCGCTCTAGCTTGAGGATCGGGTCTCTATCTCTCTCTCTGGATTCCAACTGCCGGACCCCCTCTCTGGATGTGGCAACTCCTATTTATAGGCGAAGGCCCGGAGCCTCTTCCCAAATATTGAGCGGGAAGGGCGCCAACAATTGGCCATTTTGAAGGGGAACAATGGGTACACTTATCTGACTAAAGTTGGTCCTCGCTTTGCCAAAGGCTCTGGTGATGACGATCGCTTGGGCTCCACGATGACTCCCTTCCAGCCCGTTGGGGCTGGTCTTGGTCTTGTTGCACCAAGCGGATGCCTTTGCTTGATGCTCTTGCTGCGCTTGCCCCTTTGCACCAAAGAGGAAAGAAGGAACAGCAGCGGGGCTCGCGACTGGGCGCCCTTAGTCGTCATGGCTGCGTCATGGGCACCTCGCGAGGTACCACCGCCTTGAACTCTCCGCCTCCTCATGTGCCAACCTCGACGAGGCCGTGCAAGGGAAGCTCATGGTCGTCCGCCTCATGAGGCTTGGCCTCGCGCGAGGTCTTGAGCTTGTGTTGATGAAGATGGGTCCGCCTGGGCCTCCTTTGAGCCACGCCAGCAGGCCGCAGCGAGCAAGTCTGGGACCCCGTTCCCGAGAACACCGGCCGGGCGAGGGTGCGGCCCCAGCCCCCTGCCCGGAGAGTGTTGACTTCGTGGCTCCGGCGCCCGCTGGGCGGTTGATGGTGTGGAGGACGTCTTGTGGCCTTGGCCAGGGAGCGCCGCGCCTTTGCCAAGGATTTCTTTGAAGAGGCGGCCGACGCGGTGAGCCTTCTTGGTGAAGAGCTTGCTGACGAAGACGCGCTTGAGGCCGAGTGGCCCGCTGCGCGCCGCAGAGAGGCGCGAGTGGAGGGCGCCGCCCTTGCAGCGCCGCTGGCCGCTGATCTTCATGATGAAGAGGCCATGGCGTCGCTGGCAGCCTCTCGGGAGGCCTGTTCTCGGCCGTCGAGGAGGCCCGGCAGCTAACAGCGGCGAGAGGCGGCGGAGGAGCGGCACGAGAACTCCTGCCCGGTGTCACTCGTTGGAGGAACAAGTGGAGCTGCGCGAGGCAGCCCTTGCATCAATGAAGGTGGCCTCCGGCGACTTCGGGGCGGAGCTCCAGAAAGCGTGAGGAGGCGCCGACGCTGAAGCCGCCAACGCCGCTGAAAGTACGAGCGCTGGAGAGCGAGGGAGCGCTTGGCGACGCGGGCGAGGATGAGGTCGCAAGACGGGAAGCCCGCTGGCCCCGGAGGAGGTCGGACGCCGAAAGTGCCGGTGGAAGCTCGAACCTCGAGCGCGAAGCCAGGAGCGGTTAGGGTTGATCAAGGCCGCGGCCGAGGGCAGGACTGCTGCCTTGAGGCCAAATCGAGGAGGCGACATCGGCGGCCGATGTTTTCGGGCCGCCCTCGAGGTGGCGCAGAGGGTGTTCACCACCTCTCAGGCCGAGGCGCTCCTTCTTCGCCAACGGGTGGAGGAGGCCGAGGCCGTCGCGCGCCAGAATGCGGACGAGATGCGTCAGCGGCGAATCCTGGAACATGAGCATGGTCCCATGCTCGCCATGCTTCGGGAAAGAGCTAACGCAGCCTCGGATAATATCTGCGAGGCGGCAGTAGGCGCGCCGCACGCGGTTAACTACGCCGGCAACCTTCAGTTCTTCATCGGCGTGGTGGCGCGGCTGGAGGCGCCGTGATCGGTCGGGGCCAACAGTTGGTGGAGGAGAGGAGCCCGCTGCTTTCGGGCGCGCCTTTTCGTGTCTTCACCATCTCCGCACATGGATCCCCGCCGATTTTGACGCAGTTATCGCCCAGTTCCCAGGCCGTCCGGGCGACTGGCGACTGGGTGGAAGACAACATGGATGCCCTCGTCCGGGCCTTTCGCCAGAACCCGGACGGCAGTAGCGTGGTCGTGGCTGCCGATGAGGGCGGCGTGGTGAACAGCCCAGACGCCGCCGACGATCACGCAGACAGCGACGGCGAGGCCAGCGACGCCAGCAACGGCTCGGGAGGTGCTCCTGAGGATGCATTGGGGGATTTATCCGACTGATCATGTATTGTCCTTGTTCCATTACCCTGCATGAATAGAACTCAGGATTTGGCCTGATGGAGGTGAGAGCATTTTGGGAGGGGGAGCCCCTCATGTAAAACTTGTGTTCTTCATATTAGCAGGTGTTACATCGCCCATACACCCGCGCCAAGTGGTTGGCTAAGCGACGTGCTAGTTGGATGGTTTACCTTTGTTTCGTATGAGCCCCGAGATAGCCAGTGGGAGGCTGAGGCGATCTGAGTGTCTATTGATCGAATCCGTAGGACCTGCAGTAAAAACCCTCCGGAGAGGACGCGGCGGCGACAGGCGGGGCTGAGCGCAAGCTTGGCTTGGCCTGGCTCACGAGGGGCTCGCGAGGGGAGGCAGCTGAGGCGGAGTTATAACCGAAACGCGAGAGATTTGCTCGAACGAGACTAAGCACCCCTTCCCCGAACACACGCAAATTTCAAATTTGAATCCAATGTAAATCCAGCGGGGGAAAGCGACAACCAAATGGAAGGCAAAGAAAGCAGAAGAAAAGCCGTGTCCGGCACCTAGTCTAGTCTTGGACGTCTTCTCACCAAATGGAGCTAAGTGCTGCCATCGGGCGTGGGAGGGAGCCCAGGGCTGAGGCCGGCACCTGAGACTCCGGCGTGTACAGCCCCACTCATTATTACGTGAGAGTGTCACAGGCGGCGAGCTTCTCGGGACCTTTGGGCCTTTTTCACAGGTACCGCCTTGCTTCATATCGCAGACGAGGGCCCCGCTTGCGCCACACTCTAGTGCCACCAACGACGGCCGGAAACAGGGACGCCCGGTGGGGTAGAGCGATCGCCGATTCCCAGCGACCACGGGTCCTCCGCCAGGGGCAGGCCCTGAGGCACCTCCCCAGAAGAGGCCCTACCTCCTGAGAACGCCTTGCTCCGAACGCCACGGTGGTGATGTCGGATCTCTGCCCCTCTCCGGCAGCCCCCTGCGCCCCCCTCCCGAGGGGTAGGAGACTGCGGGAGCGGGGCAGCCGCTCGTCGTGGCGACCTGTACCTCCTGCGACCTATGGTTAGCGTATGTTTGCTCTTGAGGAAGTAGCGGTACCCGATAATCGTCGCCCCCGGCGTGACCAGTGGGACCGTCTCGAGGCTCCTGGAAGAGCGCGGCTTCTGGCGCCTCATCCCCCCAGCTTGGGCTGAGGAGCGAGTCTTGTTCTCCCTCATGCGGGTGCCCTTGGTCCATCATATGGGCACGTATTCTTCCAGCGCCCGTCATCGCGAAGCCACGCCCGTAGTCTTGGCGTGCCTTCTTTGCTGCTCGCTTTCGTCGCCCGCCGTGGGGTGGTGGCGCGGCGGTCCACTGAGGCCATGAGTTGCGTCCAATCCTTCTTCTCCAGCGGGCGAGGCGGAGGCAACCCGCCCGGCTGGCCCGGACGCCGACAACCGCGGTGTTGGAGTAGCTTTGGAGCCAGCGAGCGCGTGGAGCCCCTTGCGGGCCGCCCTCGCTGGGATGGAAGTTGGGTGCGAAGGGTGAGCCCCGAGGCAGCGAAGCCAGAGAGCTCCGCCACTTGCTCCGGCAGCACTGGCCGCTCTCCGGCAACACCTGCTGCAGCAGCTCTCGAGCCACTTTGTGAGCGCGGCCCTCGAGTTTACCTGCTCGGCGGGTGTACGGTGATGTGGTCATGGCGTGGTTGGAGGCTCTTGCTTGCCGGCCGCTGCACCGCGGTGTGAGAGCCGTCAAGCCTGTTCGCGTCGCCGCCATGACCCTGACACCACTGCGGACCGCATGAGCTGCACCGGGCACGGGTCGCCCGAGGCAAGCGGCTCTGCGTGGGCGGGCCACGCCGCCCAGAGATCTGGTTGCCCGCAGTGGTCGCCGGACATGGTGATGGCGATCTGACGGGACACTAGGTGGCGAAGGCGGATTCAGTGCACCCCTACTGGCGCGCCAAATGTCGGATTTCGGGTTCAGCAGACCCTTGAGTTCGAACTACAGGGGTGCGCGGAGATCCAACCCTCCACCGTCTCGTACCTCGCGCCGAGTCGCGAGGGACCTAAACTACTAGCAAGAACAGCACAAGAGACACGAGATTTATACTAGTTAGACCCACCGTTGTGGTGTAATACCCTACTCTAGTTTGTGGTGTGGTCGATTGCCTCCGGGTACGATGAGAGCAGTCTGAGGGAAGAACAACTGGCGAGAATGCATTCTTGGTGGGTGTGATGAACTGCTAAGTGGTGTCCGTCGCTCTAGCTTGAGGATCGGGTCTCTATCTCTCTCTCTGGATTCCAAATGCGGATCCCCTCTCTGGATGTGGCTACTCCTATTTATAGGCGAAGGCCCCGGGCCTCTTCCCAAATATTGAGCGGGAAGAGGCGCCAACAATTAGCCATTTTGAAGGGGAACAGGGTACACTTATCACGACTAAAGTTGTTCCTACTTTGCCAAAAGGCTCTGAGTGATGGCCTGCTTGGGCTCCACGATGACTCCTTCCGGCCGTTGGGGCTGGTCTTGGTCTTGTTGCACCGAAACGGATGCCTTTGCTTGATGCTCTTGCCTGCGCTTGCCCCCTTTGCACCAAAGAGGAAAGTAGGAACTACGCGGGTTGGCGCCCGACTGGCGCCCTTGGTCGTGATGGCTTGCGTCATGGGCACCTCGCGAGGTACCCTGCCTTGAACTCTCCGCCTCCTCATGAGCCAGCCTGACGAGGCCGTGCCTGAGGAAGCTCTTGGTCATCCGCCCCACGAGGCTTGGCCCCTCGCGAGGGTCTTGAGCTTGTGTTGATGAAGATGGGTCGTCCTGTGCCTCCTTTGAGCCACGCCCGCAGGCGAGGCGAGCAAGTCTAGGGACCCCGTTCCCGGAAGCGCCCGGCAGTTAGCGAGGTCCTAGCCCCGGCCCCTGCCGGGAGAAGGTGTTGACTTCGTGGCTCCGGCGCCCGCTGGGCGGTTGATGTTGTGGAGGGCGTCTGTGGCCTTTGCCAGGAAGCGCCGCACCCGCCGCCAAGGATTTCTTGAAGAGGCGGCCAGCGGTGAGCCTTCTTGGTGAAGAGCTTGCGGCGAAGACGCTGCCTTGAGGCCGAGGCCTGCACCTTGACGCCGCAGAGGCGGTGGAGGGCGCCGCCGCCCTTTGCGCGCGCGCCAGTAGCGATCTTGATGATGAAGAGGCCAAAGGCGTCGGCTGGCAGCCTCTCGGGAGGCTGTTCTCGGGCCGTGAGGAGGCAGGCAGCTAACGGCGGCGAGAGGCGGCGGAGGAGGCTGGCACGGGAACTCTGGCCCGGTGTCGATCGTTGGAGGAGCAAGTGGAGCAGCGAGGCAGCCCTTGCATCGATGAAGGTGGCCTCCGGCGACTTCGGCGGAGCTCGAAATGTGAGGAGGCCTTGAAGCTTGAAGCCGCCCGAACGCCTTGTAATCTGGCGCTTGGAGATGAGGGAGCGCTTGGCGACGCGGCGAAGGATGAGGTCGCGACGGGAAGCCCGCGTCCTGGAGGTCGGGCCTTGGCCGAGTGGCGGTGGCGCGCTCGATCCTCGAGCTCGAGTTTGTTGAGCGGTTGGGGTTGATCAAGTCCGAGGCCGAGGGCAGGACAGCTGCCTTGAGGGCCAAGCGGAGGAGGCGACGCGGCGGGCCGATGCTCTTCGGGCCGCCCTCGAGGTGGCGCAGAGGGAGTCCACCACCTCTCAGGCCGAGGCGCTCCTTCTTCGCCAACGGGTGGAGGAGGTCGAGGCCGTCGCGCGCCAGAATGCGGACAAGATGAGTCAGCGGCGAATCCTGGAACATGAGCACGGTCCCATGCTCGCCACGCTCCGGGAAAGAGCTAACGTAGCCTTGGATAATATCTGCGAGGCGGCAGTAGGTGCGTCGCATGCGGTTAACTACGCCGGCAACCTTCTGTTCTTCACTAACGTGGTGGCGCGGTTGGAGGCGCGGTCGGTCAGGGCCAACAGGTTGGTGGAGGAGAGGAGCCGCGCGCTGCTCGGGCGCGCCTTCTCTCGTGTCTTCAGCCATCTCCGGGACATGGATCCCCGCCCGATTTTAGCGCAGCCATCGCCTTCAGTTCCCCAGGCCGTCCGGGCGACTGGCGCCGGGTGGAAAATAACGTGGATGCCCTCGTCAAGACGCCGCTTCACGGACAACGGCGGCGTGGTCGTGGCGCCCGATGAGGGCGGCGTGGTGAGCAACCCGACGCCGCCCGATGATCACGCTTGAGCGGCGGCAGCGAGGCCAGCGGCGCCAAGAACGGCTCGGGAGGTGCTCCCGAGGATGCATTAGAGATTTATCCGGCGATCTTGTATTGTCCTTGTTGCATTACCTGCATGACTAGAACTCAGGTTTTGGCCTCGACGGAGGTGAGAGCATTTTGGGAGGGAGCCCTCATGTAAAACTTGTGTTCTTCAGATTAGCAGGTGTTACGCCATATCACACGCCCGCCGCCAAGTGGTTGGCTAAGCGACGTGCTAGTTGGATGGTTTACCTTTGTTTCATTATGAGCCCCGAGATAGCCAGGGGAGGCTGAGGCGATCTAAGTGTCTCTTGATCGAATCCGTAGGACCTGCTTGATAAAACCCTCCCGGAGAGGACGCCGGGCGGCGACAGGCTGCGCCGCAAGCTTGGCCTGTCTGGCTCATGAGGGGCTCGCGAGGGGAGGCAGCCGTGGCGGAGTTGTAAATGGCAAACGCGAGAGATTTGCTCGAACGAGACTAAGCACCCCTTCCCCGAACACACGCAAATTTGAAATTCGAAGACAATGTAAATCCAGCGGGGGAAAGCGACAACCAAATGGAAGGCAAAGAAAGCAGAAGAAAAGCCGCGTCCGGCACCTAGTCTAGTCTTGGACGTCTTCTCACCAGCCAGAGCTAAGTGCTGCCTTTGGGCGTGGGAGCCCAGGGCCGAGGCCGGCACCCCGAGACTCCGGTACATGAGAGTGTCGCAGTGGCGAGCTTCTGCAACCGGCCTTCTTCACAGGTACCGGCCTTGCTTCATATCACCAGACGAGGGCCCCGCCTTGCGCCACACTCTAGTGCCACCAACGACGACCGGAAACCAGGACGCCAGAGCTGAACTAACCTTGCCCAAGCCCTCTAGATTGAGTTTGATCGACGGGTCGACGGCGGAGGCCGCCGGCGGCGGCGAGCGAGGCAGAGGCACATGTTTCTTCCATTTCCCCTTCTTCGTCGGAGCCATGGCGATTGAATGGGGGAGGGGGAGATTCGAGATCGGATTGGAAATGAAAGTGGAGTTCGAGAGGGAAGAAGGGCGCACAAGCGGCAGAGAGGGGAACGGATGTGTGCAGCAGCGTGTCCGCCTAGCAAGGCGCAAAATAAGGAGGCGTGGGGGAACAGTGTCGCCCACGTCCAATCAACCGCCACGCGTCGCCCAAGGCCGCAGGCTATTAGGGCCCGCGACGCTTCGCACTTGCCCTTTCACCTCTCTGCTCGGCCAAGTGTGGGCGCGCCATGGGCCCAGGGGCTACTGTCGGCGTTCTGGGAACGGAAGCATCGGCGCGAATCCAGCCAGAGGCCAGCTCCAAGCGCCCGACCACCAAGCGAGGATCGGCGCCCAGAAGATCCTGCCGCAGCCGGTCCAATTCAGCGGCAACACGATCCAGGACAGTGGGAGGAGTTGGAGAGACAGCGGTTGGTGGAGTAGGAGGAGATGGCGGCGGCGTAGCCACTGCGCCTCGAGGCGGAACCAGCGGCGCCACGACAACAGCGGAGGCAGCGCCAAGCAAGGGCACCTCGAGTCGCTGGGCCAAGGGGCTGAGCTCACCCGGGCTCGGCCCGAACCTCGCGGCGCCCGGGCGAAAAACTGGCGTCGGGATCATCTTTCTTTCGGCAGCGGCTGACCGAAATCGCGGATGGAGCCTCGGGGAGGCCCCCTTGACTTCTTCGCCCCGTGAGCCGGCTGGCGAAGAACATGGACATCGAGTCTCGTCGACGAGCAATAATCAAAGGCAGGAAGCGAGGAACTTCTGGTCGTCATTTGGTGGACTCGAGCAGCCTCGGCCATATTTGAAGCCCGAGAGCCCGTTAGGGGATCAGCCTCAAGGGACCAAGAGCAGAGGCGGCGTCGGCGGATCGCCGAGGGCAGGGCGGACCCATGAGGACCAGCCAGTCTGGTCCTTCTTCCGGGATCGGGGGCAGGCCTCCCGCTCATCCTCATGCTCGTCACTCTCGGGGAGGCGGAGAACGCGGGGCCTGCGCCGCAGGGGGGAGCCCTTGACTCTTCCCTCGAATCAACCCCCTCTCCTGGCTCTTTTTCCTCCACCTCTTCACCGGAGTCGGAAGAAGACACGTCCACCAGGTCCTCCGGGGCCTCCATGGGCACGGGCCCGTCCCCGTTGAAGGCGGGCATGGACCCCACAACCTGCTCCCAATCCTCGCGAAGGAACAGGGGCGCGGGGGCGCCCTCCGGTCTTGCCACATCGCCAGATCCTCGCCGGCCAGGGCCACGGGGCTCGGGTGAGGCCTCCACATCGGAAGCAAGTACTGGCGTAGCGGAGCCAGTTGGTGCTCCAGGAACTCCCTCGATGAGCAGCCTTTGGTCAACCGCAGCCACATGGCCGGATTGAATCTGCATCCATCTTCTCGGCTGACTTGGCTGGGATCCCGGCTTCGCCCGGGACCCGATCGTCGGAGCTTCGGCGGGCTCCGTGGGCAGGATTAGCAGCGGGTGGATCCGCCCGGCATCCACCAAGACCCACTTGCTCTGAAGCCCTCAATCCGCTTCCCGGGGTTTGAAATGGTGATGGCTCCGCCGTGTCACGACAAAGCTTCAGACGCCGGAGGCGGAACCACGGGAGGCTCGGAGGAAGAAGTGAGTGGCGCAGCAAAGGCCATCGAGGGCTTCACCCCAACATGGGCCTCACAATAGTAGGCGAAGATTGCCGGAAGAAGGACGGAGTTGGGATGGAGGTGCGAGGGCTTGGATGTTGTAGTGACGGAGGGCGGAGAAGAAGAACTCGAAAAGGAGGCACGGACCAGCAATGATGGCGCTCGCGAAGAAGAGCGGGTAGAAGGTACTCCCCGACCCTCGAGGCGGAGGAGCCAACCTTGAACACCGCCGTTCCATTGGCGCCCTCGCCTCGCCAACCCGGCAAGATTGCATCAGTGAGCTCGCCTACACATTTGGCGGATCCAAGGTAGGAGAGTACCAGGCACCGGCCGGGGTTTGGCGAGGAGCCATGGCTAGCTAGGGCACGAAGGCGGAGTGGATCTTAAGGTCTTGGAAGCAGAGAGGAGAGGCGCAAGAAAGGGGATCTGAGCGGGAACTGGAAAAAGTAAAGGAGGCAAGGAAGATGCCGCTCTATTATCAACCCTTGCAGTTGCGAGGCTCTACGTCCAATCAACACGCCATGCGGGCGCCAAAACCCCTTGGTATTAGGGCCATGACAACCGCACTTGCCCTTTCGCCTCTCTGCTCGGCCAAGTTAAGACACGGCAGTGAGCCAGGCAGAGCTCTGTCGGCGTTACAGGAGCAGGGGTCCCAGACTTGCACTGCTGCGGCTGCTGGCGTGGCTCAAAGGAGGCCAGGACAGCCCATCTTCATCAACACAAGCTCAAGACCCTCGCGAGGGGCCAAGCCTCGTGGGGGCGGACGACCGGGGAGCTTCCTCGAGCACGGCCTCGTCGAGCTGGCTCATGAGGAGGCGGAGAGTTCAACGCAGGGGTACCTCGCGAGGTGCCCATGGCGCAACCATGGCGACCAAGGGCGCAGGTCGAGGCGCCGGCCAGCCGGCGTCCTCCTTTCCTCTTTGGTGCAAAGCAGGGCAGCGCGAGCAAGAGCATCAAGCAAAGGCATCCGTTTGGTGCAACAAGACCAAGACCAGCCCCAGCGGCTGGAAGGGAGTCATCGTGGAGCCCAAGCGAGGCGTCATCACGGAGCCTTTGGCGGCGGCGAGGACCAACTTTAGTCGGGATAAGTGTACCCGCTGTTCCCCTTCAAAATGGCCAATTGTTGGCGCCCTTCCGCTCAATATTTGGGAAGAGGCCGGGGCCTTCGCCTATAAATAGGAGTAGCCACATCCGAGAGAGGGATCCGGCATTTGGAATCGAGAGAGAGAGATAGAGACCCGATCCTCAAGCTAGAGCGACGAGACACCACTTAGCAGTTCATCACACCCACCAAGAATGCAGACCCTCATGAGGCTGTTTCTTCCTATCTTGTTCCTCATCAGCCCAAGAGGCAATCCACCACACCACAAACTAGAGTAGGGTATTACACCTAGCGGTGGCCCGAACTAGTATAAATCTCGTGTCTCTTGTGCATTTGTTCTTGCTAGTAGTTTAGGTCCCTGCGACTCGGCGAAGTGCGAGGCGGTGGAGGGTTGGATCTTCAGCGCACCCCGAGTTCGAACCTTAAGGTCTGCCGGAACCCGAAATCCGACATTTGGCGCGCCCGGTAAAGTGCGCCGGAATCGCCTTCGTCGCCTCGTTCTTCCCCGACCACGCAACCATGTCGGCCTTTCGTCGGCCAGCGCCGGCGCCGACGCCCTCGCCTCCCACGTCGCCCGAGCGGCTCCCGTCGGCAGGCGTCTCGTTATTCCCCATCGCTTTGCCGTCAACGCGCCGCCACCGGCGGCGAAACGAGCAACAAGCGTCGTCAAAGCACCCGTCCATGAGGCGGGGCGGCCGCGCCACGCTTTCGCTCACCCCGCTGGTTCTTAAATCCGCGCGCGCGCCTTCGCCATGGAGCCCGAGCTGCGCTCATCGCGTAACGAGCTCCCTGCGCTACTACCACTGTCGGCAGCGTCTACGAAGAATGGCTCGGCCGAAGTCGCCGAGCTTCGTCCGCGCTGCGAGCCCGACCCGCGCCGTCCGTCTGTTACGCCGCACCCGCCCAGTGGCGATAAACTCCCGAGGCTCCTCGACCGCCTCCTCCTCAAAAGGCGGCGCCCTGGTCCCAAAAGCGCTGCTGGCCTGGCGGAACCTGTTCCGCCAGGCGCCGGTGCAGCAAGAGCAGAGCTGCCAAGAAGTTCCTCGCCCGCAAGAAGCTGCCCGAGTGCACCCCGCTCCAGCACGTCAAGACCCTGCGCTGCCCCGGCCCTTGGCGCGAGGGAGGCTGCAAGACCAAGCTCTCTGCCCGTCAAGGGCCCCAGCAGCCACGGCGGGCTGCAGCGCCTTCACCTCCGATCTGCCTTGTCGCATAGCCCGCCAAGTTCTAGCCGGGACCTGCCGCCTCGCTACGACGGCACCGCCGACCCTCTGAGTTCCTCCACTCTCTGAGCTGGGCATCGAGCTGCCAGCGGGGATGAAAAGGTCATGGCGAACTGGTTTCCCATGGCGCTCAGGGCCAGGGGCCCACTTGGCTCTGAATCTGGCCCCGAGCACGATCTCTTCTGGGCGAGATGCGTACCCGCTTCATCGCCAACTTCAAGGTACTCGCGACCCGGCCACCCGCCGTGGCGACATCGCCGAATCAAGCAGCAGCCGGGAAACCTGCAAAAGTACATCCGGCCTTCAACAGCGTGCGCCTCAAGATCCCGGGGTGACGGAGGAGGCCATCATCTCTGCCTTCTCCGACGGCGTGCGCTGACGATCAAGATGAAGGAGGAGGCTGGCGATGCATGAAGATCTGTGCACCTCCACGGAGCTGTTCAACTTGGCGACCAAGTGCGCGCCAGGGCTGAGGAGGCGCCTCTCCCTCCTCGAGCTGCTGTAGTGGATCGAAGAGAAGAAGTCCAAGGCCAAGGGCGCATAAGCGCCAAAGGGGCTGGCGTGCTCATGGCGAAGCAGACACCAAGCGAGGCAGAGATCAGCCCGAGTCCTCAAGGGCAGCCGATGCTTCGCGTGTACCACGACCTCCCACATCCACAACACCAATGAATGTCAAGAGCTCCGGGCGTCTGTGAAGGAAGGGTCGGCAGGCGCCCAGCGCCAGCGACGGGGCTCTGGTGAGGTGGAGGAAGGAATGCGGAGACGTGGGAAGACCACGGCCAGCGCCAAGGGTGGCGGGACCAACCTCGCGAGGACGGCAGCAAGACCCACCTCGCGAGGGCTGGAGGGATCGACCTCGCGAGGATCGCCTGCGAGGGCATGAGCCTCCCTCCACCGCCGCCGCCGCCAAGGAGAATCGAAGATCGGCATCGGGGCCGAGGGGCTGGGGGCTTCCGAGGAAGCGCGTCTGCGATCGCCTGCATCCTGGGTGGAGCTCAAGCCCGACCTCTCGGCGCATCTTCAAGCAGTTCGCCCTTGAAGTGAATGTAGTCCTCTCAAGCTCGAGTCCACGCGCCCTCTCGGTGGTCGGCGTGCGCCATCACGTTCAGCTCGGCGGATCAGCTCAAGTCTTGCGCAGCCACGGTAGGAGTTCTCCCGATGCTTTGTTCCCCAATCGCCAATAGCGTGCTGGTCACCCAAGACCCTCGTCGGCGGCGGAGCAGGGCTCAACGTCTGTCCGTGGAGACATTCAACAATCTACAAGTGCCTTCTGATCGGCTTCGACCAGCCAAGCCTTTCTCCGGAGTCACCGGCGGCTCCACGGTCCCGATCGGGTAGGTCCGCCTTCCTGTCACCTTCGGGGCCCGACCTACCACAGCTCGAGCTCATCGACCGGCGTCGCCCACATTCGCTTTGCCCGTACCGCGCCATCCTCGGGTACCAGCGCTGGCCAAATTCATCGCCATAACCCACCACTGCGGCTACAACATCCTCAAGATGCGAGAAGCGGCGGAGTCATCACGGTGCCTGTGAAGAGAGAGCGATGTGCTCCACGGGCGAGCTTTTCGAGCCGCATCATTTGGAAGACCCAGACCACAGCAGCAGGAGGCCTCCAGAGGCCGCACCCGAGAAGAAGACATCGACCGGCCTGGCTCTTCAAGAGACAGGCCCCTCAGAGTCTGCACCGGGCCAGGGGAGCCTCATTCCATCACATAGGAAAGCGCACCTGGCGCCCTCCTTAGGCAGGGCTCGGGGGCTCTCCCCTGGAAGGCCACCGACCTCGCCAAGGTCTCGAGGAGGCGCTTGGGCACCACGTGGAGGCGTGTTTCGAAGCACGTTTCCATAGCGGGGAGCAAGACCGGGAGGACAGAACCCTCGGGGAGTTCGTCCCGGCCAAGGCCATCTGAGGAGCTCTGAGGTCAAGGGTCATGAGGGGCAGCCGCCGCCTTCCAGCTGTGGCCCCCATCCAGCGAGGATGGTGGGCTGCAGCGTCTGCATCGACATACAGGGGCTCAACCAGGCCGCATCTCAAGCGCCTGGCCCCTCGCGAGTGGGGCGTTGCGAGGGTCCGCCTGACTACGTCACGCATGCCTTATGGCACTGCCAAATGCGGCTGCCGCGCACCGGCGTCTCATGAGGACCATCTGGAGGCTCAAGAGGTCGAGCACGCGCCAGCCTGGCGGAGATGGAGATGGCCCATGAGGAGCCGCCCGGCACCTCCGGAGCCTCCCGAGGCCCTGGGCACAGGGGCTCGTGAGATCGGCTCCGCAGCCACCGAGTCTGCTACATCAACAACCCTTCATCCCCAACATCACCGGTGACATCTTTAAGTTTTATTTCCGGTGGGGCGCCTTGAGGCCGCATTATTCCTAGGCAGCGTGGGTCCGTCCTGCGGCATGTATCCCTTTTATTTCATGTCGTTAGCCTATCTGTTGGGGCGCCCCTCGGGCTGCATCATCCCCAAGCCGCTCGGGCTAGTCGGTGACATGTATCCTTCCTACTTTTTCCCTAGGATTATGCTCTCGCTCCACCATGCTTGTTATTTGGTGCCTTTTCACAGGTGGCGGAATCTTGCACGTTAAAGGGGGTGCACGAGCATCGCGACTCAGGGCTCCTACCGCCTCTCCGGCCCTCACCCTCTGGTCTTGTCCATGGCATCGTGACACAGCTTGCGGCTGACGGCTGAGACCAGCTCGAGAGCCTGGAACCTAGGAGGTAGAGTTTCGTCATCTAATCCAGCTTGCGCGTTAAAGTGGGGGTGCCTGAGCATCGCGACTCAGGGCTCCTACCGGCTCTCCGGCCCTCACCCTCTGGTCTTGTCCATTGCATCACGACATGGCTTGCCGGCGGCAGTGAGACCAGCCCGAGCCGGGACCCGAGGGCGTAGAGTTGCGTCATCTAATCCGGCTTACTTGCGTTAAAGGGGATGCACGAGCATCGCGACTCGGGGCTCCTACCGGCTCTCCGGCCCTCACCCTCTGGTCTTGTCCATGGCATCGCGGCCAGGCTTGCCGGTGTGGTGAGACCAGCCGAGCCGGGACCCGAGGGCGTGAGTTGCGTCATCTAATCCGACTTGCGCGTTAAAGGGGGTGCACGAGCATCGCGACTCAGGGATCCTACCGGCTCTCCGACCCTCACCCTCTGGTCTTGTCCATGGCATCACGACACGGCTTGCCGGCGGCGGCTGAGACCAGCCGAGAGCCGGGACCGAAGACATAAAGCACCGACATCTGGCCAAATTTGCGGGAACACACTCGAAGATAAGGCCCGAGCCAGCGCAACCCGCCTTGAGGTGGGGCCTCGTGAGTCCTGCTTGGCTCCACGGGTGCCCGATACACCTCGTCCATCCCTACCGTGATGACCACGTGTCGGGTGGGGCTGTATATCGCCGGGGATCCTCGGAGGAGAGCCCCCTCACGTTCGATGGAAGCACCATGCTCCTTGCTGGCGGCGACCTTTGCCGAGGAAGCGGCTATGCCCGTATGCATGCTTGAGCGCTATGCTCCGTCTTGGTGATAAACAAGCGAGGGTGGCATCCAGGTCGCATCAACCTCGGGGAGCCCGAGCTTAGTGTACGGCCTCGTCGCCGCGCCTACCCTCGGGAAGCGCCCGGCGCGAATGGGCTGCAGGGGCTGCGCTGAGTCACGCCAGACGACGCCACCCCAGCCAGGCCCCTCGGGCCTGGTTAAATCGCCACGTCACTCCCCGGCGGAGCCAAAATGCGCATGCCGTTTGAGCGTCAAGGGGACTCTGAGCATCGCGACTCAGGAGCCTAACTGGTCACGTAGCCCTCACCCCTTAGTTCCGAAAGGCTAACGGCGGGTGAGGTCTGCGCGGGGCTGGGCTCTGCAGTCGTAGAAACGGTGGGTCCGCCCGTCTCACCTCCCTACTTGTTGTTAAATGCGCCAAGGGGACTCCTGAGCATCGCGAATCAGAGCCTAACTTGTCACGTAGCCCCTCACTCCTTGGTCCCGTCCTGGTTTCGGTCGGGGCTAGCACGGCTGAGTATCTTGTGGGGCGGGCTCTGCCGGCGTAGAACATAAGCAAGTAGGAAGCACAAATTTCAAGGAATTCAAAAGAAAATATTACAGTCCACCTTTGTTATCGCAATACCAAGCATAAGTTTAAACGCCTCCCGAGGCATGATACATGTGCAGGAATTAAAAAGCAAGGCAGGAGCCTGGCGGAGTCACTTGTCGGCGGTGGAGCAGCGTGTGAGTGGGCTCGTCTCGTGAAACCTTGCAGGGCCGGCAGGCGCCTCGCTTGGGATTGTAGGCCTCCTGCGGCGCTTGCCGGGGCAGCCTTGAGGTCTTGACGTCTTTGGGCGGGGCGCTCGGGCAGCTTCTTGCGGCGAGAACTTCTTAGCAGCTCTGCTCTTGCTTGCTTGTGAGCGCTGGCGGAGCGAAGTTCCGCCAGGCCAGCGCCTTATAGCCAGGCGCCGCCTTGAGGAGGAGGCGGCCGAGGCGCCGAGCTTCATCGCCCGTGCGAAGGCGGGTGCGGTCTGGTGCAGGCAGACGGCGTGGGGTCGCCTCTGCAGCCGCAGACGAAGCTTCGGCGGCTCGGTCGAGCCATTCTTCGTAAACGTCGTCGGCAGAAGCGGTAAGCGCAGAGGCTTCGTTAGCGCGATGGCGCAGCTTCGGGCCTCCATGGCAGCGCGAAGCGCGCGTGTGAAGAACGATGGGGGTGGCGAAGCGTGGCGGTCTGGCCGTCCCGCCTCATGGGCGGGAGTCTTTGGGATGACGATTGTTGCCGTTCCCGCCGGGCGGTGGCGGCGTTAATGGCGGCGACGAAGAGCAGCGAGACACCGCCCGGCAGGACCCGTCTGAAGCGGCGTGGGGAGGCGAGGTGGCTCGGCGCTCAGCAGCGGGCCCGACGAGTGTCACACATGGTTGCGGTGGTCGGGGAAGAACGAGGCGACGAAGGCAGATTCGGCGCACCCTACAAGCGCGCCAAATGTCGGTTCGGGTTCCGCCCGGACCCTTAAGGTTTGAACTACGGGGTGCGGCGGAGATCAACCCTCCACCGTCTCGTACCTCGCCCGAGTCGCGAGGACCTAAACTACTAGCAAGAACAAAGCACAAGAGACACGAGATTTATACTAGTTCGGGCCACCGTTGTGGTGTAATACCCTACTCTAGTTTGTGGTGTGGTGGATTGCCTCTTGGGTTGATGAGGCAGTCGATGAGGGGAAGAACAGCCTCGCGAGGGTCTGTTCTTGGTGGGTGTGATGAACTGCTAAGTGGTGTCCCGTCGCTCTAGCTTGAGGATCGGGTCTCTATCTCTCTCTGGATTCCAAATGCCGGATCCCCCTCTCTGGATGTGGCTACTCCTATTTATAGGCGAAGGCCCTGGGCCTCTTCCCAAATATTGAGCGGGAAGGGCGCCAACAATTGGTCATTTTGAGCAGGAACAGCGGGTACACTTATCGACTAAAGTTGGTCCTCGCTTGCCAAAGGCTGTGGTGATAGCCTTTGCTTGGGCTCCACGATGACTCCTTCCGGCCGTTGGGGCTGGTCTTGGTCTTGTTGCAATCGAAGCGGATGCCTTTGCTTGATGCTCTTGCTGCGCTTGCCCCTTTGCACCAAATAAGAAAGGAGGACGATCAGTGATCGGCGCCCGAATGGCGCCCTTGGTAAATCATGGCTCGCGTCATGGGCACCTCGCGAGGTACCACGCCTTGAACTCTCCGCCTCCTCATGAGCCAGCCGGCGACGAGGCCGTGCACGAGGAAGCTCACAGTTGTCCGCCCATGAGTCTCTGGCCCCTCGCGAGGGACTTGAGCTTGTGTTGATGAAGATGGGCTGTCTGGGCCTCCTTTGAGCCACGCCTTGAGCTCTTGAGGCGAGCAAGTCACAGGGACCCCGTTCCTAGAATGCCGTTATGCATCTAGAGTATTAAGTTCATAAAGAACGGAGTAACGCCTTAAGCAACATGACATGATGAAGAGGAGATAACTCAAGCAATATGATGAAAACCCCATATTTTTATCCTCGATGGCAACAATACAACACAATACGTGCCTTGCTGCCCCTACTGTCACTGGGAAAGGACACCACAAGATTGAACCCAAAGCTAAGCACTTCTCCCATTGCAAGGAAAACCAATCTAGTTAGCCAAACGAAATCGATAGTTCGAAGAGACTTGCAAAGATATAAATCATGCATCAAAGAATTCAGAGAAGATTCAAATAATATTCATAGATAATTTGATCATAAATCCACAATTCATCGGATCTCGGCAAACACACCACAAAAGAGTATTACATGGAATATATCTCCAAGAACATCGAGGAGAACTTTGTATTGAGAATCAAAGAGAGACAAGAAGCCATCTAGCTACTAGCTATGGACCCGTAAGTCTGTGGTAAACTACTCACGCTTCATCGGAAAGGCAGTGGTGTTGATGTAGAAGCCCTCCATGATCGAATCCCCCTCCGGCAGGATGCCGGAAAAGGCCCCAAGATGGGATCTCACAGGTACAGAAGGTTGCGACGGTGGAAAAGTGGTTTCGTCGCTCCCCTGGAAGTTTTTGGGGTATATGAGAATATATAGGAGGAAGATCTAGGTCAAGGGGTCACCGAGGGGCCCACAAGGTTGGGGGCGCGCCCTACCCCCTGGGTGCGCCCTCCACCCTTGTGGCCACCTCGTGGCTCTTCTGACTTGCACTCCAAGTCTCCTGGGTGTCTTCCGGTCCTAGAAAAATCACCGCGAAAGTTTTATTCTGTTTGGACTCCGTTTGGTATTCCTTTTCTGCGAAACTCTAAAACAAGGAAAAAAGCGAGGGCGGCCTTTGGGCTCTAGGTTAATAGGTTAGTCCCAAAAATTATATAAAATAGCATATTAATGCATATAAAACATCCAAAATAGATAATATAATAGCATGGAACAATCAAAAATTATAGATACGTTGGATATGTATCAAGCATCCCCAAGCTTAATTCCTGCTCGTCCTCGAGTAGGTAAATGATAGAAACAGAATTTTTGATGTGGAATGCTACCTAACATATTTATCCGTGTAATTCTATTTATTGTGGCATGAATGTTCAGATCCGTAAGATTCAAACAAAACTTTAATATTGACATAAAAACAATAACACTTCAAGCATACTAACAAAATAATTATGTCTTCTCAAAATAACATGGCCAAAGAAAGCTTATCCCTACAAAATCATATAGGATGGCTATGCTCCATCTTCGTCACACAAAACATTTAAATCATGCACAACCCCAATGACAAGCCAAGCAATTGTTTCATACTTTTGATGTTTTCAAACCTTTTCAACTTTCACGAAATACATGAGCGTGAGCCATGGACATAGCACTATAGGTGGAATAGACGGTGGTTGTGGAGAAGACAAAAGGAAGGAGATAGTCTCACATCAACTAGGCGTATCAACGGGCTATGGAGATGCCCATTAATATATATCAATGTGAGTGAGTAGGGATTTCCATGCAACGGATGCACTGGAGCTATAAGTTTTTGAAAGCTCAAAAAGAAAACTAAGTGGGTGTGCATCCAACTTGCTTGCTCATGAAGATCTAGGGCGTTTTGAGGAAGCCCATCGTTGTAATATACAAGCAAAGTTCTATAATGAACAATTCCCACTAGCATATGAAAGTGATATCATAGGAGACTCTCTATCATGAAGATCATGGTGCTACTTTGAAGCACAAGTGTGGCAAAAAAGATAGTAACATTGTCCCTTCTCTCTTTTCCTCTCATTTTTTTTTATTTTTTTGGCCTTTTTTTCTATTTTTTATTTCCTCACATGGGACAATGCTCTAATAATGAAGATCATCTGTCACATCCCTAGTTCTGGCAATGCTTAGCGCTTGCATTAGAGTGATGCATCATGTTTAAATTTCATGAAACTTGAAATGGGGATTGATCAAACCCAAGCACCAGATCAAATCAAATAGGTTCAACATAAAAACATTTTCAATGAACCTGAAATGCCCTTCTAAAATGTTCATCACCTCTGCCTTGGTCTTAAACCACTATCAAAAGTGATGCACAAATTTCTAGGTCACTCTAAGGGTGTGTTTGGTTGAAGAACCAAGTGGAATGTAATGGAATGGTTACATTCCACGAGAATGGAACGGTTCCATCTCTGTGTTTAGTACGAAGAGTGAGTTGGAATGGAACGGTTACATTTCTATGTTTGGTTGGTGGAGTGGAATGGAGTGAATTTTTTCAAAGTTGTGTTTGCTTTTCCAATAATTTGAATTTTTGCAAGCATTTTATTTAAATATCAAAACAATTTTTTCATCACCTACAGTTTGTATTTTGCTTCACAATCATGCCAAATAAATAACATCAATAATCTATACACAAACTGTTTACAAACAAATTTAGAAAGAATTCTCGATAAATGGTCAATGGGTATGCACAAATTGCAAGAGGAGCGCCATGGAGCAGAGCCTGATTCACTCTGGCGTAGCCACCGCATTCCAATTCCTCTGTAGTGCCTGGATGTATGTACGCCGCTGTCTGCAGATGAGGCCGCCACTCGGCCAGCCACGAGCCACTGCCGCAGCTCATGCTCGCTGCTGTTCCTTCCACTCCCGCCGCTCCGCCCAAGCTTCCGCCGCTTAGATGTGCCTAAGACAAGACGGCCACTGCTCCACTCCTCCGTAGCTGTTGCAGCCGCGCAGCAAGCAGCTTCTGCCGCTCAGACCTGCCTGCGACGGGACCGCCGCTCCTCCTTCCTTTCCCTGAATGCGTCCGCGGCAGGATGGCCGCTCCGCTCCTCCTTCTGTCGCTAGGAGAGATGAAGATGGCCGGCTGTGTGGGAGAAAGACCAGCGGGAGGAGAGACGACGGGGAGGTAACAGCCAGCCGGCGCCGGAGAGGAAGAGAGGTGGGAGCCGGAGGAGTGGCGGTGCGTAGATTTGGAGAGTGCGTGCGAGTTGGGGGAGGGGAAAGAGACGCCCGTTCCGCGTGGTCCACCCGATCTGGAGGTATCGCTTAGTTCCGCATATACACAGAATATTCGTTCTGTGCGAACGAGTAGGTTCCGTTCCGGTTCTGTACCGAACGCTGGAACTTGGCCTAGGGACGGGTCCAACCCATGTCGTTCCACTTCGTGACTAAAACCAAACACACCCTAAGGTCACTGGATTAAACCTTTAGTTATTTGAGTTTGGGCATTTAAATTATATAAAATATTTCAAATGCTCAAATAACCCCAAACTAAAATGTTCCATGCTGGATATATTCCAAGTAGTGGCCATGTGCAGTTTGGTGATTTTTGGAGTTGCCTAGGTATTTTTAGAAATGCAACAAACCTACATAAATAAAAATAAAATAGAAAAAAATGAAAATCCTTTTACCTGGCCAAACCCATGCCCCGGCCCACCTGGCGGCTGACCTTTGTCTGCCCGTGCCCGACCATTGCTTAAATCCCCTTCGCCAGTAGTAGGAGGTGACACCGATGAGCGCGAGCTCGCCACGGCGCCACCTGCTTGCCGCTGTGCCGCTGGACGGGCTGGGCGACCTCCCCGTCGCGCCACCGACCCCCTGGACACGTCCACTCTCCCCCTGCCTCTCTTCCTCGCTTCCCTCCGCCATGGCCGAAGCAATCGCCGTCGTCCCGCCGCCGTAGCCGTAGCCACCATCGTCCACGCACCGCCTGACCGTGTCCACGAGCTCCGCCACCCTCCTCCCCATCGAGTAGGCCGAGCCCTGAGCGCTCGCGTGCTCCGAAGCCACTGCATCGACCTCGCCCGACTCCGCCACCGCCGGAGATCCCCTTCGCAGTCACCGTCGCAGCAGGCCGTCCCCGACCTCGCCGTCAACTTCGTCGCAACCGCCGTGAGCCTAGCTACCTCTCTATCCTCTCCGTTCTCTCTCTCTCTTGAGCCACGTAGCGACTGCACGTAGCTCACCCAAACGCGCCACCGTGGAGCTCGTCGCCGATGAGGCTCCGGCCATGCCACGGCCGCGCCACCTTGTCCACTAGCCCTACTGCAGCGCCAGGAGCTCAACGCACCACTCCACGCGCCTCGTCGTGCTCCCTAGCGACGAGTCCGAGATCGTCCGAGCTCCGGCCGCCGACAAACTCGTCGCCGTCGACGTTTCTGGCAACCCCGAGCCCAACCACCACGACCAAACGCTGGGGCTTGCTCCCAGCTACGCGTAGATACTCTCCGCTGCCCATTTGGTCGCCGGAAGCAGCGACTCCCACCGCCACGCGGCCTCGCCGGCGGCTAAACGACGGCGGTTTTGACCCGTTGACCTTGACTGGGTGGGCCCAGGTTGACTTCCCTAAGCCTATGACAAGTGGGGCCCGCTCTGCTAATTAACCTAGGGTTAGCACTAACTAATATTAGTTAGTTAAACTAACTACTGACATGCAGGGCCCACAGGCCAGTTTGACCTGGACCAGCCCCGCTAACCACTGATGTCACCCTAACGTCATGCTGACGCATTTAACCTTTTACTGGAATTATTCTTACACAGAAAATTCCAGAAAATACCACAAACTTCTAAAAATCATAGTAAATCAACCGTAGCTCCAAATCAAACAAATTATATATGAAAAATGATCAGAAAAATGCAGCCTATCCATCTGTACTAGTTCCATGCATGTTTAAACAAGTTAACTTGCTGTTTAGTGCAAAACATGATAAAGCACTATTTAAGATCACAAATGTGTTTGAATTTTGAATCTTTTGGTTCAAAATAGCTCAAACCCATCTGGTTGTAGTTGCATTAGCCCAACAAACTCATTTTACCATGTCATGATCATGCATCATATTGTGCATTTCATTGATTGTGTTTCTTCTCTGTTGCCGGTATTTGTCCCCTCTCGATAGACGTGGTTTCGACGATGAGATCGATGACACTGATGAAGAGCTATATTATCTTCGGAAGTGCCAGGCAAGCAAAACCCCCTTGTTCATTATGATACAATCCCACTCTCTCGCTCCTGCTCTCTTTTACTGCATTAGGACAACAATGATTCATACATTACTTGTTCTTTGTAGCTGAACCCCTTTATCCTCTGCATGACTGTCATTGCCACGATAAATAGATGAAACTCACTAGCATGAGTAGGAGTTGTTTGAGCCCTGATGTGCCTACTCATTCATGGTTGTTTGTCATGCCTGCACTCGCTTAGAGTTGAGTCAGGTCCGATTCATCGGGAATGAATTGGAATGGTGATGAACATGTCCCTCTTGTTGAGAGCTAAGTGTGTGAACACGATTTGGTAAAGGTAGCGGTGAGAGGCCATGTAGGAGTACATGGTGGGTTGTCTCATTGCAGCCGTCCTCACGAACTGAGTTCTGTGTTTGTGATCCATGAAACAGTTACTACCACGCATTGGGCCCGAAACCAATGGACCCTCTCGACTTATTAACTGCCCTTGCCCTCTGTCCAGGAGTTGCAACTAGTTTCTAGTGTTTGTAGGATATGTGTTGGAGGCCGTGCGTAGCGCTGACCCTAGGGGTGGGCAATGATGCGGTAGATACACCGTGGGTCTTGTAACGGCGCCTGCTTGGTGTCTCGGGAACCCTGCACACATCATTTGGGGTTGTCTTGTGAAACTCGGCCGGATCTCCTCATGGATGGAACCCGAATAGGCGATAAACCCGGACTAGAGACTTGTGTGGTTAGTCAGGTCGTGGCCGACTCCCTCGGGATTCCGCTTGAAGGTTGCCGAGATACACGACGTGTACATGGTGGTAAGTGGCGAGAGCGTGTGAAGAAGTACACCCCTGCAGGGTTAACACCATCTATTCGAATAGCCGTGTCCGCGGTAATGGACTTCTGGGTTGCCTATATCAGTTCATAGACAAGTGAAAGTGGATACTCTAAAATACGCAAGATAAGCGTGAGTGCTATGGATGGCTTTCTCGTAGTTAGACGGGAGCGGATCCATAGTGGTGTATTGATTGGTGAATATGTGGACTCGTGTGCGCCACCTCAAAAGAGTTAAACTGCGATCGTAGTTCAGGTTAGCCACTGAGTCAAAGCTGGCTTGCTGCAGTCAAACTCCACCACCCCCGTTGTTGATAATGATGCATATGTAGTTAGTTCTGATGTAAGTCTTGCTGAGTACATTTGTACTCACGTTTGCTTATTTTATGTTTTGAAGAGAGCCGTCAGTCTCGCTAGTAGTTCCGCTTGGACTTCGACGTTTAGCTTGTTACCTCAGCTACGATCTTGTGCCCTCGGTAGGATCTGGTAGATAGTCAGGCTTCTCAGCCTTTTTCATTTATAATTGTCTGTACTTAGACATGTTAAGCTTCCGCATGTGTTTGACTTGTATGCTCTGAATGCTGGGTCGAGAGACCCATGTTTGTAATATCTCGCTCCTCGGATCCTAATGAATATATACTTTGAGTCGTAGAGTTATGTTGTGATGCCATGTTGTATTTACACATATCGAGCATATTGTGTGTATGTGTGAAATACTTGGTATGTGTGGGATCCGACAATCTAGTTGTTTATCCTTGGCAGCCTCTCTTATGGGGAAATGTAGTCTAGTGCTTCCTTGAGCCATAGTAGTCCGCTTCTGACTGGTTCACCGGAGTCCCGCTAGCCCAAAGACTACCGCTTTCAGGGACACTTGGTGGCCGGCATGTGTTCCACTTCGTTCTGTGGTTCGTCCTTGAAATGTCACGCGGTGACATCCGAGTCCTGCCTAGCTCACATGGCCGGGTTCCCGAGTCCTGTTAGTGATGCTTCACCCGGATTCACACGCAGCTGACCGACATGCTCGATGTGATTCATGTATGCCTGTCCCCATGGGTTAGTGCCGCTTTGGGTTCACAACTAGCCATGTCGGACCAGGTTCTACGTCATATGGATGCTAGCGACACTATCATATACGTGAGCCAAAAGGCGCAAACGGTCCCGGGCCATGGTAAGGCGACACCCGTGGGAATACCGTGCGTGAGGCCGCAAAGTGATATGAGGTGTTAGAGGCTAGATCGGTGTGACTTAGAATTGGGGTCCTGACAGCTTTGGTATCGTGAGCCCCGATCGTCAGAGGATTACCAAGCCAAACTGGTCGAAGTTGTGTCTAGAAATGCTTTAGTTATGTAAGGGAATTGATTGTGGAAGGGAACGTAAGGCTCTTTTTACTCCTTATACCTCATGGCCTTCTTATCTGAGTCATCCTCTTCTCTTCTACAGGGTTTAAGAACTAGGCTTCTCATCTATCTATTAGGATGACCTGTTACTAATCCATAGACTTATAGAATTGATAGTTTCAAATCTCAGTTCAGTTTTTACCACTTCCGTATGTTCATATCTGGTCTCAGAACCTTGATTTTGTGCTTCTGAGTGGTTATGCCACTATTTTGCAGGATGTCTCAAATCATTTTGAGCATTTATAGCCGTTATGATGTCCGAGTCATCCCAGGTCTCTAAATATTCTGATGCATTTGCAAATCCTTTCTTTCCGTTCCCGATGTCCTTTTTGGTCAGAATAAGCACACTAATCGGTGTGTTGAGGTACTCTATTGCCTCAGCATATATGTTGGAGCTATTATTATGAACCTAGGTGTTTAGGGAGTCACCTAGTAATCTAGCCATGTTTTGTGTTCCCAGTGTGATAATCCTGGCCATCATTCTTGAAAGCATCCCGTGATGTTATTAGTTAGTAGGTATTCTATTCCTGGGTTCTTGAACCCGAGATTCACTCTACTTACCTCCTATTGATAGTGTTTGCTAGTTCCTTTATGATATTCCTTCCGTTAGTCCTCGAGGTCCGTGGTATTTCCTTCTTCCAAATACTATGAACCACATATGGCAGAAGTTCCTCGCTGAACCGAAGGATCACAATCGGAGTACTCTTGAGGAGTTCTCCACTCATAATTGTGAATCTGCCAGTTCTACCCTTTCTGCATGGGTTATCCGGAAGAAATGTTGAGCTTGATTCGACATACTAACTTATGCATCCACAACTCAGAAAGTTATATGTTCCTCGAGTTGTTCCTCCTTAGTAGTATTCTAACCCCCGTCAATCAATTGATAGTCAAGGGTATGTGTGCGATCGTGTTTATCGATGCCTATTATCCTTGTGGTCCGTCAAGCCATTCTATTCCGGAATGACTAGGAGAGACAAACTCCAGTACCTCATCCATATCCAGGATTGGGTCAAAGCAGTTGTAATCCGCAAATCAAATGCCAATCCAGCTTTTGATTCTGTTCTACCTCGGAGTATTACCCCCTTTATGTCAGGATTGTCATGAGGATTGCACCATTTCTCATGAATTCTTGACGTAGTGATACTTCTCGCCATCATTATTCATTCCTCGGTTTCCATGTTATTGTAACCGGAATGCCGACAAGTGAATCGTGATGTGTGAAATCAATACTCCTAGCAACTGTGTTGCTTGGTAGTTAATGGACAATATTCTCATTCTTAGTGTGTTGGTTATTAAATCATCACCCTAAGATTGATCGTGCTACCTAGTCCTTATTCTGGTGCACTCTTCGATCATGAGTTAGGATTGTGTCAATCCCTCACTCTTTTGATCATATCATCTTGCCCTCAAAAGCAAGATTGTTCTCGAGCTTAGTAACATACCGGTGGTTCATGATTTCCGAATATCTTCTCGGAAGTATTACCAGGTTGTCCCCTGACTGTTATGTTGAGCTCGTGATCAAGTTGGTTTTCCTCTAAACCAGCCATTCTCCAAGAATCTGTGTTGGATACCCCTAAGCTAGTTGGTTAAGCTAAACAACAACTTTAAGAGTTGGAAGATAAAAGCTTGTCTAACTTAGTTCACTTCCAAAGGGATATCCTTGTGTGTGTGTGTGTGTGTGTGTGTGTTGAAGAAAGATGATATCTTCACCAATTGGTCCTCGTGATCAGTTGTTGGATTTATTGCCTTGTCAAAACTTTGACTTGAGTATGGGCTATCGTCAAGTCAAATCAGAACCAACGATGTTCATAATGTTGTCATACTCGTGGGTGATCCCTCGAGCATACACCACTACATCTTTTGGTCTGACTAATGCTATCACCGTGTTCACATGATGGTGGAAGTCCAGTGATATGGAAATTACGATGAATTGTTGTTAAGCCCATCAGCAACATTTTGTCTCCCCCATGATTCATGCTGAACATCAACCTAGTGTTGGAAACTTCGTAAACAATGCCTTCATGTTCCGTTCATGAAGCATATGTTTGGATGAAAGTAGCGACTTCCTCTAAGTTCACGTGCAATCGATGTAAGTTGCCGCCATGAATTCGAGAAAGTTTGTTGTTTTTGCTTCCTGTGGAATCATCCCAAGTCAGTCATGCATGTGCGAAGTATGCTATGGTTTGACAGGCTCGCAACCTTCATTCCATATGTATCCCTAGCACACCAAGCCACTGATTGATTTGTTCAAGGAGAAGGAGTTCCTTCATAACAACTAGTCATGACTTATGTTAGGACTTCGTTATCCTCGATGATGGTTCCCAACCTGAACTCGGTAGTATTTTATTGTAAGACTACTATGTGGTCATTCTTGTCTTGGACAACATGCTCACATGTATGTAGCAGAATCAGCTCATGTTTTGGATCTTGCTATCATAGTTCATATCCCGAGAATCTCGCAACGTTATCTCGTCGATTTGTGTTGCAACTCTTCTTTTCAGACATGTGAGTCTGAAGTATCCTGTTTCTAACCAGATCTGAATCTCAGGCAGATATGATGGTTGGAACACTCCCAACATTTGCATTTTGTTCCCAGCTTGCACCCCATTGTGCCAAATTTCCATGGGATGCCCTTCTCAGCAATTGTTGCCCAGGACCATCTTCAAAAGCGGTCCTACCATGGCTCCCATCCATTTCCGATGATAAGCAAAAGTCATCCATTGTGTTGTCTTCAACAAGGTAATCCACATCATCCATTCGAATCCAGATGTGTCATTCCTTTGAACTCCGCCAAACGGTCGTTTGTGATTGCCTTAGGCTGGTATAAAGAGTTTCAATGATCTAGATATCAAAAGTAATTATTTTTGCCACTTAAGGGAATAGTTCTTCGAGTCACCTTCCTGAGGTGCCCCGTTTTGGAATCATGGCAATTCCCCTCGCTACTTTGAAACCCTCGTAAAATTGTTTCTTCCGTCCCTCCTGATGCATGTTTTGCCTCTCCGCTCCAAAGATGTTTTTGTGTCTCATTCCATGAGTTGATCTTGTGATCATTAAGATGAACCTAAGTTGCTCGAACCTTAGGAAGATCGATTCCTCTAAAATTCTTCCTGTTTACTCGTGGTCATGTTGGATGTAATTCTCAAAGCAAGACGTCAAGATCAATTTGAAGCAATGAATCAACATCTTCGAGAAATGCAATGGATCATGAAGACTGTGTCAGTTCCGTGTCCCCTCTGTCTTCTTACCTCACGTCTTGAATCTCGGGACGAGATTCTTGTTTAGTGGGGGTGAGTTGTCACGTCCCTAGTTCTGGCAATGCTTAGCGCTAGCATTAGAGTGTTGCATCATGTTTAAATTTCATGAAACTTGAAATGGGGATTGATCAAACCCTAGCACCAGATCAAATCAAATAGGTTCAACATAAAAACATTTTCAATGAACCTGAAATGCCCTTCTAAAATGTTCATCACCTCTGCCTTGGTCTTAAACCACTTTCAAAAGTGATGGACAAATTTCTAGGTCACTCTAAGTTCACTGGATTAAATCTTTAGTTATTTGAGTTTGGGCATTTAAATTATATAAAATATTTCAAATGCTCAAATAACCCCAAACTGAAATGTTCCATGCTGGATATATTCCAAGTAGTGGCCATGTGCAGTTTGGTGATTTTTGGAGTTGCCTAGGTATTTTTAGAAATGCAACAAACCTCTGTAAATAAAAATAAACAGAAACAAATGAAAATCATTTTACTGGCCAAACCCATGCCTGCCCACTGGCGACCCAAAGACTATCTTTGGCCCGTGCTAAATGCTTGCCCCCCCGCCAGTGTGCAGGAGGTGACACCGATGGCGAGCTGAAGCCGCCACGGCGCCACACTCGCTTGTCATTGGTTGACGGGCTGGGCGACCTCCCCGTCGCGCCACCGACCCCCTGGACACGTCCACTCTCCCCCTGCCTCTCTCCCTTGCTTCCCTCCGCCATGGCCGAAGCAACCGCCGCCGTCCCGCCGCCGTAGCCGTAGCCACCGTCGTCCACGCGCCGCCCGACCGTGTCCACAAGCTCCGCCACCCTCCTCCCCGTTGAGCAGGCCGAGCCCCGAGAGCTCGGGTGCTCCGAAGCCACTGCATCGACCTCGCCTGACTCCGCCACCGCCGGAGATCCCCTTCGCAGTCACCATCGCAGCAGGCCGTCCCCGACCTCGCTGTCAACTTCGTCGCAACCGCCGTGAGCCTAGCTACCTCTCTATCCTCTCTGTTCTCTCTCTCGAGCCCCATAGCGACTGCACGTAGCTCACCCGCACGCGCCACCGTGGAGCTCATCGCCGACGAGGCTCCGTCCATGCCACGGCCGCGCCACCTTGTCCACTAGCCCTACTGCACCCCAAGGAGCTCAACACACCACTCCACGCGCCTCGTCGTGCTCCCTAGCGACGAGTCCGAGCTCGTCCGAGCTCCGGCCGCCGCCAAACTCGTCGTCGGCAATGTTTCCGGCAACCCCGAGCCCAACCACCGCCACCAAACGCTGGGGCTTGCTCCCAGCTACGCGTAGATACTCTCCGCTGCCCATTTGGTCGCCGGAACCCGAAACTGCACTCCCACCGCCGCTTCTGGCCTCGTCGGCTGCTAAACGCCGGCGGGTTTGACCCGTTGACCTTGACCGGGTGGGCCCAGGTTGACTTCCCTGAGCCTATGACAAGGGGGGCCCGCTCTGCTAATTAACCTAGGGTTAGCACTAACTAATATTAGTTAGTTAAACTAACTACTGACACGCAGGGCCCACAGGTCAGTTTGACCTGGACCAGCCCCGCCGACCACTGACGTCACCTTGCCGTCATGCTGACGCAGTTAACCTTTTACTAGAATTATTCTTACACAGGAAATTCCAGAAAATACCACAAACTTCTAAAAATCATAGTAAATCAACCGTAGCTCCAAATCAAACAAATTATATATGAAAAATGATCTGAAAAATGCAAACTATCCATCTCTACTAGTTCCATGCTTGTTTAAACAAGTTAACTTGCTGTTTTGTGCAAAACATGATAAAGCACTATTTAAGATCACAAATGTGTTTGAATTTTGAATCTTTTGGTTCAAAATAGCTCAAACCCATCTGGTTGTAGTTGCATTAGCCCAACACACTCATTTTACCATGTCATGATCATGCATCATATTGTGCATTGCATTGATTGTGTTTCTTCTCTGTTTAGGTATTTGTCCCTCTCGATAGAGCGTGGTTTCGACGATGAGATCGATGACACCGATGAAGAGCTATATTATCTTCGGAAGTGCGGGCAAGAAAAACCCCTTGTTCATTACGATACAATCCCACTCTCTTGCTCCTGCTCTCTTTTATCGCATTAGGACAACAACGATTCATCTCACATTTGCTACGGTAGCTGAACCCTTTATCCTCTGCATGACCTGTCATTGCCACAAGAAATAGATGAAACCCACTAGCATGAGTAGGAGTTGTTTGAGCCACTGATGTGCCTACTCATTCATGCTTGTTTGTCATGCCCTACTCTTGCTTAGAGTTGAGTCAGTGCGATTCATCGGGAATGAATTGGAATGGTGATGAACATGTCCCTCTGTTGAGAGCTAAGTGTGTGAACACGATTTGGTAAAGGTAGCGGTGAGAGGCCATGTAGGAGTACATGGTGGGTTGTCTCATTGCAGCCGGCCCTCACGAACTGAGTTACGTGTTTGTGATCCATGAAACAGTTACTACCATGCATTGGGCCCGAAACCAAGGGACCCTCTCGACTTATTAACGGCCCTTGCCCTCTAGCCAGGCGTTGCAACTAGGGTCTAGTGGGTGGAGGATATGTGGTGGAGGCCGTGCGTAGCGCTGACCCTCGGGGTGGGCTATGATGCGGTAGATACACCATGGCCCGGTGTACGGCGCCCGTTTGGTGTCTCGGAACCCTGCACACATCGTTTGGGGTTGTGAGCGAAACTCCGGCCGGATCTCCTCGCGGATGGAACCTGAATAGGCGATAAACCTGGACTAGAGACTTGTGTGGTTAGTCAGGTCGTGGCCAACTCCCTCGCCGGGATTCCGCTTGAAGGTTGCCGAGATACACGACGTGTACATGGTGGTAAGTGGCGAGAGCGTGTGTGAAGAAGTACACCCCTGCAGGGTTAACACCATCTATTCGAATAGCCGTGTCCGCGGTAATGGACTTCTGGGTTGCCTATATCAGTTCATAGACAAGTGAAAGTGGATACTCTAAAATATGCAAGATAAGCGTGAGTGCTATGGATGGCGTTCTCGTAGGTAGACGGGAGCGGATCCATAGTGGTGTATTGATTGGTGAATATGTGGACTCGTGTGCGCCACCTCAAAAGAGTCGCTTGCGATTCGTAGTTCAGGTTAGCCTTGAGTCAAAGCTGGCTTGATGCGCCAAACTCCACCACCCTCGTTGTTGATAATGATGCATATGTAGTTAGTTCTCGATGTAAGTCTTGCTTGAGTACATTTGTACTCACGCTTGCTTATTTTATGTTTTTGCGGAGAGACGCTGGTCTCACTAGTAGTTCCGCTTGGACTTCGACGTTTAGCTTGTTACCTCAGCTACGATCTTGTGCCCTCGGCAGATCTGTAGATAGTCGAGCTTCTCGGCCTTTTTCATTTATAGTTGTCTGTACTCGGACATGTTAAGCTTCCGCATGTGTTTGACTTGTATGTTTCAATGCTGGGTCGAGAGACCCATGTTTGTAATATCTCGCTCCTCGGAGCCTAATGAATAAATACTTTGAGTCGTATAGTTATGTTGTGATCCCATGTTGTATTTATACATATCGAGCATATTGTGTGTATGTGTGAAATGCTTGGTATGTGTGGGATCCGACAATCTAGTTTTTTATCCTTGGCAGCCTCTCTTATGGGGAAATGTAGTCTAGTGCTTCCTTGAGCCATAGTAGTCCGCTACATCCCGGTTCACTGGAGTCCTCGCTAGCCCAAAGACTACCGCTCGGGACACTTGGTAGCCGGCATGTGTTTCACTTCGTTCTCGTGGTTACGTCCTTCGGGAAATGTCACGCGGTGACATCCGTAGTCCTGCCTAGCTTGCTACGGCCCGGGTTCGAGTCCTATTAGCCCAGGTTACAGCCCGGATTCACACGCTGTCAATCGACATGCTCGAGGTGATTCATGTATGCCTGTCCCCATGGGTTAGTGCCGCTTTGGGTTCATGACTAGCCATGACGCCCGGGTTCTCTGTCATATGGATGCTAGCGACACTATCATATACGTGAGCCAAAAGGCGCAAACGGTCCCGGGCCATGGTAAGGCGACACCCGTGGGAATACCGTGCGTGAGGCCGCAAATTGATATGAGGTCTTACAAGCTAGATCGGTGTGACTTAGAATCGTGGTCCTGACATCATCACACTTCTATTTACTTACAACTCGATACTAAAACAAAAATATGACTCTATATGAATGCCTCCGGTGGTGTACCGGGATGTGCAATGAATCAAGAACGACATGTATAAAAATTGATGAACAGTGGCTTCGCCACAAATATGATGTCAACTACATGATTATGCAAAGCAATATGAAAATGATGAAGCATGTTGCTACCTCTTGAGCACTACGTTGGTTATTCCTTGAAGAGGAAAGGGTGATGCAGCAAAGTAGCGTAAGTATTTCCCTCGGTTTTTGAAAACCAAGGTATCAATCCAGTAGGAGGCTACACACGAGTCCCTCGCACCTACACAAACAAATAAATCCTCGCAACCAACGCGATAAGGGGTTGTCAATCCCTACACAGTCACTTACGAGAGTGAGATCTGATAGATATGATAAGATAATATTTTTGGTATTTTTGTGATAAATATGCAAAGTAAAATAAAAGGGCAACGAAAATAGCTAAGTGTTGGAAGATTAATATGATGGAAAATAGACCCGGGGGCCATAGGTTTCACTTGTGGATTCTCTTGAGAGCATAAGTATTTATGGTGGGTGAACAAATTACTATTGAGCAATTGATAGAATTGAGCATAGTTATGAGAATATCTAGGTATGATCATGTATATAGGCATCACGTCCGAAACAAGTAGACCGACTACTTCCTGCATCAACTACTATTACTCCACACATCAACCGCTATCCAGCATGCATCTAGAGTATTGAGTTCATAAGAACAGAGTAACGCTTTAAGCAAGATGACATGATGTAGAGGGATAAACTCATGCAATATGATATAAACCCCATCTTGTTATCCTCGATGGCAACAATACAACACGTGCCTTGCTGCCCCTCATCCTTTGGGAAAGGACACCGCAAGATTCAATCCAAAGCTAAGCACTTCTCCCATTGCAAGAAAGATCAATCTAGTAGGCCAAACGAAACTGATAATTCGAAGAGACTTGCAAAGATAACGAATCATACATAAAAGAATTCAGAAGATCCAAATATTGTTCATAGATAAACTTGATCATAAACCCACAATTCATCGGTCTCAACAAACACACCGCAAAAGAAGATTACATGGAATAGATCTCCACAAGAGAGGGGGAGAACATTGTATTGAGATCCAAAAAGAGAGAGGAAGCCATCTAGCTAATAACTATGGACCCGAAGGTCTGAGGTAAACTACTCACACTTCATCAGAGAGGCTATGGTGTTGATGTAGAAGCCCTCCGAGATCGATGCCCCCTCCGACGGAGCTCCGGAACAGGCCCCAAGATGGGACCTCACGGGTACAGAAGGTTGCGGTGGTGGAATTAGGTTTTTGGCTCCGTTTTTTATCGTTTGCGGGTACGTAGGTATATATAGGAGGAAGGAGTATGTCGATGGAGCAACATGGGGCCCACGAGGGTGGAGGGCGTGCCCAGGGGGGTAGGCGCGGCCCCTACCTCGTGGCTTCCTGGTAGCTTTCTTCACTTAGGCTCCAAGTCCTCTGGATCAAGTTCGTTCCGAAAATCACGTTCCCGAAGGTTTCATTCCGTTTGGACTCCTTTGATATTCTTTTTCTGCGTAACTCTGAAATAGGCAAAGAAACAGCAATTCTGGGCTGGGCCTCCAGTTAATAGGTTAGTCCCAAAACTAATATAAAAGTGTATAATAAAGCCCAATAATGTCCAAAACAGAAGATAATATAGCATGGAGCAATCAAAAATTATAGATATGTTGGAGACGTATCACGTGTCATAATAAACAGAACAGTGGAAAGTTGCATGGCGATATATCTCGGAATGGCTATGGAAATGCCATAATAGGTAGGTATGGTGGCTGTTTTGAGGAAGTATATGTGGTGGGTTTATGGTACAGGCGAAAGTTGCGCGGTACTAGAGAGACTAGCAATGGCTCAAAGGTGAGAGTGCGTATAATCCATGGAGTCAACATTAGTCATAAAGAACTCACATACTTATTGCAAAAATATATTAGTCATCAAAACAAAGTACTAAGTGCATGCTCCTTGGGGGGATAGATTGGTAGGAAAAGACCATCGCTCGTCCCCGACCGCCACTAATAAGGAAGACAATCAAAAAACATCTCATGCTCCAACTTCGTTACATAACGGTTCACCATACGTGCATGCTACGGGACTCACAAACCTTAACACAAGTATTTCTCAAATTCACAACTACTTACTAGCATGACTCTAATATCACCATCTTCATATCTCAAACAATCATAAGGAATCAAACTTCTCATAGTATTCAAGCACTTTATATGAAAGTTTTTATTATCTCCCTCTTGGATGCCTATCATATTAGGACTAATTTTATAACCAAAGCAAATTACCATGCTGTTCTAAAGACTCTCAAAGTAATATAAGTGAAGTACGAGAGTTCTTCATTTTCTATAAAATAAAACCACCGCCGTGCTCTAAAAGGATATAAGTGAAGCACTAGAGCAAATTTGCCTAGCTCAAAAGATATAAGTGAAGCACATAGTGTCGGATTTCGGGTTATGGAAAAACCCTCGAGGTTCGAACACTGGGGTGCGCACGAAGATCTCTCCTCCCTCTAGCTCGCACACATCATGATCTCATGGCCTAGCTCGGCGAACCCAAGGAACAAGGGGACACAAGATTTATCTTGGTTAAGCCACCGATGTGGTGTAATACCCTACTCCAGTGTGGTGTGGTGGATTGCCTCTTGGGCTGATGAACAGTACAAGGGAAGAACAGCCTCCTGAGGAGAGGTGTTCTTGTGCTTGGTGAGTGTGTGGATCGAATGGATCTAGTCCAAGATGAGTTGCCTCCTACGGTGGTGGCTAGTCCTATTTATAGAGGCCTTGGTCCTCTTCCCAAATATTGAGCGGGAAGGGATGCCACAACGACCAATTTGAAGGGGGACAACTAGTACAAACTATCCTGACTAAAGGTGGTCTTCGCCTACCAAAGGCTCTGGTGGTGACATCATCTTGGGCTCCACGGTGACCTCTGTCCTGCCATCCTGCTGGTCTTGGTCTCGTTGCACCGATATGGAAACCTTTGCCTGATGCCTCAGGACTCCTCGCATGCGCTTGCCTCTTTAGCACAAAAGAGGAAACGAGGACACTGTGCTTGCCGGCGCCCGCCTGGCCTTGGTCGTCATGGCTTACATCACAGGAAACTCGCGAGGTACCCCTTGCCTTGATCTCTCCGCCCCTCGCGAGCCAGCCTCGTGAGGCTGCCCCCGAGGAGGTCTTGCATCGTTCGCCTCGCGAGGCTTAGCCCCCCGTGAGGGTATCGAGTGTTTGCTGGTGAAGATGGGCGTCTGGGGCCGCTAAGCGGAAACCACGCCGTGGGCCGCATGGTAGGCAAGTCTGGGACCCCGTTCCCGGAAACGCATGACAGAGCCCCGGGCCCAAGGCGCGCTCGGACTTGGCTTCGAGGCAAAGCCAAAGGACAAGAGTGGAGCACCGCGGGCCCCAACAGCCTGCGGCCCCGCTTGACGCGTGGTGATCGATTGGACGTGGGTGGCCCCGCTTCCCCATGCGGCCTTGATATCCGCCTGGCTAGGCGGCCATGGTGTCCTACACAGTTATTTCCCCATTGCTGGCAACGCACTCCCCAACTCCTCCGCTTCTTAAAACCTCAGCTTCCTCTCCCAATCCGACCTGAGCTCAGTCCTCTCCATCTCCATGGCGCCGAACCTAACGGAGAAAGGGAAGAAGCCCTTGTCCTTGGACAGTCCACCCCCGGCCATTGAGCCCGCCGTTGGCCGATCATAATCAAGAGGCCATGGACAAGGTCCGCCCGACGCTCGCCACCAGCTTCAATGAATGGGGAGGGACGGTGGCCTGGCCTGCGTCCCGGGCTACTATCGATAGGGCAGCCACTGAGGTCCAGTTCTTCATTGACACCCTATGGGCTGGCTTGGTTCCTCCCTTCTCCGCCTCCCTAGATCCCCAGTTTGTTGCCCTTCTCGCCGTCTTTGCCTTTGTCTGCGAGGCCATGGTGGGCATTGCCCCTTCCGTGGCCCTCCTATGCCATTTCTTCTCGCTGCACCTGACCGACCCCCTGCAGTGCTCGGGATGCCTGAGCTTCCAGGCTGTGGCGTCGACGGCTGGCTTGGGGATCGACTTTGAGCTCCCGCCATCTGGGAGCGGGTGTCGGACGCGGTGGGTATACGTGGATGTCGGAGTGCTCAGCCCCCTTCTCTCGCCTCTGTCGTCGCCCGCCGTCCCCAGCTCTGGCTGGGGCCACGAGAAGCTCACGGGCTCCCGCCTTGTGTTCGTCTGGCTCCGGTTGAGGAGGCTGAAGGACCTCGGCGTGACTGCGCCCAAGGTGATGAAGGAGTTCCTCCGACGCATCGCCCCACTCCAGCGCCACTCCCAGTCGATGTGGGCCCTGGCCGGCGGCCAGGATCACGTGAGGCTTCAGGAGTTGGGGCTCCCGCCTGAGGCACAAAGAACGGTGCTTGAGGTCTTGACGGGCGACCCCTCGCCAGGCGATATGCCGCAGGAGGGTTGTCTCCTATACTGCTGCTCGAACAGGGTGGAATTTGCGGGGCAGATGCCCCCCTTTGATGAATGGGGACTACGTCCAGTCAGCCTTGGGGGCCCGTCACCGTGGTTCCCCTCCTTGTCGCTGGCGCCGAACTTACCCCAAGAGTGGACGCAGGGGGGCAAGCACCACCGGAGGCCGGAGGCATGGGTGCCGAGGTGTCGACGCCGCCCAAGGCTCCTGAGGCGCCATCACCGGGAACCCGTGACTCTCGCCCCGGGGTGGCAGTCGAGGAGGCGATGCTATCTGCTGCTCCTGAGGCCGAAGCTCCTGAGGCCTCAACAGGTCATCGCGAGGCGGAGCCCGATAGCTCTCCCCAGCTCGGTGCTCCTGAGGTCGTCTCCTTGGGCGCCTCACCGGTCGCGCCCTGTGCTGGCCGCCACGTCCAACGCTTCGGCCGGCTCCGTGTGTACTTTGAAGCACTCCGCAAGAGGAAGGGGCCCCCAAGCTGCAACAGTAGCGCCTTCCGGCCGCTGAAACAGAGAAAGTACATCGCCATAGATGAGTAAGTACCTTATTTTTGCAATTCCTCGAGTGCTGCTTCCCTTCCAGATGGTGGCTCTTCAGGATCCCTTCTGCCAAGCCCGTGAAGCCTCTCGGGAAGCAACTTCCTCCTGCCTCCAATCTCCCGCTGGCCTTGAGCATCCCAAGCCAGCGTGTCGCCCCCGGCGCGAGGTCAGCTGGAGAGGCAGACACGCTAGCTTGGCGCCTTGAGCCCGCGCTCCTGTCGTCTCTTCTTCGTGGCCTCGCCGGGGGTGCGACAAGCGTGCCAAGGGCTCCTCTTTGGTTGTAGACGGTGGCTGGATGGCTTCGGTCTTGGTTTCTTTTTTGAGTAGCGTGCCCAAACTCAACCGGGCTCCCGCCGAAGCCCAGTGGCGACCTAGGGGCCGACAGCCCCCAGCCCCCTGCGGAAAGGGGGTGATCCGCTATGGATCCCGTCGACGACCCACGCTGCGGAGGACGGAACCGGCTGTGCGCTCAAGTTTGCACACGGATGGAGTGTCGTCCGCCATGAGCTCTTTCGGGAGGCGATGGGCGCGATGAGCCGGCTCGGCGGAGAACTCGTGGATGTATACGCGCGACTCGAGGCCGAGGGTCTTCGGCTGATGGAGGAGCGGCATAAACTGAAGGTGGCCATCAACCTCGGGCGCCACCAGCGCGAGCTTGATAATGCGAAGGCCGAGGCATCTCTAGCGGCCTCGCGTGAGGCCTGCACGCGAGCCTTGGAAGAGGCCCGGGAAGCTGACTGTTGCCGCGAGATCACAAAGAAACGCGCGTGGGAGCTCCAAGCTTGGAGCGCCTCCTTGGAGCAGCAAGTGGAGGCGCGCGGAGCCGCCCTAGCGTCAATGAGGGGGACGCCTGCCGAGGAGGAAGAAATCCTAGAGCGCGAGGAAGCGCTGGCGCTGGAAGCCATGGAGCGCAGCCTTGAGATTGGGCGGTTGGAGACGAGGGAGCGCCAAGTCGCCCAAGCAGAGGATGCTTTCGGTGCGCGCGAGGCCAGGGCCCAGGAGGAGGTCGGTCGCCGGGTGGCAGAGGCTCTGATACGTCTCCAACGTATCTAAATTTTTTGATTGCTCCATGCTATTATATATTCTGTTTTGGATGTTTAATGGGCTTTATTATACACTTTTATATTATTTTTGGGACTAACCTATTAACCCAAGGCCCAGTGCAAATTGCGTTTTTTTTGCCTATTTCGGTGTTTCACAGAATAGGAATATCAAACGGAGACCAAACGGAATGAAACCTTCGGGAGCATGATTTTTGGAACAAACGTGATCCAAAGGACTTGGAGTGGACGTCAAGCAAACAACGAGGAGGACACAAGGCAGGGGGCACGCCTACCCCCCTGGGCGCACCCTCCACCCTCGTGGGCCCCTCGTGGCTCCGCCGACCTACTTCTTCCTCCTATATATACCTACGTACCCCGAAACCATCGAGGAGCACCACGAAAACCTATTTCCACCGCTTCAACCTTCAGTACCCGTGAGATCCCATCTTGGGGCCTTTTCCGGCGCTCCATCGGAGGGGGCATTGATCACGGAGGGCTTCTACATCAACACCATAGCCTCTCCGATGATGTGTGAGTAGTTACCATAGACCTTCGGGTCCATAGTTATTAGCTAGATGGCTTCTTCTCTCTCTTTGGATCTCAATACAAAGTTCTCCTCGATCTACTTGGAGATCTATTTGATGTAACTCTTTTTGCGGTGTGTTTGTCGAGATCCGATGAATTGTGGGTTGATGATCAAGATTATCTATGAACAATATTTATCTTCTCTGAATTCTTTTATGTATGATTGGTTATCTTTGCAAGTCTCTTCGAATTATCAGTTTCGTTTGGCCTACTAGATTGATCTTTCTTGCAATGGGAGAAGTGCTTAGCTTTGGGTTCAATCTTGCGGTGCTCGATCCTAGTGATGAAGGAAAGCGACACGTATTGTATTGTTGCCATCGAGGATAAAAAGATGGGGTTTATATCATATTGCTTGAGTTTATCCCTCTACATCATGTCATCCTGCCTAATAATGTGTTACTCTGTTCTTATGAACTTAATACTCTAGATGCATGCTGGATAGTGGTCGATGTGTGGAGTAATAGTATTAGATGCAGGCAGGAGTCGGTCTACTTGTCACGGACGTGATGCCTATATACATGATCATGCCTAGATATTCTCATAATTGTGCTCAATTCTATTAATTGCTCGATAGTAATTTGTTCACGCACCGTAATACTTATGCTATCTTGAGAGAAGCCACTAGTGAAACCTATGGCCCCCGGGTCTATTCTCCATCATATAAGTTTACATCTATTTTATTTTACGTTCTTCACTTTTAATCTTTATCATAAAAATACCAAAAACATTATCTTATCATCTCTATCAGATCTCACTTTTGCAAGTGGCCGTGAAGGGATTGGCAACCCCTTTATCGCGTTGGTTGCAAGGTTCTTATTTGTTTGTGTAGGTACGAGGGACTTGCGTGTGGCCTCCTACTTGATTGATACCTTGGTTCTAAAAAACTGAGGGAAATACTTACGCTACTTTGCTGCATCACCCTTTCCTCTTCAAGGGAAAAACCAACGCAGTGCTCAGGAGGTAGCAAGGAGGATTTCTGGTGCCGTTGCTGGGGAGTCTACGCACAAGTCAAGACATACCAAGCACCCATCACAAACTCTTATCCCTCGCATTACATTATTTACCATTTGCCTCTCGTTTTCCTCTCCCCCACTTCACCCTTGCCGTTTTATTCTCCCTCTTTTTCCGTTCGCTTTTTCTTTCGCTTGCTTCTTGTTTGCATGTGTGTTGGATTGCTTGATTGTCACGATGGCTCAAGATAATACTAAATTGTGTGACTTTGCCAGTACCAACAACAATGATTCTCTTAGCACTCCGATTGCTCCTCTTACCAATGCTGAATCTTGTGAAATTAATGTTGCTTTGCTGAATCTTGTCATGAAAGATCAATTCGCCGGCCTTCCTAGTGAAGATGCCGCTACCAATCTGAATAGCTTTGTTGATTTGTGTGATATGCAAAAGAAGAAAGATGTGGACAATGATATTGTTAAATTGAAGCTATTTCCGTTTTCGCTTAGAGATCGTGCTAAAATGTGGTTTTCGTCTTTGCCTAAAAATAGTATTGATTCATGGAATAAGTGCAAAGATGCTTTTATCTCTAAGTATTTTCCTCCCGCTAAAATCATCTCTATTAGAAACGATATTATGAATTTTAAGCAACTTGATCATGAACATGTTGCACAAGCTTGGGAGAGAATAATATTAATGATACGTAATTGCCCCACTCATGGTTTGAATTTATGGATGATTATACAAAAAAATATGCCGGATTGAATTTTGCTTCTAGAAATCTTTTAGATTCAGCCGCGGGAGGCACTTTTATGGAAATCACTTTAGGAGAAGCTACTAAACTCCTAGATAATATTATGGTTAATTATTCTCAATGGCACACTGAAAGATCCACTAGTAAAAAGGTGCATGCAATTGAAGAGATTAATGTTTTGAGTGGAAAGATGGATGAACTAATGAAATTATTTGCTATTAAGAGTGTTTCTTCTGATCCCAATGATATGCCTTTGTCTACCTTGATTGAGAATAATAATGAATCTATGGATGTGAATTTTCTTGGTAGGAACAATTTTGGTAACAATGCATATAGAGGAAATTTTAATCCTAGGTCGTTCCCTAATAATTCCTCTAATAATTATGGTAATTCCTACAGCAATTCTTATGGAAATTTTAATAAGTTGCCCTCTGATTTTGAGACTAGCTTTAAAGAATTTATGGTTTCTCAAAAGAATTTTAATGCTTTGCTTGAAGAAAAATTGCTTAAGGTTGACGAGTTGGCTAGGAACGTGGATAGAATTTCTCTTGATGTTGATTATTTGAAACTTAGATCTATCCCACCTAAGCATGATATCAATGAGTCTCTCAAAGCCATGAGAATTTCCATTGATGAGTGCAAAGAATGAACCGCTAGGATGCGTGCTAAGAAAGATTGCTTTGTAAAAGCGTGTTCTTCTACTTTTCATGATAATAAGGATGAAGATCTAAAAGTGATTGATGTGTCCCCTACTAAATATTTGTTTTGCAACATGAATCTTGATAATGATGGGACTGGAGATGAGTCAACTTTAGTTAAAAGGCGTCCCAATAATTCAGAGTTTTTAGACCTTGATGCAAAAATTGATAAAAGTGGGATTGAAGAGGTTAAAACTTTAGATAGCAATGAACCCACTATTTTGGATTTCAAGGAATTTAACTATGATAGTTGCTCTTTAATAGATTGTATTTCCTTGTTACAATCCGTGTTAAATTCTCCTCATCCTTATAGTAAAAAAAAGCCTTTACTAAACATGTCGTTGATGCTTTAATGCAATCTTATGAGGAAAAGATTGAATTGGAAGTTTCTATCCCTAGAAAACTTTATGATGAGTGGTAATCTACTATTAAAATTAAAATTAAAGATCATGAATGCTATGCTTTGTGTGATTTGGGTGCTAGTGTCTCCACGATTGTGTGATTTGCTAGGTTTCTGTGAATTTGATGGTTGTTCTTTAAACCTGCACCTTGCAGATTCCACCATTAAGAAACCTATGGGAAGAATTAATGATGTTCTTATTGTTGAAAATAGGAATTATGTGCCCGTAGATTTCATTGTCCTTGATATAGATTGCAATCCTTCATGTCCTATTATTCTTGGTAGACCTTTCCTTAGAACGATTGGTGCAATTATTGATATGAAGGAAGGGAATATTAGATTCCAATTTCCATTAAGGAAGGGCATGTAACACTTTCCTAGAAATAAAATTAAATTACCATATGAATCTATTATGAGAGCCACTTATGGATTGCATGCCAAAGATGGTAATACCTAGATCTATCCTTGCCTTTATGCCTAGCTAGGGGCGTTAAACGATAGCGCTTGTTGGGAGGCAACCCAATTTTATTTTTATTTCTTGATTTTTGGTTATGTTCAGTAAAAAATAATCCATCTAGCTTCTGTTTAGATGTGTTTTTATGTTTTAATTAGTGTTTGTGCCAAATTAAACCTATAGGATCTTCTTGGTTAATAGTTATTTGATCTTGCTGAAAATTCCAGAAACTTTCTGTCCACGAAAACAATTGTTCAAAATCACCAGAAAGTGATAAAATACTTATTACAATTGCAGCAGATCAATTAACAAATTATCTAGGTCTTCCTATTTTGGTAGATTTTTCTGAGTTATATAAGTTTGTGTTAAATACAGATTACTACAGACTGTTCTGTTTTTGACAGATTCTGTTTTTCGTGTGTTGTTTGCTTATTTTGATGAATCTATGGCTAGTAATAGAGTTTATAAACCATAGAGAAGTTGGAATACAGTAGGTTTAACACCAATACAAATAAAGAATGAGTTCATTGCAGTACCTTGAAGTGGTGTTTTCTTTTCTTTCGCAAACGGAGCACATGAGATTTTCTGTTGAGTTTTGTGTTGTGAAGTTTTCAAGTTTTGGATAAAGATTTGATGGATCGTGGAACAGGGAGTGGAAAGATCCTAAGCTTGGGGATGCCCAAGGCACCCCAAGGTAAATCCAAGGACACCAAAAAGCCAAAGCTTGGGGTTGCGCCGGAAGGCATCCCCTCTTTTGTCTTCGTCCATCGGTAACTTTACTTGGAGCTATATTTTTATTCACCACATGATATGTGTTTTGCTTGGAGCGTATTCTATGATTTGAGTCTTCGTTTTTTAGTTCACCACAATCATCCTTGCTGTACACACCTTTTGGGAGAGACACACATTAGTCGGAATTTATTAGAATACTCTTTGTGCTTCACTTATATCTTTTGAGCTATATAGTTTTTGCTCTAGTGCTTCACTTATATCTTTTAGAGCATGGCGGTGGTTCTATTTTTATAGAAATATTTGTTCTCTCATGCTTCACTTATATTATTTTGAGAGTCCTTTAGAACAGCATGCATGGTAGTTTGCTATGGTTATAAAATTAGTCCTAATATGATAGGCATCCAAGATTAGTATAAAAAAACTTTCATATAAGTGCATTGAATACTAAGAGAAGTTTGATACTTGATGATTGTTTTGAGATATGGAGATAGTGATATTAAAGTTCTGCTAGTTGAGTAGTTGTGAATTTGAGAAATACTTGTGTTGAAGTTTGCAAGTCCCGTAGCATGCACGTATGATAAACATTGTGTAACAAATTTGAAACATGAGGTGTTCTTTGATTGTCATCCTTATGAGTGGCGGTCGGGAATGAGCGATGGTCTTTTCCTACCAATCTATCCCCTAGGAGCATGCGGCGTAGTGCTTGGTTTTGATGACTTGTAGATTTTTGCAATAAGTATGTGAGTTCTTTATGACTAATGTTGAGTCCATGGATTATACGCACTCTCAACCTTCCATCATTGCTAGCCTCTTCGGTACCGTGCATTGCCCTTTCTCACCTTGAGAGTTGGTGCAAACTTCGCTGGTGCATCCAAACCCCATAATACGATACGCTCTATCACACATAAACCTCCTTATATCTTCCTCAAAACAGCCACCATACCTACCTATTATGGCATTTCCGTACCACTCCGAGATATATTACCATGCAACTTTCCACCGTTCCGTTTATTATGACACGCATCATCATTGTCATATTGCCTTGCATGATCATGTAGTTGACATCGTATTTGTGGCGAAGCCACCATGCATATTTTTGTACATGTCACTCATGAGTCATTGTCCATCCCGGTAAACCGCCGGAGGCATTCATATAGAGTCATATTTTTTTCTAGTATCGAGTTGTAATCATTGAGTTGTAAACGAATAGAAGTGTGATGATCATCATTAGTGGAGCATTCCCCCCCCCCCCCCCAAAAAAAAGAGAAAGGCCAAATAAAAAAAGGGAAGGCCCAACAAATATATATATATATATATATATATATATAAAGGGGCAATGCTACTATCCTTTCTTTCCACACTTGTGCTTCAAAGTAGCACCACGATCTTTATGATAGAGAGTCTCTTGTTTTGTCACTTTCATATACTAGTGGGAATTTTTCATTATAGAACTTGGCTTGTATATTCCAACAATGGGCTTCCTCAAATGCCCTAGGTCTTCGTGAGCAAGCAAGTTGGATGCACACCCACTTAGTTTATTTTGTTGAGCTTTCATATATTTATAGCTCTAGTGCATCCGTTGCATGGCAATTCCTACTCCTTGCATTGACATCAATTGATGGGCATCTCCCTAGCATGTGGATTAGCCGCGTCAATGTGAGACTTTCTCCTTTTTTTTTCTTCTCCACACGACCCCCATCATTATATTCTATTCCACTCATAGTGTTATATCCATGGCTCACGCTCATGTATTGCGTGAAAGTTGAAAAAAGTTTGAGATTACTAAAGTATGAAACAATTGCTTGGCTTGTCATCGGGGTTGTGCAAGATGAGAGCATTCTTGTGTGATTAAAATGAAGCATGACCAAACTATATGATTTTGTAGGGATGAACTTTCTTTGGCCATGTTATTTTGAGAAGACATAATTGCTTAGTTAGTATGCTTGAAGTATTATTATTTTTATGTCAATATTAAATTTTTATCTTGAATCTTTCGGATCTGAACATTCATGCCACAATAAAGAAAATTACATTGAAGAATATGCTAGGTAGCATTCCACATCAAAAATTCTGTTTTTATCATTTACCTAGGACGAGCAGGTATTAAGCTTGCGGATGCTTGATACGACTTCAACGTATCTATAATTTTTGATTGCTCCATGCTATTATATATTTTGTTTTGGATGTTTAATGGGCTTTATTATACACTTTTATATTATTTTCGGGACTAACCTATTAACCCAAGGCCCAGTGCAAATTGCTGTTTTTTTGCCTATTTCAGTGTTTTGTAGAAAAAGAATATCAAACGGAGTCCAAACGGAATGAAACCTTCGGGAGCATGATTTTTGGAACAAACGTGATCCAGAGGACTTGGATTGGACGTCAAGCAATCAATAAGGAGGCCACGAGACAGGGGGCGCGCCTACCCCCTGGGCGCGCCCTCCACCCTCGTGGACCCCTCGTGGCTCCGCCGACCTACTTCTTCCTCCTATATATACCTACGTACACCGAAACCATCCAGGAGCACCACGAAAACCTATTTCCACCGCCGCAACCTTCTGTACCCATGAGATCCCATCTTGGGGCCTTTTCCGGCGCTCCACCGGAGGGGGCATTGATCACGGAGGGCTTCTACATCAACACCATAGCCTCTCCGATGATGTGTGAGTAGTTTACCACAGACCTTCGGGTCCATAGTTATTAGCTAGATGGCTTCTTCTCTCTCTTTGGGTCTCAATACAAAGTTCCCCTCGATCTTCTTAGAGATCTATTTGATGTAACTCTTTTTGCGGTGTGTTTGTCGAGATCCGATGAATTGTGGGTTTATGATCAAGATTATCTATGAACAATATTTGAATCTTCTCTGGATTCTTTTATGTATGATTGGTTATCTTTGCAAGTCTCTTCAAATTATCAGTTTGGTTTGGCCTACTAGATTGATCTTTCTTGCAATGGGATAAGTGCTTACCTTTGGGTTCAACCTTGCGGTGCTCGATCCCAGTGACAGAAGAGGAAACGACACGTATTGTATTGTTGTCGTCGAGGATAAAAAGATGGGGTTTATATCATATTGCTTGAGTTTATCCCTCTACATCATGTCATCTTGCCTAATGCGTTACTCTGTTCTTATGAACTTAATACTCTAGATGCATGCTGGATAGCGGTCGATGTGTGGAGTAATAGTAGTAGATGCAGGCAGGAGTCGGTCTACTTGTCACGGATGTGATGCCTATATACATGATCATGCCTAGATATTCTCATAACTATGCTCCATCATATAAGTTTACATCTATTTTATTTTACGTTCTTCACTTTTAATCTTTATCATAAAAATACCAAAAATATTATCTTATCATCTCTATCAGATCTCACTTTTGCAAGTGGCCGTGAAGGGATTGACAACCCCTTTATCGTGTTGGTTGCAAGTTTCTTATTTGTTTATGTAGGTACGAGGGACTTGCGTGTGGCCTCCTACTGGATTGATACCTTGGTTCTCAAAAACTGAGGGAAATACTTACGCTACTTTGCTGCATCACCCTTTCCTCTCCAAGGGAAAAACCAACGCAGTGCTCAAGAGGTAGCAGGCTCGCGCAGGTCTTGTGGGCAGGTGCGACCTGAAGCTGAAGCTCGTGGAAGCCGAAACTGTGGGCAGGACTACTGCCCTCAAGTCAGGGTTAGCTGAGGTGGGACATCGCGAGAAAGCCGCCGCAGCCGCCCTGATCTCAGTGCAATCTGAGCTGGCTTCCGCCCGTGCCGAGCTGCTTTCTCTTTAGCAGCGGGTCACCAGTGCTGAGCCCTTCACGCAGCAGAGCAGGGAGGAAGCGCTCTGGCAGCAGACGCTGGAGCGTGTGCATGCCCCCATGCTCCAAAGCCTCAGGATCAGAGCCAATGCGGTGCTGGGCACCATCAGCGATGAAGATGCCCCTCATCCCCACTCGAATGATTACGCCAGTCACCTCCTTTTCTTCACCGATGTGGTGACATGCCTGGAGCATCGATCCGAGAGGGCTCGCGAGCTTGTTGAAGAGAGCAGCCGCGGCCTGCTCAGGCGCGCGTTCTCCCGCGTCTTCAGCCACCTCCAGAACACCTACCCCAACTTCGATTTTGACGCCGCCATCGCCCCTGTGCCTGAGGCCATCCGGGGCGACCTGGTGCGCTGGGTAGAAGACAACATGGATGCTCTAGTCAGGGCCTTCACCTCTAAGGACGATGCGGTGGTGGCCGCGGCAGATGAAGGTGTCGTGGTCGACGATGGTGAGGGCGACATCGGCGACGGTGACAGCGACGCCAGCGACGCGTTTGAGGGCGACCCGGAGGACGCGGTGAGCGATATGTCTGATTGAGCCCGTGCTTCCTTGTCATTGACCCTGCATGTGAAAGCTCGGGCACGGCCCTGAAAGTCGTAAGAGCATTTAGGGTGGGGGAGCCCCTCATTTAAACAGATTACTGCCTTTACTCCTTAGGCCAAGCTGGAGATGTGTTTCCGCGAGCCCGTGAGTCCTGCCACGAACTTACCGCTGTGATTTACCTTAGTCAAGACAAGTTCCAAACCGGCTCGTGAGGCCGTGAGCTTCTGCCGATCCACTCGAGAGGGCCTCACGAGAAGCAAGCACCAGTCATGGTAGGACGTGCGTGCGGCGTGTGTGCGCCTCATCCAGCCCCCGCTCACGTGGGGCTCGCGAAGGGAGGTAGCAGGTGCGAACTCAAAATCACGGCAAGGAACCAGATCGCAAGAAATCGCACGAATGATAAGAGACACCCCCGTGCACACCAATGAAAATTCAACTTCAAACTTAAATCCAAAGTCAGAAAATAGGGCTACCGAAAAGGGATTAAAAGCAAATGGCCGCGTCTGGCGCCTAGTCTAGTCTTCTTGTCCTCTCACTAGCATGGAGCTAAGTGCTGCCACTAGGACGTGGGAGGGAGCCCCCGAGGCCCAAGGGAGGCACTCCGGATACTCCGGGGCGTGTACAGCCCCACGCATTATTACGTGAGAGTGTCACGAGCGGAGACCTTCACAGGCATGAGCCTTACTTCATATCGCCAGACGAGGGGCCCGCCTTGCGCCACCCTCGACCACTGTTGAGGGCGTCCAGAAACCAGGACGACGCCAAGGGGCAAAGGGGACGCCAGCGGCGCCCTCGACGACCATGGGTCCTCTGCCGGGGGAAGGCTTACCAGCACCTCCCCGGCAGAGGGCCTACCTCCGGGTAACGCCCTACTGCGCGGGATGTGGGAAGGGGCCTTTCTCCTGGATCCTTCCCTGCGGCCCCCAGTGCGCTCCTCCCGATGGAAAGGGGGTTGTCGAGCTGGGGCCGCCATCCGCCACTGTGACCTGATCCACCTACGACCCATGGTTAGCGTAAGCTTGCTCCTGAGAGATCAGCGGTACCCTGTAGCTGTTGTCACCGGTGTGGTCGGTGAGGCTCCCGGGAAGCTCCTGGAAGGCCTCAGCTTCTTGCGCCTCCTCCTCCCAGCCTGGCTCGAGGAACGAGCCAGGGTCGTCTTCCAGCGTGTACTCCTGGTCCATCATGCGGGGCACGTAGGCCTCCGAGGCCGTCGCCCCGAAGACCTCGCCGAAATGCCCCACGCTCCATGTTGCCCGGCCCAGCGTGCCGCCCTAAGGATGGTAGGGCGGCATCCCGCTGGGGCCGCGTGTGGCAACGCTCATGCACACGCTCATCAGAGGTGGTGCGGGTGTGATTGGGCGTCCGGTGCTGCTGGTCGCGCCGGTGTTGATGAAACCTCCTGGCACGCCCCGGGGGCACACGGGCGCGGCGAGGCCCGCCATGTGATCCGACCGTGGCCTGAGGCGTAAGCAGGGAGCAGAAGGGCGGTGCTCCCGAAGCCGCGGCGTCCAGTAGCTCGGCGACGCGCTCCAGCAACGCATACCGGCCTCTCTCCATCAGTCGGCATCGCAGCAGCTCCAGAGCCACCGTGAGCGCGGTCCTCATGTTTGCTTGTTCCCGTCGGGTGTGCGGCGGCGTGGCTGCAGCGTAGCTTGAGGCCCTTGCGGCTGCCCGCGCTTGTCATGGAGTAAGGGTGGACGGTGTTTGACCGCGCCGCCCGCGCCTTGCAGCGTTTGGTGGTGCGCGTGCCGCCTGGGGCGCAGGGTTGAGGTCTTCTTGGGCGGACGACGTCGCCCGGGCCGGCCAAGCTGCCCAGCGGTCGGCGTTGGTCCTTGGGTCACCGGACATCGGAATAGCGGAGTGTCGGCGGATCAGTTGGCGGAAGAGAGGCTCCGACGCTCCCCTACCTGGCACGCCAAATGTCGGATTTTGGGTTTCGGCAAAACCCTCGAGGTTAGAACACTGGGGTGTGCACGAAGATCTCTCCTCCCTCTATCTCGCACGCATCATGATCTCACAGCCTAGCTCGGCGAACCCAAGGAACAAGGGGACACAAGATTTATACTGGTTCGGGCCACCGATGTGGTGTAATACCCTACTCCAGTGTGGTGTGGTGGATTGCCTCTTGGGCTGAGGATGAACAGTACAAGGGAAGAACAGCCTCCTGAGGAGAGGTGTTCTTGTGCTTGGTGAGTGTGTGGATCGAATGGATCTAGTCCAAGATGAGTTGCCTCCTACGGTGGTGGCTAGTCCTATTTATAGAGGCCTTGGTCCTCTTCCCAAATATTGAGCGGGAAGGGATGCCACAACGGCCAATTTGAAGGGGGACAACTAGTACAAGCTATCCTGACTAAAGGTGGTCTTCGCCTGCCAAAGGCTCTGGTGGTGACGCCGTCTTGGGCTCCACAGTGACCTCCGTCCTGCCGTCCTGCTGGTCTTGGTCTCGTTGCACCGATATGGAAACCTTTGCCTGATGCCTCGGGACTCCTCGCCTGCGCTTGCCTCTTTAGCACCAAAGAGGAAACGAGGACACTGTGCTCGCCGGCGCCCGCCTGGCCTTGGTCTTCATGGCTTACGTCACGGGAACCTCGCGAGTTACCCCTTGCCTTGATCTCTCCGCCCCTCGCGAGCCAGCCTGGTCAGGCTGCCCCTGAGGAGGTCTTGCATCGTCCGCCTCGCGAGGCATGGCCCCCCGCGAGGGTCTCGAGTGTTTGCTGGTGAAGATGGGTCGTACGGGGCCGCTAGCGGAGCCACACCATGGGCCGCAGGCAGGCAAGTCTGGGGACCCCCGTTCCCAGAACGCTGACACATAGAGCATTCTAATAAATCACGATCCATGCGTGCCTCTCCCAAAAGTTGTGTACAGCAAGGATGATTGTGGAAAACTAAAAAGCAAAGACTCAAATCATAAAAGACGCTCCAAGCAAAACACATATCATGTGGTGAATAAAAATAAAGCCTCAAGTAAAGTTACCGATAGACGAAGACAAAAGAGGGGATGCCTTCCCGGGGCATCCCCAAGCTTAGGCTCTTTGGCCTCCTTGAATATTAACTTGGGGTGCCTTGGGCATCCCCAAGCTTAGGCTCTTACCACTCCTTGTTCCATAGTCCATCAAATCCTTACCCAAAACTTGAAAACTTCACAACGCAAAACTCAACAGAAAATCTCATAAGCTCCATTAGTATAAGAAAATAAATCACCACTATGGTATTGTTGTGAACTCATTATTTATTTATATTGGTGTAATGTCTACTGTATTCCAACTTTTCCGTGGTTCATACCACCCGATACTAGCCATTGATGGATTAAAATAAGCAAACAACACGAAAAAAATAGAATCTGTAAAAAAACAGCTTGTAATAATCTGGATAATTTGCATACTTATGTAACTCCAAAAATCCTGAAAAAATAGGATGTCATAGGAAATTTATATATCAATCTACTGAAAAAATTTAGTATTTTTCGACGTTTCTGTAATTTTTAAAAATTCTGGGAATGAGCCCAAAGTTTATGTTTTTTCAGCAAGATCAAATCAACTACTACCGTAAGCTATCCTAAAGGTCTTACTTGGCACAAACACTAATTAAAACACAAAGCCACATCTAACCAGAGTCTAGATGAAATATCTATTCAAAAACAGGAAAGAAAAATATTGGGTTGTCTCCCAACAAGTGCTTTTCTTTAAAGCCTTTTAGCTAGGCATTGATAATTTCGATGATGCTCACATGAAAGACAAGAATTGAAGCACAAAGAGAGCATCATATAGCATGTGAAAAACACATCTAAGTCTAACATACTTCCTATGCATAGGCATGTTATAGACAAACAAATTATCATAGCAAGCAAAAACTAGCATATGCAAGGACGATGAAACAAACAATAACAATCTCGACATAATGTCTCGGTGTACTAGAGTAGGGGTACCCTAGTATCCCGAACTTGTGCACGGGCAGTTGCAGCCCTCCGCGGCAGGGCTTACCGGGTGACCACCAAGATCCTCCGTGGTTCCTTTGGAGCCATTCAAGAACAAAGTATTCAAGCTAGGGAGACAAGACCCCGGCAAGAGGAGCTTGCCGAGAAGGCCACCCAAGGCACTTACAAGACAAGGCCTCGGCAAGAGGAGCTTGCCGGGAAGGCCCGGTGAGCGACAAGCTTCCGGGCGCGACAAGATAACAACCGCGGCAAGGCGCTTGCCGCGACAGATCACCTCTCTGTACCCAGGCTCCAGCGCATCCACTAATGAGTCGCCCTGGGGCCTTTCCAGGCGCGCGTGGCGAGAGGTCAGGCAGTGCCAGGTGGCGAGGTGTGGCTTTACAAGTTTGCCATCGTGGCAAACGGTGGCTTCGACGGTCCTGTTTGCCTTTGTTAGGGCGACTAGACGGGCATTTAATGCCTTTGTCCCCGCCGCCGTGGTTAGGTATAATACACTATACACCTTTGTACAAGTAGGTGTACCAACCACTATTTTTCCATTTGTACCCCGCCCACGTTGCCACCGCCGGAGCCCCTTGTGCATATAAAAGGAGGCCCATGCGCAACGAGAGGGGTTGGTTGGTCGATCGTTCCTCCACGCCAGTCTAAATCACTGCTCGTATGTCTTTGTAGCACTCGCCGCTCCCGAGCAAGAATGCAATACACCTAGACATGCAGTAGTAGGAGTGTTATCTCTCCTGAGAGCTCCAAATCTGGGTAAACCTCTCGCGTGCGTCGCCCCGATCTGCTATTCGTCGACCTCCGCTCCCTTGAACCGAAAGGGCTCGGTCCATGACCCCATAGGTGTTCGTGGGCAGATCAGCCTGCCCGACATCTTTGGCGCGCCCGGGTAGGGGGGTCGAGGTTGTGTGAACCTGATCCGGCGTCCGCATAAGCTAGATCTTCAGCATCTTCGTCAACATGCCACCGAAGAAGAAGGCTTGGCGGCAGAGGCCCGTCTGCGTCGAACCCACCACCACCGGAGCAAACAGGTGGTGGGGTAGACGCCGGCGGAAGAATGGACGGCGATGGGGGAGCTCACGGTGCTGCCAAGTCCAAGGACAAGGCTGCACAGACCTCGGCGTCCGTACATGCACCGCGCCCGTCTCAGGAGGCGCGGGACCGACCGCGTCATGGCATTCACAATGCCATACGCTCGTTGGACCGAGATCGAGCTGGAGGATCTCGGGATGCTCAAGACCAACATGCACGCCAACATGGCGGCGCGAGCGAGGCACGATCGCCCGGACGGGATACTGCTCCTTCTAACATAGTTAGAAGTCCGAGCATATCCCGCTCCTCACGCCGTTCGCCACTGCCACCCACTACTCCAGCAGAAGCTCTGGCGAGAGCTCAATCGCTCTGGATTACCCTCCAACGGCCGACAAGGTCGATGAGTGGAGGGCCACCATTGAAGTCTCATCGGCCGCTTAACGGCGACGCTCCGCGGCAACCGAGTGCATCGCTGCCGCGGCAAGACTGCCAAACACGAGCCGGTGGCGACGAGACCGGTGGGGGTGCAACCACCATGCACTCTCCGCCCCGAAGGCCAAGATCACCGACTCGCCGGATCCACCTCGACAGCGACTCCCGCTGCGTCGCCAGATCCACGAGCTCATCGCGATCGGCGCCAAGTGCTACACGGTCGGCGACAAAGAAGAGGACGCTCGAACTCGCATCAAGCGCCCGAAGAGAAGCGTGGCGTCAATCCGACAAGCGCGCTGGGCCCTCTGTTGACATGCACGCGCCCGGAGGAACCAGGCGACTTGACGACGCGTGGTAGGTTGCCCTGCGTTCACTCGTGAGCTGCGGCAAGTCCAAAGGGCTCAAAGAAGAAAAACTTCAAGCCAGACGTCTGGGAGAAATGCAGCGACAAAGACGCATCCGTCGGAGTTCCTCAGCATCTACACCATCGCGGTGCAGGCTGCCGGGGGACGAGACGACAAGATCCTTGCCAACTACTTCCCGCTGGTGCTCAAGCCCAATGTCAGGTCCTGGCTCATGCACTTGCCGGACAACTCCATATCTTCTTGGGCAGATCTATTCCATCAGTTTGTCGGTGCCTTTACAGGCGGCCACAAACCCCATGGCCAAGAAAGCGACCTTCATCTGCTCGCCCAGAAGGAAGGAGAGCCCTGCGCAAGTATATTCAAAGATTCACCGTGTCTGACACAACATCTCAGACGTCCACCCCGCGGTAATCAGCGCGTTCCATCAGAACGTGCGAAACCGCAGGATGCGGGAGGAGATGGTGATGTGCAAAATCAGGGACGTCAGTGAGCTATACGCCTTGGCCGACAAGTGTGCACGTGCTGAGGAGGGGAGGAGACTCCCTGGAGAAAATACCGAAGCGGTAGGATCTGACAGTGAGGAGACCGCCCCGGCAAAGATGAGCCGGCGGCGGGGCAACAGGAAAAAGAAAGGCAGAGATGTACTAGTTGTCGAGCAATCCGGCAACGGAAGTGGCGACAAGAAAGCCAAGGCTGGTAGCTCCGGCAAGGAGGTTGCCGCTGGCACCAATCGCCGATCTGTGGCGGACGCCGACAAGGTGACGGCTCCGGCAAGCAGTACTGCAAGATCCACCGCACCAAGGGCCATGACCTCCAGAGCTGCAAGAAGGTCGAGCAACTTGTCGAGCAGCAGAAGGCTGAATATGAACAACGCGACAAGGAGAAGGCCCAGGAAGGTGCTGGAGGAGCTAGCAAGAAACGTCCCGGCCGGGGAGGGCGCCGCGGCAAGGCCAAGCAGCGGCAAGGAGACAGGCCTCCCCGCGGCCGCGACAAGGACGACGATGACGACGACGACGAGGACATGGATGATGACGACACCGATGAGCAGGAGTTCCAGAAAGCCACAGAGGTCCAGTGCGTTGACGGCGGTGCTTCTCTGCATACCTCCCACCGCCAGCTCAAACAGTGGATGCGGGAGGTCAATGCAGCAGAACCATCCATCAAGTCACGCAGCCTCTCGAAATGGTCCAAAGACGCCTATCATCTTTGATATTGAGGACCACCACGATCGTGTAAGCTGCGATCGGATGCTTGCCGATATTGGTTTCACCAACTATCGGCAACCTCAAAGTCACCAAGATGTTAGTTGTGGCGGGGCGGCTTGAATCTGATCTCCTCGCGGTGCTCCGAAACTCCAGATCCACGATGGCGAGCTCGAAGAGACCGGCACCTTTCAAGGAATTAATCCGGGAAGGAGCAAGCGAAGGAAAGATCACGTTATCGGTAACATTTGGCGTGAAGTTGAACTTCGTGGATCGAGAGGGTCACTTTTGGCGTTGCTGATTTTCCATTGCCTTACAATGGGATACTTGGCCGCCCAAAGACTCGCCAAATTCATGGCGGCCTCTCACTATGCCTACAACATGCTGAAGATGCCAGGCCCGATAAACGTCATCTCTGTCCCTGGCGACAAGAAGGATGCTCTTATCTACGCCGACAAGATCTACCGGGAAGCAGCAGCCGCGACAGATTGCAAGCCACTTGTCGCTGAAGCTCCCGGAGGGAAGAAGACCAAGTCCGGCAAGAGCTCTGATGCCCACTCCGGCAAGCGCACCTCTTCGGAGTGTTGCGCTACCGTCGAGGATGCACCATCGAGCTCCACCGGCAAGTATAAGAAGACGATGACAGCTCCACCAGAGACCAAGAAGGTGTCCGCCAAGGAGGACGGCACTGGTGGTACCTTCACCATCCGCGCTCGTTGCTTTCCTGCGGGCGAACGTCGACGTGTTTGCATGGCAACCGTCTGACATCCCCGGTGTTCCCAGGAAAGTAATTGAGCACCATCTTGCCGTTTGTCCTCATGCGCGGCCCGTCAAGCGTAAAGTCGGGAAGCAAGCAGTGGAGCGTCAAGAGTTCATCGCGGAAGAAATCAAGAAACCGGAAGCAGCGAGGCCTTGTCGAGGAGTGCTCCATCCTACGTGGTTGGCCAATCCTGTAGTTGTATGCATAAGGCTAACGGGAAATGGAGGCTTTGTATCGACTTTACAGATGTCAATAAAGCTTGTCCCAAAGATCCATTTCCCTTGCGGCAAGCATCGACCAGATTGTTGACTCCACGGCGGATGTGATTTGCTTTCATTTACGGATGCATATTCAGGATATCATTAGATCTTCATGGCGAAGAGGATGAGGAGAAGACCGCATTCATCACCCCATGTGGCACATCTTGTTTTATGCGGATGCCCTTGGGTTAAAGAATGCTGGTTCAACGTTTGCAAGAGTAGTTCATGATGCTTTTGAGCCGCAAATGCACAGAAATGTGGAAGCATGCATGGATGACATAGTGGTCAAAAGCAAGGACAAAGCGACCCTGGTTCAAGATTTAGATGAAACCTTTACAAATCTGCGCAAGATCAACCTCAAGCTCAACCCTGAGAAGTGTGTGTTTGGAGTCCCTTCCGGCAAGCTTCTCGGGTTCTTCGTGTCTCAACGGGGAATTGATCGTGTCTCAACGGGGAATTGAAGCCAATCCCGACAAGATCAAGGCCATTGAGCAGATTGAAGCACCAAAGCGCATCAAGGATGTACGAAGACTTGCCGGTTGCGTAGCTCCTCTCAGCAGGTTTATCTCTAGATCTGCTGAGCGCGCCCTGCCATTTTTCAAAATTTTGAAACAGGCAGGTCCGATGCAATGGACTCCGGAAGCGGAGGCTGCGGCTGCCGAGACTTGAAGAGATACATCCTCCACTCCAACACTTGTCGCACCTAAGCCACAAGAGAAGTTGCTGCTATATATAGCGGCAACCAATCAAGTGGTTAGTGCTGCGTTAGTAGCGGAGAGGAGGCGGATGATGAGCTAGCAACCATGGCGGACACATCCGGCGACAAGCGGGGGCTTCACGGCAAGTTCTGGTCCCGACAAGGACGAATCTGCGCAGACGCATGACAAGATGCGAGAAAAGGATGGTGCAGCGCCCGGTTTACTTTGTCGGTTCCCTTCTGCGAGGGCTAGGTCAAGGTACTGCGGTGTGCAGAAATTGCTTTTCGGCCTCCTCATGGCCTCGAGAAAGCTGCGCCATTACTTCCAGGCACATGAGATCACAGTTGTCACTCGCTTTCCGCTGAAAAGGATACTGCAAAATCCAGAGGCAACAGGCAGGATTGTCGAGTGGGCACTGGAACTGTCAAGCTTTGGCCTCAAGTTTGAGAGCACTTCAACTATACAAAGCAGAGCCTTGGCGGAGTTCATAGCAGAATGGACGCCAACACGGATGAAGAAATTCCAAAACGAAAGCGTCCCGTCAAGGAAACAAGCAAAGAGTGGCTGATGTACTTTGATGGTACCTTCGGCTGCAAAGCGCCGGTGCTTGGCGTCTTTGCTTGTCGCACCCACCGGAGAGCACCTCAAGTATGTAGTCCAGATGCACTTTCCCAAGGAGCGAGCAACAAACAATACTGCAGAGTATGAAGGTTTTCTTGCCGGTCTCAGGATCGCGGTAGACCTTGGGATCAAGAAGCTCATCGTCAGGGGTGACTAACAACTTGTTATCCGCCAAGTGAACAAGAATTATCAGAGTCCGTTGATGGAAGCTTATGTTGATGAAGTGAGGAAGCTAGAAGAGCACTTTGACGGCCTGCAGATGGAATATATTCCGAGAGCTCAGAATGACATTCTTGATGGCTTGTCAAAGTGCGCCCGACTTAAGTTACTGTGGAACCAGTGATTTTTGTGCTCAAGCTGACTCAACCATCTGTAACACCACCAGCTAGACAGAGCAAGAAGAGGAAGTTGATCTCTGGTGACTACTTTTCGGCAGAGCTTCCCGAAGCCGCCGCCAAGAAGGTCCCCAAGATCGACACCAACAGTGCTGAGCGGCGATGCTGCTCCGACAAGCCCTGTGGTTTGTTTCGTTGAAGCGACGCTCCCGACAAAGTTTTGCTCCGGCAAGCTTGCCGGGAAGCGTCAAGCTCGGCTGAGCCGCAGGTTCTTGCCGTGGAAGTCGATGTTCCGCAACAGACAGATGTGCCATTAGTTCTTGTTGTCGAGCCGCAAGCTCCAAAGCATGGGCGCAACAGATTGTCCATTTCCTTGACAGAGAACTTCGAAGAACAAGAAGAAGCGGAAAGAGTAGCCCGGCGGTCAAGTATGTACCAGGTTGTCGACGGCTGCATGCGAAGAAGACTCAACGGTGTGAAATTGAAGTGTATTCACCGGGAAGACGGACAAAAGCTGTTGGCAGAGATACATGGAGGCATATGTGGTCACCACATTGGCGCCAGAGCACTTGCCGGCAAAGCATTCCGGCAAGGTTTCTTTTGGCCGACAGCCCTCCAGGATGCAACTGCACAAGTAACCAAGTGTGAAGCGTGCCAGTTCCATTCCAAGCAGATACACCAGCCGGCTCAAGCTCTCCAGACGATCCCTTTATCCTGGCCATTTTCGATGCTGGGGCTCGACATCCTCGGCCCCTTCCCCGAAGCTGTCGGGGCTTTGAGTACTTATGCGTTGCCATCGACAAGTTCACAAAGTGGCCGGAAGTGGAAGCGATGAGGAAGGTGACAAGACAGCCAGTCAAGTTCTTGGTCGATTGTTTGCCATTTCGGAATCCCTAACAGGATCATCACCGACAACGGCACCACAGTTCTAAGCCGCACCTTCATGCAAGACGTCCAAGATCTTGGCGCTTAAGGTGCGCTTTCGCTTCATTGCTCATCCGAGAAGCAACGGTCAAGCGGAGAGGGCAAATGCTGAAGTGTTGCGCGGGCTCAAGACCAGAACTTTCGACAGGCTGCACAAGTGCGGAAGAAGGAGAAGATAAGGGTGTGGACCAAGCGTCGCTCAAGGAAGTCTAGCCTTACCGGGAAGCAAACGATAGAAAAGCTAAGTTGCCAAAGTTTGAGCAATCAGTTTTAAAAAATTTAAGTTATCTTCCTTGAACGACCGAACTTTGTATGGAAAACACATCGCAGAAGGAACCAACTTCGTAGCTAGTTGCGCCCTTACTTTGTTTCGAGTCCGCTCAACAACTTAAGTGAGCTGCGACTAGTTGCGACAAGGTTGCTTGTCGGAGCGGCACCGCCAAAGAAATTTCTTGACGTTCCGTACTTTCGGCCTTCATGGCTCAGGTGCCCGCGCCGACAAGTTCCCTAAAAGCGTAAGGCAAAAACATACAAAGGAAAGAATCAAGTAAAGGAAATAACATAGCAATTGGTACTCAATATAAATTTATATTACAAGATAGCTTGCCGCAGCTCTAATGGATTGTTCCTATGACATGACCAGCAGCGGCAAGAGAAAGAGAAAACGGGCGGCCTAATCTACGCAATCGCCCTCAACCCTCTTGATTCCGCTCACCCTGTCACAATGGGTGCGACAAGGGTCTTGAGCGCCTCCACATCTGCATCCGTGGCAGAGACTTGAGGACGTTGGTGAGGTTGAGGCCTGGGTTGCGGAAGGCCACCTTCATCAGCACCTTCTGGAGGGCTCCCGCGCAGATCTGGCGCGACTCCTCGGCCAGCCGTTTTGGGACCTCTTCCTGGAGTCGCTGGAGGGCCGTCACCACGCCCTTGAAGAACAAGCTAAGCTTGGCGCTGGGTTGGAGGTGCTCGTCGGAAGATTATCCAAGATCCACCATCCCCAGCTCCATCAGCTCGTTGTGGATGTCATGGCAGTATCCACGAGACCCTCGGTCGATGCTCCACACTCTCCCTCAAGGCACCCTGGCGGCAACAGGCGTTCGCCCGGCCAGGCTCCTCGTCGGCCTTGATCTTCTCCTTCAAGGCCACCTCCCGCTCCTTGGCGCCGTCCAGTGTCGAGTCAAAGTAGTTAGCTTCAACTCAAGATCTGCATTGGAGTCCTGGCGGCGCTGAGCTCCTTGCCCCTCTCGGCGAGACGGCCTGCAGCTCACCAAGAGTGTAGGCGTCCTTCTCGGCCTTCGTGCTTGAGTGCGGCAAGCTCCTCGCCGCTCTTCTTGAGGCTGGCCTCCAACCGAGCCACCTTCGTCTCCGGCTCCTTCTTGGCGGCCTCGGCAGGGGCGGCATCCTTGCCTCCTTGAGAGCACCGCCAAGTGTTTCTCGCGCATGGCGAGATCCTCCTCGTGGCTGTCCAGGTTGACCTTCCGTTGCGCCAGCTCACCCTCCGCAGACAGCTTCTCGGCTGACAAGCAGCTGTTCCTCCTCACCGCAGCCTTCTCGAGGATGAAGGCCTTGCGCTCCTCGGCGAAGTTGCTCCCGCTCCTCCGCCAAGGACCGGAGAGCTTCCGGTTGCGGCCGGAGCTCCTCCGCGCTTCTCAATGTTCCGCTCCGCCTTTCACGACAAAGCGCCTCCCGGGATGCAGTTTGGCTTGTCGAGCGCGGTAGAGCGACAAAGAGCTTCAGCAGGCCTTGCTCCTCCTCGAGCTTCGTGCTGCTGCTTGGCGTGTCAACTAAGCGTCAGCCAATGGAGGCGAGCAGCTCTTCATCGAAGGTTTCTCCTTCGGCCGGCACCCTGGAACTCGACTCCCATGGGAGCTTGATGAAGACACCGTCGCCGGCCTTCAAGTAGGCGCCGGGCTGGGGCTCTTCGGAGCCTGACGCTGCAGCAGCGGCGGAGGGATCGGCGGTCGGTGTAGCGCCTGGCGCTCCTGCGGCCTCAGGGTCGTCAGTGTGATCGCCAGACCCCTCGCCAGCTTCTGCGGCGGCAGCTTCGGTGGCCTCTTCGCCGGCAGGCTCGTCAGTGTCGGCTTCCTCTTCCACGGCGGCGGCCGTCAAGATACAAGACGTCCTCCTCGCCGGCGACCTCGGTCTCCATCGGCCTGTGGCATGACGGATGAAGAAAGTCAAGCAAATATTCAAAGACAAAATCAGAAGAAGAAAAACACAAAGGGAAGTACTCAGCGAGAAGGTTACCGGCGCCGGGGCTGCGGTCATGTTCTCCGCCGCCAAGGGATCGCTGGTGCCGCCCCTTGCCGGAGAGCTGCCCTTCGGAGAAGGCTCCCTTGCGGAGAAGGCTCCCTTGCCGGGAACGCTCCTTGCCGGGAATCCACCCTTGGCGGCGTAGTCGGCGAAGGAGGCTGCTCTGCTCCTACACAAGTCAACGATGATATTAGCAAAGGAAAAAAGCACCCATGCACGCCGAACAGCAAGAAGTAGACCATATACTTACGTTGGGGGCTGCGCTGGGGGCTGCTTTGAAGGAGAGTTGCCTCATCCGGCAAGGTTGTCTCGGTCGCGCCTCCTGCCGTCGCAGTAGGTTCGTCCTCGACGACAATCACCGCGGTCTTGGCTCTCTTCGACATCCTCTAGGCCAGCGTCCTGAAAAGGAATGGATTCAGAGTAAAGCAGATCAGATACAATACAAGGCAACAAATCGAAGAATTACAACTACAAAGAAGGAATCTTACTCTTCCTCTTCCTCGTCGGAGCTGAGCGCGGAGAGGTCGACCGCCCGCCTCAGACGACGGCGGAGGAGTGGCTCCTTGGGCGCTTGGCGGGAGCGGGACCGGTGGCCTGCGAGGCCCGCTCCATTTGCCGTTCTGGCGTGAGGAGCTCCAGCAACCTTGATGATCGCCGCGGTGGAAGCGCGTCCAGCCCTGTGGCTGTTGGCCCGTCTGCCGCCCAGCTGCGTCTCCGGCCTGCGAAGACGCCTTCTTGGTGGAGCCCGTGGCACCGCTCGCGGCAAGCTGCTTGGAGGTGGGGAGGATGCGCCCTCGGCGGGCTCGCTCGATTCGGCCTCAGGCTCGGCAAGCTCTTCCTCGCCGACGAAATCCTTTCGCTCGACAAGACTTGCTGCCTCGGCTGCCTCCGCCTCCTCCACAGTAAAGCCAAACTCACCCGCGGCAGCGGCTGCTGCCGCCTCTTCTAGCCTGGTGGCAATGCGCTGCATCTAAATGCGTCGAGTAGTGTCGCATGGTGAGGCCCCTACCTTTCGTCGGGCGGGTGGCATCTCTACCAGATTGTCGAAGAACCGCCGCACCACGTCATCTCGCGGCTCTTGCCAAGTGGGGACAATTCCGTGGGAGTCACTAGCAGCATCATTGCGCGGATGCGGTCAAGCGACGAGTTGTTGCATAGCGGAACGACGCCCCTCGGCAACCTAAACATCTCCGGATGATCAGGATCATGCTTGAACAGCTCTAAGAGCATTGTGTCAAGCTCCAAGACAGTGAAATTGAAGTTGAGGCCTGGGCGCAGCCTCATGATGTCTGCTGTGTTCAGAAATTCCAGGCAGGTCTCCTTCTCTCCTGCAAGAAGCGTCTGATGGCGAAGAAAGTCCGCGCCGACCGGTGCCTCTGATGAGTCCGGCAAGTCCGAGGCGGAGGATTCGGTAATCGCGATCTTCACCTAAGCGTTCTCCGGGGCAGATTGCTCCAATCATTGCAGCGTACTCTCTGGGGTTTGGTATTTGGGCGGTAAAAGGCTGCGGGTTCTCCTCAACAATCCAGCACCAATCCGCCTCCACTCCTCCCATTTGCTACGGAGTTCTCCTCCAGATAGGCCTCTTTCTTGCCGACCACAGAGACCCAAGCAATTCCTCCGCAAGGGGTTCTCCTCTCTCGGCTGGGGTAAAAAGAAGTGACGGAAAAGAGCTACATTTGGGTGGACTCCGACAAAGTTTTCGCAGAGATGTGCGAAAACTGCCATGGTCAGAACGGCGTTGGGGGTGAAATCAAGGAGGCGGAACCCGTAGGTGTTCATAATGTCACAAAAAAACTCAGAGAAGGGCGGGCAGAGCCCGCAGTAGAAGAAGAGCGCAAAGAAGGGACACCCGTCGGACCAGTTCTGCAAAGAACGGCGGGGAGTACCTTCGTGGCGGATGCGCCTGCGTCTCAATCGACGAGAAGAGGTAGTAGTTCTCCCTCAGCTCCCTCGCGGCTGAGGGGAAGATGGCCCGCTCCTTCCGCGGCTGCAAGCCGCTGCGCCTCGGCCGACTTCACGGCCTTCCCCTTGTCGGCTTTCGGGCCCATGGCGGAGGCGGTGGAGGAGGTCGACGGCGTTGAGGGTGCTGGTGGCGATGGGGGGCGGAGCGCTACTCTCTTTTCAGCCTTGAAAAGAAGGGGGGAGCAGCGGTGGTTTTTCGATGGGACAAGAATCGGCAAGGTAGGCGACGTGCCCTGCTTTCCCCGCTTATAAAGTGGGAGGGGCGGACGTTCCGATTTTCGAATAAAGAAACCCCACGATCTCGCCCACAATCTCGCACGACGCCACGTTCGATGCGCACTGCCTGTGGGGGCGTGGTGGGTCCGGAGTGAGTTATGGTGTGACTGGGCCGCGTGCCTGGTGCCTGCTTTTGGGCTGGCCCAACAGTGCTCGGCACTGCAGTGTGGCCCAGCCCGGGGCTCTGCCGGTGTACTAGAGTAGGGGTACCCTAGTATCCCGAACTTGTGCACGGCGATTGCGACCCTCATGGCGGGGCTTACCGGGTGACCACCAAGATCCTCCGTGGTTCCTTTGGAGCCATTCAAGAACAAAGTATTCAAGCCAAGGAGACAAGACCCCAGCAAGAGGAGCTTGCCGGGAAGGCCACCCAAGGCACTTACAAGACAAGGCCCCGGCAAGAGGAGCTTGCCGGGAAGGCCCGGTGAGCGACAAGCTTTCGGGCGCGACAAGATAACAACCGCGGCAAGGCGCTTGCCGCGACAGATCACCTCTCTGTACCTACGCTCCAGCGCATCCACTAACGTGTCGCCACAGGGCCTTTCCAGCGCCAAGCGTGGCGAGAGGTCAGGCAGCCAAGAAGGCGAGGTGGCAAGCAAGATCGACAAGTTTGCCATCGTGGCAAGCGGTGGCGCCCGACGGTCCTGTTTGCCTTTGTTAGGGCGACTAGACGGGCATTTAATGCCTTTGTCCCCGCCGTCGTGGTTAGGTATAATACACTGTACCTTTGTACAAGTAGGTGTACCAACCACTATTTTTCCATTTGTACCCCGTCACGTTGCCACCGCCGGAGCCCCTTGTGCATATAAAAGGAGGCCCATGCATAGCGTAGAGGGGTTGGTTGTCGATCAGTTCCCTCCACGCCGGTCTCGTCATTTTGCTCGTATGTCTTTGTAGCACTCAGTAGCTCCTGAGCAAGAAGGCAATACACCTAGACATGCAAAGAAGAGGAGTGTTATCTCTCCGGAGAGCTCCGAAGCTGGGTAAACCTCTCGCGTGCTTCGCCTCGATCTACTCTTCGCGCGACCTCCGCTCCCCGCCGAACCGAAAGGGGCTCGGTCTGCCGGCCCCATAGGTGTTCGTGGGCCAGATCAGCCTGCCCCGACATAATGAGAGGTAATTTAGCAACATGAAAATCTGTACAGCCATATTTCCCTCTCTCATAATAATTACATGTGGGATCATAATCAAATTCAACAATATAGCTATCATATAAAATATTCTCAACATGATCCACATGCATGCAAAGTTGACACTTTTCCAAAATAGTGGGGTTATCATCAACAAAAGTCATGCCCTCTCCGAACCCACGTTTATCGAAAACTTCATACGATTGAACATTATCCAAGTATGTGGGATATAAAGTTGACACTCTTCCAAACCCACTTTTAATATCATTGTAAACATTATTATCAATCTCATATTCATCATGGGGCTTAAATAAATTTTCAAGATCATAAGAAGAATCACCCCAATCATGATCATTGCAACAAGTAGTGGACATAGCAAAACTAGCATCCCCAAGCTTAGGGTTTTGCATATTATTAGCACAATTGACATTAATATAATTTATAATAACATCATTGCAATCATGCTTTTTATTCAAGGAACTATCAAGTATGGGTGCGATAGCAATAATCTCATATTTAACAGAAGGAACTATAGCAAATTCATCTCCATAAATATTGGCATCATGGCCATAAGAATAGCAAGCATCATGTTCATCAAGGGACGTTTTAATCAAATAATCGGAATCATAATTATCTATATATTCATGCATATCATTATTTTCTTCCAAAGCAACGGTCATTCTCTCAATAAATTCTTTGACATAGACATTATGAGCATAGTTTTTATAGCAATATTTAAGTATGTCAAAATTTTCAGATTTCTAGAGAGTAATATCATACTTTTAAATCAAAGAAGCAACTTCATAAGCACCCTTAAAAGCAACAAATTCTTCAGTTTGTTCGATATCATAGTAACTATAACACCCTTTTCATAAGAAGATAAGATTTCATTATAATTAAACTCACATAGGTAGGGAAGGTGTTTTTTAGGGTTCTTAGAGCAACAAGTAAAATCACAAATTTCACAAAGATTCCAAGCATAGCATAGCAAACGGTTTATTTGATTCCATAAGAGTCTCCCTTTTTCAGACAGACAGTGACACACAAAATGAGCATGCTCATCTAAAGATTTACCCTCAACTAAACTAGTTGGGGTTTCAGCACGAGCACAAATAGATCAAAGATGATCCAAGTAGAAAACTTTAAGTGGATCCATATCAATAGATTTTTAGCAAGCAAAGATGCAAGCAAATAGAAGGCACATGGAAACACAAACAAAAAGACATACGAGAAGAAGGCGGAGAAAAGGCGAATCTTTTCGAAAATCGTTTTAGAAGTGGGGGAGAGGAAAACGAGAGGCGAATGGCAAATAATGTAATGCGAGGGATGACAGTTTATGATGGGTACTTGGTATGTCTTGGCTTGGCGTAGATCTCCCCGGCAACGGCATAGAAATTCTTCCTGCTACCTCTTGAGGTTGCGTTGGTTTTTCCCTTGAAGAGGAAAGGGTGATGCAGCAAAGTAGAGTAAGTATTACCCTCAGTTTTGAGAACCAAGGTATCAATCCAGTTGGAGACAATGCGCAAGCCACCGAATACCTGCACAAACAAACACCAACCTTGCACCCAACGCGATAAAGGGGTTGTCAATCCCTTCACGGTTATTTGCAACGTGAGATCTGATAGAGATGGATAAACGGTAAAGTAATGTTTTGGTATTTTTGGTTTATAGAACAGAAAGTAAAAGATTGCAAAGAAACTAAATGGGAAACAAAAATTGTATATGGGAAACTTATATGATGGAAAATACACCCGGGGGCCATAGGTTTCACTAGAGGCTTCTCTCAAGATAGAAATTATTACGGTGGGTGAACAAATTAGTGCCAAGCAATTGATAGAGAAGTGCAAAGTTACGACGATATCTAAGGCAATGATCATGAACATAGGCATCACGTCCATATCAAGTAGACCGAAACGATTTTGCATATACTATTATTACTCCACACATCAACCGCTATCCAGCATGCATCTAGAGTATTAAGTTCATAAAGAACGGAGTAACGCCTTAAGAAAGATGACATGATGTAGAGGAGTTAATTCAAGCAATATGATGAAAACCCCATCTTTTTATCCTCGATGGCAACAATACAATACGTGCCTTGCTGCCCCTACTATCACTGGGAAAGGACACCGCAAGATTGAACCCAAAGCTAAGCTCTTCTCCCATTGCAAGAAAACCCAACTAGTTGGCCAAACCAAACCGATAGTTCGAAGAGACTTGCAAAGATATCAAATCATGCATAAAAGAATTCAAAGAAGATTCAAATAATATTCATAGATAATCTGATCATAAATCCACAATTCATCGGATCTCGGCAAACACACCGCAAAAGAGTATTACATCGAATAGATCTCCAAGAACATCGAGGAGAACTTTGTATTGAGAATCAAAGAGAGAGAATAAGCCATCTAGCTACTAGCTATGGACCCGTAGGTCTGTGGTAAACTACTCATGCTTCATCACAGAGGCAATGGTGTTGATGTAGAAGCCCTCTGTGATCGAATCCCCATCCGGCAGGATGCTGGAAAAGGCCCCGAGATAGGATCTCACGGGTATAGAGGGTTGCGGCGGTGGAAAAGTGGGTTCGTGGCTCCCATGGAAGTTTTTGGGGTATATGAGAATATATAGGAGGAAGATCTAGGTCAGGGGGTCAGCGAGGGGACCACAAGGTTGGGGCACGCCTTACCCCCTAGGCACGCCCTCCACCCTTGTGGCCGCCTCGTGGCTCTTCTGACTTGCACTCCAAGTCTCCTGGGTGTGTTCTGGTCAAAGAAAAATCATCCCGGAAGTTTTATTCCGTTTGGACTTCATTTGGTATTCCTTTTCTGCGAAACTCTAAAACAAGGAGAAAACAGGAACTGGCACTAGGCTCTAGGTTAATAGGTTAGTCCCAAAAATCATATAAAATAGCATATTAATGCATATAAAATATCCAAAATAGATAATATAATAGCATGGAACAATAAAAAATTATAGATACGTTGGAGACGTACCAGTCGTTGCGTTTAACGGGTTATCGGATCCAAAACCGGACCAATAGCTTAATGGTGACCCGTTACAAAGGATGCCACGTGTAGGTTACCCTTGACAAAAGCACTTCCATGACGCATCATTTATCGTCATGGAAGTGGACACTTCCATGATGATAATTTGAGTATTGTCATGGAACACTTCTATGACATCACAAGTATGACTATCTTTATTATGTCATAAAATCGTCCCGGATGTACATTCATGACAGAAAACCTGATCTACTATGACAAACATGTATCATCACGGAAGTGTTTTTTTTGTAGTGCTAGAACGACACCAACAACATAGTGATAACCCACAAATATAGGGGATCGCAATAGTTTTCGTGGGTAGAGTATTCAACCCAAATTTATAGATTTGACACAAGGGGAGCCAAAAAATCTTTGAAGGTATTAGCAGCTGAGTTGTCAATTCAACCACACCTGGAGATTAATTATCCGCAGTAACGAGATCAGTAGAAAATTAATATGATAGTTTTGATAATAGTGACAACAGTAATAGTAACGGTAACAGTGATAGCAGTTGTTTTGTAACAAGTGCAACAATAATGATAGCAGTAACTTAGCAAGAACAATATAAGATAAATTTGTAGGCATTGGATCGGTGACTTGTTGGATGATATTCATCATGAGACAGTTATCACCTAGGGCGATATGGCACTAGCTCCAGTTCATCAATATAATGTAGGCATGTATTCCATAAATAGTCACACGTGCTTATGGAAAGAACTTGCATGACATCCTTTGTCCTACCCTCCCGTGGCAGCGGGGTCCAATTGGAAACTAGGGGATATTAAGGCCTCCTTTTAATAGAGAACCGAAATAAAGCATTAACACACGGTGAATACATGAACTCCTCAAACTACGGTCATCACCAGGAGTGGTCCCAACTATTGTCACTCTGGGGTTGCCGGATCATAAAACGTAGTAGGTGACTATAACTTGCAAGATCGGATCTAGAACATGGATATAATGGTCATAACATAAATGGTTCAGATCTAAAATCATTGCACCCGGGCCCAAACTGGCAAGCATTAAGCATGGAAAAGTCATAGCAACATCAATCTTAGAACATAATGTATACTACTGATCAGGACCTAACAAAACTAACTCGATTACATGATGAATCTCACCCGACTCCTCACTAACCAGCGAGCCTATGAAGGAATTACTCACTCCCGGTGGGGAGCATCATGGAATTGGTGATGGAGAAGGGTTGGTGATGACGAAGAACGAAGATCCCCCTCTCCAGAGCCCCAAACGGACTCCAGATCCGGCCTCCCGATGAAGAACAGGAGGTGACGCGGCTCCGTCTTGTGGATCGCGATAATTCTTTCTCCTTGATTTTTTCTGGAAAAATAGGATTTTATTGCATTGGTTTCAGGGTCTGCGGGGCCACCAGGTGAGGACAACCCACCTGGGCGCCAGGAGGGGGCGCGCCCTGGTGGGTTGTGCCCACCCAGGTGCCCCCCTCTGGTGAATCTTGACTCCATAAATTCTCTTTATTGATACAAAAATTCCTGGCAAAGTTTCGTTAAATTCCGAGAACTTCTATTTCTGCACAAAAACAACATCATGGTAGTTCTGCTAAAAACGGCGTCAGTCCGGGGTTAGTTTCATTCAATCATGCAAATTAGAGTCCAAAACAAAAGGAAAAGCGTTAGGAAAAGTAGATATGTTGGAGACGTATCAACTCCCCCAAGCTTAAACCTTTGCTTGTCCTCAAGCAATTCAGTTGATAAACTGAAAGTGAAAAAGAAAAACTTTTATGAACTCTTTTACTCTTGTTTGCATAAATAAGCTTAAACAACATCCAGGTTTTTAGCCAACATTATAACTAACCGTGCCGACAATAACTCGTAAAAATTATATTAACTCACATCAATAACATAATCAGCTAGCAAGCAATAATAAGATATCTCAAACGGCAACACGTTGTCAAAACAACCATGATATAATATGACAATAGTGGTATCTCGCTAGCCCTTTTTTGAGACCGCAAAACATAAATGCAGAGCACCTCCAAAGTCCAAGCAGCGACTAAACATTGTAATTCATGGTAGAAAAGATCCAGTCATGATGCACCTAACATTAGCTACACACAATGCATCAGCATGACAGTAGTGCTCTCAGGTTCTGGCGCTTATTTTAGAAGGTGATGACACAACATAAAAGTAAATACATAGCCCCTTCGCAGAGGGAAGCACTAATTTACAAAGGTGCCGGAGCTCAAGTTTTAAAATAGAGGTAAATGATATTTTGAGACATGCACCCTTCTCATTTACTTCATGACTAGCAGTTATCAATATCTTCCATGCTAAGCACGCTAGTGGCGGTTCCCAAGCGATAAAAGTAAAGGTTTACTCCCCCTCCACCATCAAACACACTCCACGGCTTGTCCGAAACAACGGGTGCCGTCCATACTGACAACACTCCCGGGGGAGTTTTGTTTAATTATTTGCATTTTGAGTTTGGGACTGGGAATCCATATTACCACCCTTTTCTCATGCGATGGCGAGTGAATAAACACTCGACCTAAGAATAACCCACTTAGCATGGAAGATACCGACCACCTCCTGTCATTTCGTGAACGATCCAGGCACACAAAAGGGATATTTATTAGAAGTTTTTAGAGGTGGCACATGCAAATTTACTTAGGACGGCAGGGTAATACCGCATATAGGTAGGTATGGTGGACTCATCTGGAATAACTTTGGGTTCAAGGTTTTTGATGCATAAGTAGACCCACTTAGTACAGGAGAAGGCTAGTAATTAGATTGAGAAGCGGCCAGCTAGAGAGCAACAATGGTCATGAACATGAATCATGCATAAGTAACATTGGACACTAGCATGAGTAGGATATGAACACCATGAACATAAATATCACAGAGGCTATGTTGGTTTTGATTCAACTACATGCATTAACATGTGCCAAGTCAAGCCACTCGAACATTCAGAGGAGGATACCATATCATCATACTACATCACAATCATTTTAACCCAATGTTGATATCCGAGATAAATTGTTATCCACTCTTAGCTACTTATGCATGGCATGAGAAACTATGAATCATGGATACTAGGTTAAATATATTTACACAAACAGAACAAGTCGAGTTCATACCAGTTTCTCTCTGCCATGACCAGTTCATTGAATATCGTCATTATTGCCTTGCACTTGCACGACCGAACGATATGAAAATAATAATAGTGCAAGAGTGCCGTGGACTAAGCTGGAATCTGCAGACATTTTATTCAACAGGGGAAGACAAGGTGAAATGGGCTCTTTATTAGATCAACAGTTATTCATATGAGAGCCACTCAACATTTTCATCGTGGTCTTCTCCTTGATACGACTAGAATAAAAAGAAAAGAAATTCAGAGAAACACACTAAAATATTTTTTGGAGTTTCTGGTTTTCTTGAGCAAGCAAATAAAAGGGAAAAGCAAAAACGAGAAAAACTATTTACATGGGAAAGCTCCCAACAAGCAAAAGAAGAACAAGGAAATCTTTTTGGGTTTTTTTTACTATTACAACTAAGCATGTATAGAAAGTAAACTAACTACAACTAATTTTTTGGTTTTTTCTAAGATTTTTCAAACACACAAGAAGAAAGCGAGATAGTAAAATTAACCATGGATAATACAATGAAAAAGTGTGAACAACGACAAATGGAATAAATGGACATGAATATAAAGTCGGTGGAAACACGTACTCCCCCAAGCTTAGGCTTTTGGCCTAACTTGGCAGTCGATCAGAAACCTGGATAGTAGTCGGGATGCTGAGGAGCGGGCATCCACTGATCTCACTGCTGAGGCTCCTCTATTGCAGCCTCCGCAGGCATAATCCTATATCCGCCCCTGGCAACAGGATCAAACAAAGCAGGAGCAAGCAATGGAATAATATCACGAGTTTCAATGCTAAAAACCAGGTTATAAGGAATAGGAATGTTAGGGTAATCTCGTGCAATAAAATGGTGGTGTTCCATGGCTGCGCGGTCTAGGTAAACCTTGGTCAGAAAGTAATCAGGAAGGCGTATCCCAACATTGAAGTGAGCCGCCAAACGAGTAGCGAAAATCCCACCATGTATTTTACCCTTGGACTTATTAATGTGGAGGCGATGTGCCACAATAGCTCCCAAGATATAAGTGTTGTTTCCATCTAGTGCATGACGTAAAACAGCAAGTCTGATGAGCAGAGTGCACCCACCTTCTTCTAGCAAGCAAGCATTTTGCAATGAAAAGAGCAAAGTAATGAACAGCGGGAAAATGCAAGCCAGTAGCAGTTATAGCTGACACCCCTCTCTCATCTCCCACTGTCAAGGTACGATAAAAGGCCTCAAACTCTACCGGCTTAGGCTCAACTAAGCTCCCGTCAGAAGGGATCATGCATATGTTACAAAATTTAGTAAGTGGTACCTGACGGGTTTCAGCATATAAATTAAACTGCACCTCGGGAGGATTATTCCTAGGAAGGAAAGGAAAACTTTGAACAGAGATGTTTATGAGGAGATGATATTGTGCATATTCAGCTGCGATGAAGTCGGTGAGGCCGGCATTAGCAGCATATTGTGTGAACTCCTGAAGGATTCCAGCCTCTTACATGAACTGGGTGTGCGGCCATTCGCACGGGCGTACTCTTCCGCCAACCTCTGAGGATGGAGATCACTGTCAGACGACTCCCCAATAACACCCTTGGAGTTCTTGTTAGAAGCAAACTTCCTAAAGATATTCATTCTTTTCCTATGAACAAAAATTCTGAAATTTTTAGTCCACAAATTTTTCTCAACAAAACTTTACAAAATTGATAGCAACTACTCATAGGGATACATAGAGGCCATAGCAAGCATTCAAATTACTTAGAAATCTAAGAATTCAACATGCAAGCTCATCTACAGCAGCACCAAGAGTAGCTAATTATTCAAAATATAAACCGCTAAAGCAAAAACTAATTGGACAAACGGTGGAGTCACATACCAAGCAACAATCCCCAAAATAGTTTCAGAAACGGAGCTTCGTGCAAAGAGATCGAAATCCGCGGGTTTGAGAGCAAGAACACGGGAGAGAGAGCAATGGTGAATTTTTTCTGGAGGTAGGTGATGATGTGGTGTGAAGAGATAAGTGAGGGGGCTCACGTGGGGACCACAGCCCACCGAGGCGGCGCTGGGGTCTGGCGCGCCCAGGTGGGTTGTGCCCACCTGGTGCACCTCCCTTTGATATTATTTGCACCAGAAATTCTTAAATATTCAGAAAAAATTGTATTAGATTTTCAGAGCATTCTGAGAACTTTTATGTTTGGGTCATTTTTTATTGCATGGAAATTCAGAAAACAGACAAAACATGGCATTTTATTTTATTTAACTAATAAAAACAAAAACAAAAGGTAGGGAGAGAAGGTAGTGCTTACTAAATTCATCAACTTCATACCTCTCAAAAATGATTCATTAATAAGGTTGACCAAGTCTTATTGAAAACCACTTTCAATTAGCATGAAACCGAAGAACTTACGTAAATCGCTAAGTCACCTCAACGGGGATATGAATGTCCCCAACAATAAGCATTTCATATTTCTTTTTAACAGTATGTAGAGGTATTTGAAAACTTCCAATAGTGATTGTCCGAGATTTTTCAATAATATTAATACCATTCACTTGGAATTGTTTCTTCGGAAAGTGCACCGTATGCTCATTACCATTGGTATGAAAAGTGATCTTGCTTTTATTGCAATCAATAATAGCCCCTGCAGTATTCAAGAAGGGTCTACCAAGGATAACCGACATGTTGTCGTCCTCAGGCATCTCAAGTATAACAAAGTCAGTCAAAATAGTAACATTAGCAACAACAACGGGCACATCCTCACAGATACTGATAGGTATGGCAGTTGATTTGTCAGCCATTTGCAAAAATATTTCAGTAGGTGTGAGTTTATTTAAATCAAGTCTTTTATATAAAGAGAAAGGCATAACACTAACACCAGCTCCTAAATCACACAAAGCAGTTTTCACATAATTCTTTTTGATGGAGCAAGGTATAGTTGGTATTCCCGGATCTCCAAGTTTTTTTAGGTACTCCATCCTTAAAGGTATAATTAGCAATCATGGTGGATATTTCAGCTTCCGGTATTTATCTCTTGTTAATGATGATGTCTTTCATATACTTTGCATAAGGAGGCATTTTCAAGATATCAGTCGAGCGAGTACGCAAAAATACTGGCCTCAGCATTTCAGCAAAGCGTTCAAATTATGCATCATCTTTCTTTTTACTTGACTTAGGTGGAAAGGGCATAGGTTTTTGAACCCACGGTTCTCTTTCTTTAACGTGTTTTCTAGCCACAAAGTCACTTTTATCATACCTTTTATTCTTAGGTTGTGGGTTATCAAGATCAACTGGTGGTTCTATCTCAGCATCATTGTCTGGTTCTTTATTATTTGTTTGAGTATATTCATGAACCACATCATTATCATTTTCATTATCAGAAGGTGAGTGTTCATTACCAGACTGAGTTTTAGCATCAGAGATAGAAGTTTTATTATCATTATCAGGAGGTTTTTCTACTTCAGGTTCACTAGAAGCATGTGAAGTCCTATCATTTTTCTTCTTCTTTTTCTTTCTAGAAGGACTAGGTGCACTAGTGTTATTTCTTTGTGAGTCTTGTTCAATTATTTTTGGGTGTCCCTCGGGATAAAGTGGTTCCTGAGTCATTTTACCTCCTCTAGTTGCAAATCTAACAGCAAAGTCATGTATGTTGTTATTCATTTCATCAAGCAATTCTCTTTGAGATTTAGCAACCTGTTCTAACTGAGTTTGAACCATAGAAGCATGCTTTTCAACACCTCTAACATCATTTGAGACTCTAAATAACAAGTCACTCAAGCGAGCAATCATATCAGAATTGTATTTCAATTGTTTCATAACATTTGCATTGAAGTGATCTTGTTTTCTAATGTAGTTTTCAAACTCATAAAGGCATTGGCTAGGGTGCATATTGTGAGGATTGCCATTATCACTGAACTTCATGAGAGAATTTACTTCTACCACCTTAGGTGTCGGTGGTGTATTAAGCCCATGTATTTCTTCAATAGGAGGTAAATTTTTAACATCCTTAGCTTTAATACCTTTTTCCTTCATAGATTCTTTGCCTCTTGCATATCTTTAGGACTGATATATAATATACCCCTCTTCTTCGGAGTGGGTTTAGGCGGTGGTTCAGGAAGAGTCCAATCATCATAATTTTTCAATATATTATTCGATAATTCTTCAGCTTGCCCAATAGCTTGTCCCCTGAAAACAAAACCAGCACAACTATCTAGGAAATCCCTAGAAGCATCGGTTAGTCCATTATAGAAGATATCAAGTATTTCATTTTTCTTAAGAGGATGATCAGGCAAAGCATTAAGTAACTGGCAAAGCCTCCCCCAAGCTTGTGGGAGACTCTCTTCTTTAGTTTGCACAAAGTTAAATATTTCCTGTAAGGCAGCTTGTTTCTTATGAGCAGGAAAATATTTTTTAGAGAAGTAATAAATCATATCCTGGGGACTATGCACACAACCAGGAGCAAGAGTATTGTACCAAGCTTTAGCATCACCCTTTAATGAGAACGGAAATAATTTGAGAATAAAGTAATAGCGAGTCTTCTCGTCATGAGTAAAAAAGGGTGGCTATGTGATTCAACTTAGTAAGATGTACCACAACAGTTTCAGTTTCATAACCATGGAAAGGATCAGATTCAACCAAAGTAATTAACTCTGGGTCGACAGAGAATTCATAATCCTTATCATCAATAAATATAGGTGAAGTAGCAAACTTAGGATCATATTTCATTCTAGCATTCAGAGATTTTTTCTTTATACTTGCATAATAATTTCTCTAGATCATCTCTATCCTTACAAGCAAGAATTTCTCTAGTTGTCTCCTCATTCATAACATAACCTTCCGGTACCTTAGGCAATTCATATCTAGGAAGGCTAGTTCTAGCAGGTGTTTCAGGAGTTTCAGTTTCAAGCTCATCATCAGATTCAACAATATCATGTTGTATTACTCTAGCAATTTGTTCATCAAGAAAATCACCAAGTGGCACATCATCATCAAGCAAGGTACTAGCATCATCATAAGTATCATTCATAGCAGAAGTAGCATCATTAATAACTTGCGACATATCAGAATTGATAGCATGTGGTGGTGTTGCAAGTTTAGTTATAACAGAAGGTGAATCTAAAGCAGAACTGGATGACAGTTCCTTACCTCCCCTTGTCTTAGAGGGATACATCTTAGTCTTAGCATCCTTCAGATTCTTCATAGTGATAAATTGATAATAATCCCAAGTGACTCAACAAATAGAGCTATGCTCCCCGGCAACGGCGCCAGAAAAAGGTCTTGATAACCCACAAGTATAGGGGATCGCAACAGTTTTTGAGGGTAGAGTATTCAACCCAAATTTATAGGTTTGACACAAGGGGAGCCAAAGAATCTTTGAAGGTATTAGCAGCTGAGTTGTCAATTCAACCACACCTGGAGATTAATTATCTGCAGCAACGTGATCAGTAGCAAAGTAATATGATAGTTTTGATAATAGTGACAACAGTAACAATAACAGTAATAGTGATAGCAGTAGTTTTGTAACAAGTGCAATAGTAATGATAGCAGTAACTTAGCAAGAACAATATAAGATAAATCCGTAGGCATTGGATCGGTGACTTGTGGGATGATATTCATCATGAGATAGTTATAACCTAGGGCGATACGGCACTAGCTCCAGTTCATTAATTTAATGTAGGCATGTATTCCATAAATAGTCATACGTGCTTATGGAAAGAACTTGCATGACATCTTTTATCCTACCCTCCCGTGGCAGTGGGGTCCAATTGGAAACTAGGGGATATTAAGGCCTCCTTTTAATAGAGAACCGTAACAAAGCATCAACACATGGTGAATACATGAACTCCTCAAACTACGGTCATCACCGGGAGTGGTCCCGACTATTGTCACTCTGGGGTTGCCAGATCATAACACATAGTAGGTGACTATAACTTGCAAGATCGGATCTAGAACATGAATATAATGGTGATAACATAAATGGTTCAGATCTGAAATCATGGCACCCGAGCCCAAAGTGACAAGCATTAAGCATGGGAAAGTCATAGCAACATCAATCTTAGAACATAATGGATACTAGGGATCAGGCCCTAACAAAACTTACTCGATTACATGATGAATCTCATCCAACTCCTCACCGACCAGCAAGCTTACGAAGAAATTACTCACTCCCGGTGGGGAGCATCATGGAATTTGAAGGAAATATGCCCTAGAGGCAATATTAATGTTATTTATATTTCCTTATATCATGATAAATGTTTATTATTCGTGCTAGAATTGTATTAACCATAAACTTAGTACATGTGTGAATACATAGACAAACAGAGTGTCACTAGTATGCCTCTACTTGACTAGCTCGTTGAATCAAAGATGGTTAAGTTCCTAGCCATAGACATGAGTTGTCATTTGATTAACGGGATCACATCATTAGAGAATGATGTGATTGACTTGACCCATTCCGTTAGCTTAGCACTTGATCGTTTAGTATGTTGCTATTGCTTTCTCATAACTTATACATGTTCCTATGACTATGATATTATGCAACTCCCTAATACCGGAGGAACACTTTGTGTGCTACCAAACGTCACAACATAACTGGGTGATTATAAAGGTGCTCTACAGGTGTCTCCGATGGTACTTGTTGAGTTGGCATAGATCGAGATTAGGATTTGTCACTCCGATTGCCTGGAGAGGTATCTCTGGGCCCTCTTGGTAATGCACATCACTATAATCCTTGCAAGCAATGTGACTAATGAGTTAGTTGCGGGATGATGCATTGCGGAACGAGTAAAGAGACTTGCCGGTAACGAGATTGAACTAGGTATTGAGATACCGACGATCGAATCTCAGGCAAGTAACATACCGATGACAAAGGGAACAATGTATGCTCTTATGAGGTTTGACCGATAAAGATCTTCGTAGAATATGTGGGAGCCAATATGAGCATCCAGGTTCCGCTATTGGTTATTGACTGGAGACGTGTCTCGGTCATGTCTACATAGTTCTCGAACCCGTAGGGTCCGCACGCTTAATGTTTGGTGACAACCGGTATTATGAGTTTATGTGTTTTGATGTACCGAAGGTAGTTCGGAGTCCCGGATATGATCATGGACATGACGAGGAGTCTCGAAATGGTCGAGACATAAAGATCGATATAGTGGATGGCTATCACTACAAAAAAAGACACATCCGTGACATTTTGGGCCGAACGAAAAAAATCTGTCATACCTATGACACTTCTATGACAATAATTGTGACAAAACACGGTATCATCATAGATGTGGTGGGGTCCTACTTCTATGACAAAAAATCATGACAGAAAATGGGCTTTTCATCCTGGGTGGGCCGGAGACGCAGCTGCATGACATTCTTTGGGTCGTCCATGACGGAAAAAACCGTGGTAGAAGCGAGGGCGAGGAAAATATCGGGGTGTTCCCGGTTACGGTGGGTGGTCGGGGCCGAGCGATGAGTGTTTCTCTCATACACGCACGCGCGTGGGTGCGAGGCGTTGGGCTCTAACTGAACCCGAGCGAGGCGTTGGGCTCTAACTGAACCCGAGCGATTGCACTGCAGGCTACACATTACTGAACCCGAGCGATCGATCGATGGCTGTTAACTAAACCCGATCGAGCGATTCTTCGCCATCGCCGCTAATCAAGCCGATCGATGCGCTCTGGATGAGCGATGGCGTTCTTTGGGGGTTTGGATGAACAGTTCCCGGTGGGGGTGGATGAACAGGACCCCATGGCGTTGCCTCTGGATGAACAGGACCCCGATCGTTCGAGCCGGTTGGGGCTGGATGAACAGGACCCCGTGGAGGGCAGGATGAACAGGACCACCCCGTGGAGGGCAGGATGAGCAGTAGACGGTGGAGGTCTGGATGAACAGTAGCCCGTGGAGGGGTGGTTGAACAGGAGCCCGTGGAGAGGGCTAATTGAACAGTAGCCGATGGAGTAGCGCGCGGTGGAGGCTAGATCAACAGGAGCCCGTGGATGAACAGTCGCGGGTGGAGGCTGGAGGAGGTCGACGGTGGATGAATAGTAGCCCGTGGAGGCTGGAGGGGGTCGACGGTGGAGATGAATAGTATCCCGTGGAGTCCCGTTTTGCGGTACGCCACACCCCTCCCGATGAACAGGACCCCCGTTTCGATCATAGCGCTCCAACACAAGTCCGTTTCCTCCGTTTGCAGACGCCACACCCTCCCGATCAACAGGACCCCGTTCGACCGTAGGGAGGTCTGCTTCCTCTGTTTACTGACGCTGCACCCCTCCCGATGAACAGGATCCCATTTCAACGTGGCGGTCGAACACAAGGTTGTTTCCTCCGTTCTGCGACGCCAGCCTCGCTTTCCATCGGCTGTTCCGGCCCAAGCGGTTGGCTCCCACGTTGCCTGTTGCCTCCCGATGAACACGACGCATTCCGTTGGCTCCCCGTGAACACGACGATGATGTTGTTTCTCCGTTCCGACCCAGCCATGTACACGAGCCCTGGTCGTACGTACGCGCGATTAGGCATTCGAGACCCCCCCCCCTCGTATGTACGTATGTGGTCGTATTTACTTTCTTGCACCCTGGCCGCTGCACGTACATGTACATGCTACGTGCGCGTCTCTACTACGACACGTGCACGCCTCTACATCGACCAGTATGTAGTTACACGTTCGCGGCCAGAATGACAATGCTACGTACGCTTCGACCAGGTGGGTCCCGACTATCAGGCACTTCCTTGCCTTCGAAGATATAGCTGGTGGGTCCCAGCAGTCAGGGGGGCGAATCGTTTTTTTGCCCGAACGCACTTCCTTGCATGCGAAGATGTAGCTGGTGGGTCCCAGCAGTCAGGGGGAAACATTTTTTTCACGAAATACGGTGGCCCGTCCGGTGGGTCCCCGCTGTCAGGTGGAGGAATAATTATTTTGCGCGTAATAAGGAGGCACTTCCTTGCTGCGGCCGTGGACCCGGTATCGGCCTCTCCACGTCTGATCCACGTCCGATGGAAGCCGTTCCTTGACCACGTTGACCACGCCGCACCGAGAGCACCAGGCAGTGGACGACGGCGAGGCCTAGGAAGGGACGACGCAGAGCCGGGAAGACGCGGCAATGGATGCCCACGCCAGAGGAGTACGAGGGTTCACCGGTTCGCTGCGGTGTGAGGTTGCCGTCATTTGTAGAATAACGAGGGGTGTGGGTGAGTAGAGGGATGGCCTGGCCAGCGGTGGGAGTAGTAAGGCGGTGAGGCCTCCGCCGCATCGCAGCCGCCACGGGAGGCAGGAGCACGAGGCACGACCGGCGCTGGTTTGGGCGTGGAGCAAAAAGACTAGAGGTGAAGAAGCACTACGGTCGTTGGATGGACATCGACAGTCCTTTGGAGCTAGAATCGTGCATATTGACTAAGTTGACAAAGCCCTCTGTCCCCGTCAACTTAGTAGGCCCACAAATCAGCCTGCCACTATACTAGGTCCCAGCTAGCAGGGGGAGTATTCATTTTTTTTAGCGTAATAAGGACGCACTTCCTTGCGTGCAAAGATATAGCTGCGGGGTCCGAGCTGTCAGCGGTGGTAACATTTTTTTCACGAAATACAGAGGCCCTTTCGGTGGATCCCAGATGTCAGGTGGAGGAATCATTATTTTGCGCGTAATAAGGAGGCATTTCCTTGCGTGCGGCCGTGGACCCAGCTGTCGACCTCTCCGCATCTGATCCGCCAGATGCATGTCAGTCGTTGCCCATGTTGACCAGGCTGCGCCGAGAGCACCAGGGCAGTGGACGATGGCGAGGCCTAGTAAGGGAACGACATGAAGGCAGTGAAGACGCGGCAATTGTTTCCCACATGGAGGGGAGTACGACTGTACGAGGGTTTACTGGTTCGTCTGCCGTCGCCGGAGAATAACAGCAGGTGTGGGTGAGTAGAGGGATGGCTAGGCCAGCAATGGGAGTACGATGGGGCGGTGAGGCCTGCGCGGCAGCACAGCCGGCCGCGGGGAGGAGGGAGCAGGCAGTCCTGCTGGCGCTTGTTTGAGCGGCTGGAGCAGGAAGAGCAGAGATTGAAGAAGCACGACGGCCGTTGGATGGACATCCAACGATCCTTTGCTGTGCGTCAACCTTTTTTTAGGAAAGCCTCAAATCTGTGGAAAATAGCATACAACCCATCTGCCATTATTTCTAATAATTTACAGCCAATTTGCTAATTCTTAAGGTTTTTTTTTGGAGCCCATATTCTTTTTGTTAGCATTACAGCCCATATTCTCAAGGTTGGATGAACTCTTTTTAATCCCGAACTTTCGAGTCACATTCAAACTGATATTAAAAATAAATGTATATCAATATAAAATCCAACAAATTGTCCATGCATAAAAATTAATGCAATTTAATATCTCGAAATGAAAAAAATAAATTTGACACTAATTGCCAGTTTGATGTGTTTTAAAAATGTACACCCCATTTCTCATTACTGATAGGCCATTTTCGCGTCCATCCGAATGAAGCTCTCCTCGTCTTGAAAGATTTGCAGCCCAACAGGCCTGACAAAGCGACTTATTTGGCAAATCACAAAAAAAAACTAGGCTAGCCATTTTCAGAAAGAAAAAAAACTATTGGGCTGAGTGCATGGTAAACATAAAAGAGAAGGTGACTAGGCAGGCGAGTGCCCCGCATAGCCCGATTGACACCTCGCCTGCCTCAAAAACAAATTAGATAAATGCCACTCCAATTATGACGATTCATAAAAATGCCACTGCAATTTCCAAACTTTGAAAAATGCCACTGCAATTTTTGCAAACTTTGGAAAACGCCACTGCAATTTGCAAACTTTGAAAAACGCCACTCGGACTTGAAAAATGCCACTTTGGAAATGGCATGAAATGGCATTTTCAAAGTTTGGAAATTGCAGTGGCCTTTCTCGGAAACACCAGATTTGGAGTGGCATTTATCAAATTAACCCAAAACAAAAATAATCGGGAAGCTGCTGGGTCCCTGGTGTCAGCCGCTCGTTGTGCAATTCTCTCGTTTATTGACTACGTTGATAATGGCATGGGACCCAGATGTCAGAAATCCATTAGGAGGAGCCATTTTTTATCGGCTTGAAATAAGGAGGCACTTGCTTGCGTACTACCATGACCTTGGCGGGTCCCTGCTGTCATCCTCTCCGCGTACAATCATCTCCTGATTGTGTATGTGTCAACTTGGTAGGCCCACAAGTCAGCATCTAAACCCGTGGAGGACAAATACAACCCATTTAAAAAATAACAGCCCATTCCATATGTTCAAATGGAAAGTTCAACATTCAGAGCAAAGTAACAGGTCTGATCCACATATAGAGTACTGAACTTCCACTTTGACATTCATCATAGCCAAGTTAACTATCTACTCCCACTAATACTCTAGTAGCGTACAAGTACTAACTTACTCTTAGATAACTAGACGATGTCGGCTGCCATCTGCGGTACACGCTAAACACCGGCACCGGTGTCCTCCACCTCGCCTCGGACTTGCCAGAGGTGCGATAGGGCGCGTTGCTCGCGCGCGTTGGCCCTTTCCATGCCGGCGTGGTCCACCGAAGCTTCGGCTTCTAAGCGGGAAACCCACTTGACGAGCTGGTAGTAAAAATTGGCGTCGCGAACGCGTGCGTGCCTGACAGCCTCCAAGGCTATTTGCCGGGCGCCGGCCTCCATGTAGTCGGCCCAGTTACGGGCGCTCTGCTCGCGACTCAGAGTGTCGGTGCACTGCTGCTCCATGTCCCGCTGGCGGCGCAAATCGGCGATACGCTGCTCCTCCGCCAAGCGGTCGCGCTCCAACAACTCCTGCTCCTCTGCCAGGCAGTCCCGCTCCAACAACTCCTCGATCTCCACATTGCCATCTAAAGACCAATAGACTGCCTCCTCCCTCCGTCTGCCTTCCGGTGAAAAACCGAATGCTAGTACCGGCGGTGACCGCCTCCGGTGTCGCCTATCGCGGATGGGCGGGGGCATGGCGGATGTGGCGAGAGCGAGGATAAGTGGCGAGCGACGTCGGGCCGGTGGGGGCTTATGAGGATAGGGCGAGTTGGGTGATGGTGCCACCGGAGAAGCCCGGGAAATAGTAATTATAGGCGGAAGGTAGGCGAACTAGCATGTCACGGGAAACACGACGGTCATCGTGGTCAATGGAATTCAATACATAAGCAGGCATGGCTTAGCGCGCCAGCTTGCCATGGAAAACTAGAAAACCTGAAATTATGACTGTGTCGTCCCGTCCCTTCAGTGGTGCGTCCCGTCCGTGCTGGGTTGCACGACGGTCAAACGAGTGCACTCGAATCATCCAGATGAGGTACTGCCTCCTTGTCAAAAATGATTCCACCACTCATCATCTACCTCGGTTGGTTATATTTTTGAATTAAACCCTGCAAACCGAAAAGGAGGTAGTACGTGCGTGATCTGGTATTTATTCGTGTAGGATCGAGTAGGTCGTTTTTTGAATTGAGCCTGCAAACCGGAAAGGAGGTAGTACGTGTGTGATCCGCTATTTATCCGTGTAGGATCGAGTAGGTCTGATAGTGTACGTCTAGGATCGAGTAGGTCGGATGGTGTACATGTACGATCGCATTAGCTGATGAACGTTCGCTGGGAGATAAGGCATTTGCGAACGTTTTTGCTGGCAGTTTCTTCAGATTCGCATGGCGTTTTCTTCAGAGCAGCTTGTCAGTTTCTTGAGGTAGGCATTTTTATTCAAAAACTACCACTTCGGATCTTGCGTTGGAACTAAAACTGCCAGAGCGCATTAGTAGGCTAGCTAGTGATCGATCAAGAACTTGTAATCACCGGCGAACAGAAATAAGGAACTGTTAGTAACTTGTAAACACCGAGAACATAGAAATAAGGATCATCTTTGTACAGCAAAGAAGAGCCAATCCGTTCAAAATGTTCACACGAGACTCACAGCCTGGCATTGTAATATGTTCACATTAGTAGCCCAAATTCAAAACCAACTAGTACGATTCCCATACATAAGATCAACATATTCTGCATCTCAATGATTCACAGATCATATATAAATATGTAGCTCCAAAAGCAAAGATCTAGAAAAAACATTTGTTCTTCCTACTAACATGGATGCTTCTCTTGGCCAACATTCAGTACAGACTTAAAGACAAATTTGTTTGTGAAGTCTACAATTCCTCTTGCAAACGTAAATGGTTTCGCCAACAGATGGAACCATGAGAATGAACCACACATGATGGAGGAACATCCGCTGCAATATGATTAGGTATTCTCTCGATCACATGGCAAGACTATTTTCGGAATACAAACTTTAACCTAGGCAAAATGATGCCCATTGTATAATAACACCAAAGCAATGAAGCACCTAGTGTTGGCCAATAAATAGTACAGTACTACTTTTCTGCAGTCCATGAAGTGACTATCTAATCTTTCTGTGTCTATTTTCAAATGGCACTACATGCAGTGACTATACTATTCTCTTGTGCAGTTCAACCAAAAGTGTGGTCACTTTGTGTGTTTGCCAAATAGCAACGGGCAGACATCTTTGTCTGCCCAAATATCAAGCAGCTAGTAAACATATACCTCGCCTTGTATTTTCGGTTTAAACATGTCTCTTCCGCTTAGCATCTGTCATGTTTTGCACTGGACAATTTGATACAGTCATGTTTTGCCCTGGACAATTTCATACTGAATTGATCTGCTGGTTCAGAGCAGAAATATAGCGCCTATTCTTCATCATACCAAGGATATCCATGTTCGCAGTGATGGAAGAGGTGAAATCGATACAACCGAAATTGAGCATCCGATCATTGAATCCTGTCCTGCACCTCCAATGTAGGTCTACCTGCCAATAAATTCACATGCAAACCATTAGTATTACTATCTAATGACAGTACAAAAAGAGTAGCAAGATAGTAGCAAACCATGTACCTTCATAATGAACAGCTCATAGTGCCACCAATTGGATATAAAGGTTTCAAAGAAAACATGCTCCTAATGTTGAACCAGTTGGACTTTTTGTGCAGTTCCACTAAAATCGAGCATCCCTGTTTGCATAGATATTGGAAGTGTGATTACTATAAAAGTGGCACTAGTTGAAGCATCGACTCGCAAATATAAGCATTCCAATTTCTTAATGGGAAAAGGTAGCAAGACTGTTTCTAACCACCTGTTTGAAAGAATAAATAAGGCAACAGCGGCTGATGTCAGAAAGGCATATATAGTTCTTTCTGAAAGAATGATCGATTCCTGACCTTTCCTCTTCTTTTAAGCATATTTTGTGCAGTTCAACTAAAATAAAATGCCATCGCCGCCTTGACAATTCAGTGACACTATACAAAAGGAAATGACTTAACATTACATCATGATGTCGTGTATGTAGTCGACAGCGTTAGAGACAAACATCTGAGACCTCCTCCGGTCACATAATGAACATTAATTTTAACAAAGGTGTGACTAGCTTTACCGGGATAATTTGAGTGAACTCTACACCCTCTGTTCCTTAATATAAGATGTTTTTGCAGTTCAATTTAAAGTACCCAAACGTTCAGTATTTAGAAAAACAGGTAGTAGTTTTCTTGAGCACATATCTGGGAAAGCTTGCCACACTTTATATATGTCCATACGCTAATGCAACACCATTTGAATAGTACAAATATACACTAATCCAGTGGCTAGTGCAATAGTACCGTAGTAGTATAGCCAGCATCCGGTTAGTATATGAAGTTGCCACATCACATAGAGCCAACCTAATATTGGAGTATGCTAGCCCTCCACCGGCGCGCCGCTTCAAATGGCGGAGGAAGTGAGAGGTCGCGTCACCTTGTGTCCAGATCCGAGATGCCACGTTTACGGATGAATGACTCCACGTTCGACCACCGTGATGCTAGGTGCGAGCCAAGGAACACTACTGGAGAGCCCCCCCTCATAATTTTCCTACATTGGTCGGTTGATTCATAGGATAGAATGCTATAGGATTTTTTTCCTATGTAATCATGTTTTAATTGGAAATCTAGCATCCGCTCCAACTTTTGTTTCACTTCCTTTGTTCCTACGAAGAGAGTACTTGCTCTAAATGATGTGTCGCTGCAAGAGCCGCCTATATTAATTATCCATGCTCTAAAAAGGTAGACCAGCTTTGGTTATAGTATACTAGTAGTACTAGATTAGTAGGTGACCTTGCGCTTGGCTCTTCTCCTCTTCCAGAAGTCAAACAAAAATGATGGTACTACAGTAGTACTTCTGGCAATCTGACACCAAATGAACTGCTGCACGTCCACCGCTTGTAAGCAAAAGTTTCTCCTCGTGCTGCGAGCCACCGTGCACGCGTTGGCGAGGGAGAAGGCATAGTAAGAAAGCTTCTCGTCGTTCTGCGAGTTGACGGGACACATCAAAGTTATTTATTAGTAGTCTCTTCAGAAAGGGCCGACCATGTCCATGGCTACCATCCCGTGCTCTGTCATTGAGTACGTGCACTATTCACGTGCCATCGAGGAGAAAAAATATTGCGTAGTACTAGGTGCCATCGAAGTGCATGACTCACTTACGCACTGCATATCTCCATTTTCTTGCATGAGACGCCACCTTAATGCTAGATGTCCCGCGTGTCATGGAGGCATATAGTATGATTTTGTAAAATGGAGGTGTCGGTGTCAAAACCGGCGGATCTCGGGTAGGGGGTCCCGAACTGTGCGTCTAGGCGGATGGTAACAGGAGACAAGGGACACAATGTTTTTACCCAGGTTCGGGCCCTCTCGATGGAGGTAATACCCTACTTCTGCTTGATTAATATTGATGATATGGGTAGTACAAGAGTAGATCTACCACGAGATCATAGAGGCTAAACCCTAGAAGCTAGCCTATGGTATGATTGTTGTTCGTCCTATGGACTAAAACCCTCCGGTTTATATAGACACCGGATAGGTTAGGGTTACACAGAGTCGGTTACAATGGTAGGAGATCTACATATCCGTATCACCAAGCTTGCCTTCCACGCCAAGGAAAAGTCCCATCTGGACACGGGACGAAGTCTTCAATCTTGTATCTTCATAGTCCAGGAGTCCGGCCAACGGTGATAGTTCGGCTATCCGGACACCCCCTAATCCGGGACTCCCTCAGTAGCACCCGAACCAGGCTTCAATGACGATGAGTCCGGCGCGTTGATTGTCTCCGGCATTGCGAGGCGGGTTCTTCTCCAAATTCCATATACCTGTCGAATAGTGTCCGGCTTCTGATAAATGATGTGCTCCTTGGCTTCTACACCCAATAATGGCCATCTTCCACGTGTTTGAATGAATGCGAAAGGCCATGGTATTTTTACAATTACCCCCCTAGCTGCGCAAATGAGCTGCCTATAAAAGGGGCGAGGATATAGATCTGAGTCACATCATCCCTCCTTTGCGAGCTTTCATCGGAGCGCCCCTGACCAAATCCCATTCCATCATGGACAGTCGACGCGGCTCCTCCTCTCGCACTCCCAGCCCTCACTCGAAGCGGGAGAGATGCTCACCCGCATAGCGAGCTAGTTATACTCCAAACCAAGGAATTTCTTCCCCGGCCTTCATGGTTCCGGTTCGAGCGGACTCGCCACCTACAAGGGCGGAAAGCAATGGAGAGTGTCCCCGATCCCTCTAAAGGAGAGCGGGTATGCTTCATCTCTTACCTAGTAAGAGGACTCGGATTTCCAATCCATCCGTTTCTCCGGGGGCTCTTGGAGTTCTACGGCCTCCAGTTGCACCACCTTATGCCTGCCTCCCTTTTGCACATTGCGGGCTTCGTGGCCCTCTGCGAGTTGTTCTTGGGCGTCGAGGCTCATTCCGGGCTATGGAAGAGATTGTTCTGCCTAGTACCCCGTTCTCATGAGGGGTCAATATATCAAGTGGGCGGAGCCGAGCTATGGCGCATCGCCAGGACCGGATACCTATCCGGAACCCCGAAGAAGGCGTCCGAAGACTGGCCTCCGGAATGGTTTTACATGGAGGACGTCCCGCTGCCGGATCCTGTTCGGATCGGCCTTCCGGAGTTTAGCAATGCTCCTCTGAAGAAGCACCTAAGTTGGCGCCCTCGAAGCCCCCGGAGGGAAGATGACCAGGACGTCCTCTATTTGATGAGCCGAATAAGGTTACTGGCTCATGCCGGATTAACCATGATTGGAGTCATGGCAATCTGCATTATGAGGGGGGTGCAGCCGCCCAATATAGGGGCCACCCCATCTGGGACTTCAACGGGAGGACGATGCCACCCGCCATGGCCGCAAAGGGCCGGGATCGGTCCTGAAACTGGTGAAGATCTTATGTCGCTATGTATAAAGGGCAGGAGGAGGATTTCCTCCGCCAATCCATCAAGGAGTTTTCTTGAATAATCCTCGAAGCTGGGTAAGCAAACATCTTTGTGACCTGTCCGATCCATGTTCCCGTGGTTAAATATCTCATTTGATGGTTTCGCAGAGGCTGCGCCGGATCGTGGAGAAGATACACAGCCCGCCCCACAACCCGAGGATCCGGAACGGTCCCTCGATCCGACCTCCGAAGAGGATCCGGATATAAAGGTGGAGTTGATCGACGGGGTGTTCTACCAACTTAGCATCGACAATGCTTTGGTTGCCATTACGGCCGATTACCCCGGAATACTTCCAGCCTCACAGGTAACTGAGACCGAGGTCCCAAAATCCTGATAATGACCCACCCATGCATATTTTTTGATCACCGTATACCAATGGTGTTTCGCAGGGGGTACCTTCGAGGCAGGAAGCCGAGCCCGCGGCGGCTGGCCAACAAAGGGCAGTGCGGCCCCGCAGGCTAAAAAGAAGTGCGGTCCGGATCGAAACTCCGCCGCAACGGTATGGCGTGTCACCATACTCCCAGGATTGATTCCTGGAAGGCGATTAACGCTGGTGCTCTTTTCAGAAAAAGAGCGCCACGGACCGAGTCCGGAGAGGTTGCCAATCGAACCTTCACCGGCCAGGCTTCAAAGCCGGGTCCGGAGGCTGAGGCGAGCACGAGACGTGCGTCGGATGCTCCTCCGATAGAGGATGCCGACAGGTTGTCCGCCACCAACTCCGAGGTGGAGAGCGCCTTGAATCACAGGCGCCGCCGGACAGTTCTTCGTGACACGTGTTTCTCCCAAGAGGCCTTGAATGCCTTCGATTCGGGAGATGCGCACCTCCATGCCGCTCAAGATGGTCTAGCCAGAGCCACAGAGCAGTATGTAAAGGACATACGGGTGAGAAAATTTGACAGTTATATATGCCAGTAGCCCCCGATACTTAAAATAGTTAGAATAACTGATTTAAGGATCATTTGTTATGCAGGATCTTACAGAAAAGAATAACTGACTGTCCCAGGAGCTTGAAGAATGCAAGGCCCAACTTGAGGCCGCACTAGCCGCAACAGGGGGAGCCACAGAGACCCTTTCTGGTAACATATGTTTCAAAAGATAAATAGTTTATGAAGTGCGGCGTGTGTGTAAATCTGACAAAAATATTGCAGATGGCGCCGGACTAGATCTGGACAGGCAACAACTCTTACGTCAGCTAAAGGCCGGCAAGAGCGTGCTTACGAGGGTGCGGCAGGAGAAAAATAACCTCCAAGATGCCAACACCCAACTGGGTGAGGAACTAAAGGATGTTCGTGCCCAGTTGTCTGACTCCGTAAAGGAGAATCGACGGCTTTAGCGGCATTTTCGATAAGTGCTTGAACAAACTTTGAAAGAGTTCAGCGAGGAAGGCGACTAACATAAACATGTATGTAGGTTTGCTCACAGTGTCGTCTGAAGAGGAGATGCCCAGTTCTTGGGTAATCTTCTTCCCGAATCAAGGCTGCCGCACGAACGAGTTCGGCAGATGATGAAAGGCGTCGGCCAGGCCTTGTGGCCATCTATCTCCCTGCCCGAAGGCATTGGAGAGCTGGCGGAGCGGCTTCAAGGAGCATGGCGGCGCTTCCGACTATGGAAGATATCGGCCTGCCGTCAGGGCGCCAGGGAGGCCTGGGCCCTGGTGAAGACGCGGTACACGGTTGTCGACCCAAACCACATGGCCGAGGTCGGACCTGTGGGGGCCTGATGGGAAGGAGATCCTGTAAGCTTAGTGTATGGCCAAGTAGAATTGGCCGCCAAGTATTCTCAAAGCAAGATTGTAAATTAGATAGCCTGTTAGATGGCATTGAGGAGGAATACAATGAGTCAAGTTGACTTTGTAAATAAATATGACATGAAAATGTCTTCTAGCCGGATTGTAGATCGTTTGTCATAGCGGACCTTTTCGCTTCGACCTCAGGACCCAATAGTCCGGAGTGTGTCCGAATACCTTCGTGGTTATATAAGAACCGTGGTATGCATGGAGACAAGGCGTAGGGGTCATTAGTGTTGTATCAGACAAGTTCCCAACTAGTTATGTTATATTACATGGGTAGTAAGAAACATCTTCTAGGGAGAATAGTTCCGTTAAGGGTTCCTTTCGCTGGGATGCATGCCCTAAAGTGCATGTCAAAGCTGCTATGAAAGCGTAAAATCATCTGGGGCTGATGGGTAAATAATTAAAATCATCTTTTAGTTCACCGACCGAATATTCCCTTAAGAACGCTTAGCTTTGGCTTCACCGGTCGAGGTACACATCCGGTGACCGGCAAGAATAATCGCAGAGGTGCTCCCTTTACCACCTAGCCGAACAATCGGGAACATAGGGGTAAGCACAGAGCCAGCAACCCAGCTTGGCCAAAACTTAAGTCATATCGATGCATATAATGGTGAATAAAAGGTACATGCGGAAGTTTAACGCATGTGTTGGGCATTAAGCCCGTATAAAATAAGCTTCTGGTAAAGAAGCCCCCAGGTATAATGAGCGCGTACAACGCGTCAAATATTTGCGAACAAAGCGCAAACGAGCCTCTAGAGGCTGCAAAAAAGAAGGAGGAGGAAGGAGAGAAATAAAAGACAGCAAAAATAAAAAAATGTGGACGGAGGAAGGATACGAACTTGGAGTCCGGCACTTAGGCGTAGAATCTTCGTAGACGGGCTGCGTTCCATGGGTTCGGCTCGAGTCGCTTGTCCAACGCACTTCGCAGACGGTATGCTCCGCCGGTCAGGACCTGGTCGATGATGAAGGGACCTTCCCATTTGGGCTTGAGTTTGTCCTTTTTCTTGTCCGGCAGGCGTAGAACTAGTTCGCCAACGTTATAAGCTTTGGCCCGTACTTCCCTGCTTTGATATGTTCGAGCCTGCTGTTGATAAAATGCGGAACGAGCCTTTGCCACGTCGCGCTCCTCCTCCAATGCGTCCAAACTGTCCTGCCGGTTGAGCTCGGCTTCTCTTTCTTCGTACATGTGCACGCGAGGTGAGTCATGTATTATGTCGCAGGGCAAGATCGCGCCTCCGCATACACCATAAAGAATGGTGTGAATCCGTAGTACGATTCGGGCGTGGTCCGCAGCCCCAGTAGTACGGAGTCGAGCTCCTCCACCCAAAGGCGTGTTAGATTCCTTTAGGGACCGCACTAATGCAGGTTTAATGCCGCTCATGATTAGACCATTTGCTCGTTCGACTTGGCCGTTGGTTTGAGGGTGATAGACTGAGGCGTAATCGAGCTTGATGCCCATGTTTTTGCACCATAATTTGTTCTCATCAGCCGTGAAGTTGGTGCCATTATCAGTGATGATACTGTGGGGGACACCGTAACGGTGCACTACCCCTGATATAAAGTCTATCACCGGTCCGGATTCGGCCGTTTTAACAGGCTTGGCCTCTATCCATTTGGTGAATTTATCCACCATGACCAATAGGTATTTTTGCTTGTGGGTTCCTCCCTTAAGGGGTCCAACAATGTCAAGCCCCCAGACCGCGAACGGCCAGGTGATGGGTATAGTTTTGAGTGCGGTGAGTGGCATGTGGCTTTCGTTAGCAAAAAGCTGGCAACCGACGCATCTTTGGACTAAATCCTGCAGATTCTGCCCGGCTGTCGGCCAATAAAATCTCAGACGGAAGGCCTTGCCTACAAGGGCCCGGGCTGCGGCGTGGTGCCCACCCGGTCCGGCATGAATTTCGCCAGAGGTTTCGCCCTTCCTCTTCGGAGATACACCTTTGAAGGACTCGGTAGTGCTTTTCTTATAAAGCTCTCCCTCGTGGACTTTATAGGCTTTAGATCGCCGTACTATGCAGCGAGCCTCATTTTGGTCTTCGAGGAGTTCCTGCCTAGTTAGGTAGGCTAGGAATGGTTCCGTCCACGGGGCGATAACCTCCATTATTTCGTGAGCGGAGGGTGTTATCTTGGGGGCAGAGCCTCCGGTTGTGTCAGAGTGTTCGGTGTCAGGCAGTGCGGTTGGGTCCGGATTGTTATTGCCGGACTCCCCTTCCCATAGTACGGATGGCTTAAACAGCCGTTCCAGAAAGATATTGGGTGGGACGGCATCGCATTTTGCATCGATGCGTGCCAGTATATCCGCCGCGTGGTTGTTGTCCCGGGCTATATGATGAAATTCGAGCCCTTCGAACCGTGCTGACATTTTTAGGACCGCATTGCGGTATGCTGCCATTTTCGGATCTTTGGCATCAAAGTCTCCGTTTATTTGAGATATTGCGAGGTTCGAATCCTCGCATTACCTCTAGGCGTTGAATGCCCATGGAGACCGCCATCCGGAGGTCGTGCGAAGGGCCTCGTATTCGCCGCGTTGTTGGAGTGTGTATACATTATCTCGAAGGACGATTGGACTGTGTCCCGGTTGGGGGACGTCGGAAGCCAGCCCCAGTGCCGCCAACATTTTGGAGCCGTCAAAGTGCATGATCCAATTGGAGTATGCGCCGTACTCTTAGGGAGTTCGGCCAGTCCATTCGGCCACGAAGTCGGCCAAATCCTGCGACTTAATAGCTCGTCGTGGCTTATAAGTTATGTCGAATGGAAGGAGCTCTATGGCCCATTTAGCAATCTGGCCCGTCGCGTCGCGGTTGTTTATAATATCGTTAAGAGGTACTTCAGAGGCTACCGTTATCGAACACTCTTGAAAGTAGTGTCGTAGCTTCCGGGATGCCATGAACACCACGTATGCTATCTTTTGATAGTGTGGGTACCGGGACTTGCATGGAGTTAGGACAGTGGACACATAGTAAACCGGTTTTTGAAGAGGGAACCGGTGTCCGTCCGTTTCTCGTTCGACAACAAGCACCGCGCTGACAACTTGATGTGTTGCGGCGATATATAATAGCATTGGTTCGCCCACGTTGGGCGCGGCCAGGACAGGATTTGTTGCCAAAATGGCCTTTATTTTTTCGAGTCTGGCCGTGGCGGCCTCCGTCCACTCGAAGTGTTCGGTGCACCGGAGGAGGCGGTAAAGAGGTAATGCCTTTTCTCCCAAACGGGAAATAAAGCGGCTTAGAGCCGCTACGCATCCCGTCAATTTTTGTATTTGTTTGAGGTCTTTTGGAATATCCAATTGTGACAGAGCTCGGATCTTGGCTGGATTTGCTTCAATTCCTCTACGGACACAATGAAGCCCAGGAGCTTTCCTACCGAACGCCGAAGACGCATTTTTCCGGATTGAGCTTGATGTCATATTTTTCGAAGATTGTCGAATGTGAGCCTCAAGTCGTCTACTAAAGTTTCGACGTGCTTGGTTTTGACGACCACGTCGTCTACATATGCTTCCACTGTTTTGCCGACCTGGTTTTCCAGACATGTCTGAATCATGCGCTGATATGTTGCGCCGGTGTTTTTGAGCCCAAAAGGCATTGTGTTGAAGCAGAACGGGCCGTATGGAGTGATGAATGATGTTGCAGCTTGGTGCGGCTCCGCCATCTTGATTTGGTGGTAGCAGTACGCGTCGAGGAAGCACAATGAGTCGTGTCTCCGCTTGTAGCATCAATAATTTGATCAATTCGGGAGGGGAAGGGATCCTTTGGGCAAGCCTTATTAAGGTCTTTAAAATCAACACATAGGCGCCAGGATTTATCCTTCTTTGGTACCATCACCGGGTTTGCTAGCCAGTCCGGATGTTTTATATCTCCGATGAATCCGGCTTCCAAAGTTTGGCTATTTCCTCTCCCATGGCCTGTCTCTTGGGTTCGGAAAAGCGCCAAGAGCCTGTTTGATCGGCTTGAATCCTTTGAGGATATTTAGGCTGTGCTCGGCCAGCCGACGTGGGATTCTGGCATGTCACGAAGGGTGCCGTGCAAAGATGTCCCGCTTTTCTTGTAGAAATTCTCGTAGTCTGGCGTCTACATCAGGGTTTAATTGTGCCCCAATGGAGGCCGTCTTTGCGAGGTCCGTTGGGTAGACTTGGAATTTGACTATTTCATCCGCTGGTTTAAAAGAAGTGGACTTGGATCTTTTATCAAGTATCACATCGCCGTCCACATTCACCGTGGAGCGCATCGCGGTGAGTTCCTCGGCCGCTAGGGCTTTGGATAGTGCCTCGAGGGCTAGTGCGGTTGTCTTGTTTTCCGCTGGAGTGCTATGTTCGGATCACTAGCGAGAGTGATGATTCCGTTGGGTCTGGGCATTTTAAGCTTCATGTACCCATAATGGGGTATAGCTTGAAAAATTGTGAATGCCTCTCGCCCTAATAAAGCAAGATATCCGCTGTTGAACGGGGCCACTTGAAATGTGACCTCCTCGGACCTGTAATTGTCCGTGAGCGAACACTACGTCCGGTGTGATTTTTCTGTGCAGCATGCTTCCCGGCTAGGGATTATTCCTCTAAAGGTTGTGTTGCTTCGCTCAATGCGGTTCCAGTCTATTTCCATTTTTCGGAGGGTTTCCTCATAGATGAGGTTTAGTCCGCTGCCGCCATCCATGAGTACCTTAGTAAGGCGAAAGCCGTCCACTATCGGACTGAGGACCAATGCGGTGGTGCTCGGGCTGTTCGAATTTAGGTTCGCCACTTTGGCATTAAAGGTGATAGCCGTGTCCTCCATGGATTTATTGTTGCTACTTGGTAGACTTGGCAAGGTTATGGAGTGTTCGTTGCATGTTATTTGATGCGAAAGTCTCGAAGACTGTTAACACCGTACTGGTGTTGATGGGCTTGGATTCTGAAGCTAGAAGCTCTTCGCCACTTTTGGCCACCTACCGTAGTATCCAACATGCTCGAAGGCTATGAGTTGGAGTGGCGCCCTCTGTGCTATGAATTTTGCAGGGTCCATTTAGCCAACCCTCCAGTACGGTTCCGCACCCTTTAGGGGTTTTGGTTTTTGGTATTTGACCTGTGTGCTTTATAATGATGCACCCTTTTATTTCGTACTAGGGATGTATTCGGGGCCGGATTATCCCAAAATTTACTTTCGGTTTTCCAGGCGCTCTCCATCGCACAGTACTTTTGTACTATGGTCACCAAGTCAGCAAAGCGTGTAATTTCATGACGACTTATGGCGTTTAGGATTCCCTTGTCCGTGCAATTATTGCAGAAAATTGGGATTGCGTCCTCCTGTCGGCAGTCCTTTATCTTGTTCATAACCAGGAGGAATCTGGCCCAGTAATGATGTACTGTTTCAGCGGGCTCTTGCCGAATTCGAGATAGTTCGCTAATGTTTGGGTGGGCGGGTGGAACTAGGTCCGGAACCCCGTCCAATTTAGGACTCAGGGGCCGAGAAGTTTCCGAACTCGGAAGTTTGGATTTTTGAGTGTTATCCAGTGAGTCCAACCCGCCACCGACTTTAAGTTCGTGGCTTGATCGACATCCGTCCCTCTGCGGGAATCTGGCATGGAGGGATCGGGAATCCGGACGTAGCTAGTCCTTAAGATAGAAGAAGAATCGCCGCATTGCTCCTCTATCACAGCAACATGATGGGTGGCCTGGGGAGAGTTGATTTCTCTTAGATTGGTTTTAGGCCCGATCCGGTCGTAGTCTGTGGTGACTCCCAGGGCGGCGATGCGATCCAAGAGCTCGTTTACGGAGGAGAGCTCGATCGGATCTAACTGTTCGGCAAGTTCCGAATTAACATGGAGATTGGTTTTGATGACTCGAGAGGTCACCGTCGGCGCGGCGGCCGAACTAGCGGTCATGAGGAAATCGCCTAGCCGAAGAGTCTCACCAGTGGCCAAGGCTTCTTTGGCGATAGCATCGTCTTTAAAGACGAGATGAGGCATCCTACCTGATGGCGGCGGCGCATGCAGGAACTCTCAATGAAAGCACCAATGTCGGTGTCAAAAGCTGGCGGATCTCGGTAGGGGGTCCCGAACTGCGTCTAGGCGGATGGTAACAGGAGACAAGGGACACGATGTTTTACCCAGGTTTGGGCCCTCTCGATGGAGGTAATACCCTACTCCTGCTTGATTAATATTGATGATATGGGTAGTACAAGAGTAGATCTACCACGAGATCGTAGAGGCTAAACCCTAGAAGCTAGCCTATGGTATGATTGTTGTTCGTCCTATGGACTAAAACCCTCTGGTTTATATAGACACCGGATAGGTTAGGGTTACACAGAGTCGGTTACAATGGTAGGAGATCTACATATCCGTATCGCCAAGCTTGCCTTCCACGCCAAGGAAAAGTCCCATCCGAACACGGGACGAAGTCTTCAATCTTGTATCTTCATAGTCCAGGAGTCCGGCCAACGGTGATAGTTCGGCTATCCGGACACCCCCTAATCCGGGACTCCCTCAGGAGGCATATAGATGTCCCGCGTGTTGGCAACAGGATGAACAAACTCATGTCTTAAACGAAAGAGTGGAAGAACATAGATTCCCGATGACCGAGAAGGAGCTACAAACCTCGGGAATGGAGCGTCTGCACTCATGATATTTTATATTATTCGGCGATATAAAATCAACCAAATCTCTCCACGTTCCTATACCATTCTATAGTACCCCCTCCATCTAGGTGTGTAAGTCACCTTACGAAAACGAAATACTTAATCCCAAAACACTTAGGCACAGTACATTAACTCACTCCTCGTTTCTTGTTTCATGGCGTATCAACCAATAAGAGATGTGGGTTGTGCATGCTTTTAATGACTTGAGACTAACAAAGATGACATGCAGTGGTTATTTCATTGCATGCAATGCTATTAATTAGCAAAAAGACATTAAGTTCTCTCGTTTTCCCCTCCGCCTCAGTCGCGGTGCACAACCTAAGATGACTTATACACCTAGACGGAGGGAGTAAAACAATAAAGGTCGATAACTAATGCGGCACCTCGGGCTAACGCGGCCAGATCGCATTTTGCACGAGAAATTACACATCATGTTTCGTTGACATGTGGTCCCGTTCCAACATGTCAGTGAGACGACGGTGAGTCCTTTTGTACAATTTCCGAAAGGACGTGTAGGCTGGGGCACCTCTTCGTGTGCTGTGGCAAACTGGCAACCGTCCACCGACTCTTCGCCTTTCCCTCTCGATTTGGAACTACTATCGCACGCTCTTCCTCCCTCCTCCATTTGCCTTCACCCTTCCTTCTGCCACTGTTGGATCGTCTTCTCCATGGAGGGAACAAGCCGGAAACAACCCCATTATTCTTGCCCCAATCTGAAAGATGATGTGGTGGGGGAACTCATTGATCGGTGCGACGTCATCACCTCGGCTAGCATGGCAGGTTCGTTCAATAACATTCTCGACTCAATTAATAACATCATTACAAGGAACCCGGGGTCCGGGAGTGGTTTGATCTCCCCTATCTTCTTCACCGTGACCCTGCTGACTGGCACGGGGACGAGGGAAGCCTCGCCTTGTGCAAGTTGATGCTGCTTGATAATGATACGTATGATGTTAAGATGCCATCGCTTGAGGGCAAGGCTTGGGCAGGCGCAAATGGAGATTGGGTTGTTTATATTGGGTACATTGCGAGCGGGAACTTGTGAATGTGTACACTCGTCAGCGTATTCCACTTGCCAAAATCTCCGAGTGCCCTGAGGTTGAGCACACAGATGATCTACGTACGTTCAAATATGATCATGGTGACTGTCGTCTACGGAAGATAGCAATTTCTCGAGTTCCCAACCGCTCTTGGAATTACAAGAACTATGAAGTTGTTGCTATCTTCGACAAGCTTGTTGCCGTCCTTCGTGGTTCGACCGATGGATATTGCTCAAAACTCAGTTTATATACACGGATGTGTCTTGTGATGCAATTCAATACGAGGGCCTTGTGTTTGCTGCCACCACTGTGGCACTTTGTTTTTGCATGGGATCCTCGTAGTTTGAGACGCTTGTCTTCCACCGTAATTATAATTGTTTCATCCACATGCATGCGAGTTAGCAAGTTTCCGTTCTCTACTAATTAACCTTCTTCTTGTGTTTCCAAGGTCCTGTGAACATTCCACCACCTACACTTGAAAAATTTTATAACCAAGGGGGAGATGACGATGGTGATGATCACGAGCATGAGGACGAGTAGGGCCCATATGCTCACTGGCGGCTGGCAACTAATTCCAATGGATCACCACTTCTTGTCTATATACAGCCCACTGCTGATGTTACTACTGAGGGAGCATGTGTTGTCTCCCATGGTCGCACTCTCCGGACCTATTCCAACACCCGTTGCATGGTATTCGGGATGGATACTAGTGTGCTAGCGCCAACACCTTCTCCCTGGTACAATATTGATAGTCTTGGAGCAAACTCGCTCTTCCGTGGACAAAACTATCCAATGATTGTGAAAGGCGATCCAACTGCTGTTGACACAACGTTACTACCATTTATGAGAAGCAACTGTATCTATACATCGGACATTGTGGTGGTTCCCTACCCTGGTCGTGATATAGTAGGCCGCTTCAGCCTGGATGATCAGTCCTGCATTGGTCTCGAGATTGACAGTAGCTGGCTCTTCCCAGAGAATCACTTGTGGTTCAAAGCAAGTGTTTCCAACGCCGAGTATTGGTTGAGTTGAAGTTCATTTCATTTCTTGTTATTTGTTGTGTGATGAAAACTTTAGTATTTATAATGTATCCTCGTTGTCGGTGTGGGTTGATGACCTGTTGTATGTAATAAAATGATATGCCTGTGATAAACCTACTAAATTTATGAATGGCTTTCGAGTCACTTCTCTGAGTGGGTGTTGCGACGAGGCAAAAAAATATTTTCTGAATACATAATTGTACGTGCATTGCAACAGGTTATCGGATGAGGCCAATCAAGAATAGTACACTATTTGTACTAGCTTCACATGCTGCACTATATCTACGTCTACGTACGTAATACAACAAGTTTTAAACTTGAGACCAGCCACCCATCCTCACAAATAACACTTTTTAACCTAGCACAGACTATAGGAAATTTGGCCATAGTGTGAGGTGGGCCATATGTTAATGTGTACGTTGTACGTAACCAGCACCTCGAATCCTCGATAGGAGTTGTAGGAGTAGTAGTAGGAGTAGTAGGGTGTCATGGGCCAGAACAAGCATTCACGTCCAGGAGTACGGCACACACCACCAGCACGACTTCCATCTGACACCATATTTCTTGGAGTCCGTGCTACAGCAATCTCTTCAACCTCGTCGTTTCTCTAACTCAGCCATCACGCGGCGGGCGAGGTGGGGGTTTGCCGATAGTCGGTTTCCTCAACTACGGTCCCACTTGTAAGGCAAACTCCAGCGCACGACCCCAAACGGACCTCCGTTTTGCCTGGATTCTGTCCGTTTGGGTAGGGAAATGGGGTCGTATCCGGGCCATTACTCAGATGCGGTGGCCGTGCGCCAAACGAGCGGACGCATCCCGGCCGCGTACATTTTTCTTTGCAAACACATATCTTTTTTTCATCATTGATTTTTTGGTACATGGAAATACATCACCAAAATTTTGACTAGAAAAACAAGAACCACAAGAATACATTTTAGAAGATATCCAACTTCCATAGCTGCTCCTGTAAGTTGTATTAGTGCCTTCTCGATGAATTCATAGTTGATATGCGGAGGCTCGATCTTGCGTGCTTCTTTATTCTTCGAGTGTAAAGAAGTAGACGTGTCTAGCCTCTATTCTATCAACAAGTGCACTAGTCTCATCTCTAGCCTCTATGCTAGCTAAAAGTGCTAGAACATCTACTAAATTGCGCTATATCAATATATCGTTGTACTCTTCTTCCCAATACCAAAACTTGCATCCATTCTACACAATAAAATTTTAAGTTGGCACAACTAGTCTAATCCGAGAGCACAACCGAAGATTTGGTTGAGTTCTTCCTCCTTTTGCCGACACGTGGGACATCCAGCATCCAGGTCGTGTCATGCAAGAAAATAGAGTGGTAGTTGAAGCCACGTGATGTGCATCTTGGGTTAAACTATAAATAGAATCTTACTACTCTTGAGTAACTCTAAAAGCGGCCACCGAAGATCTTTATTGGATTTGTTTTTTATTGCCATCACGTCGAGGTGAAAGATGTGCATGTTCAGTGGGTCCTCTTGCATTTTCACTGACATGTGGGACCGCATATGAGCAAACAGACGATGGGCTCCGCGCGTCTGCTAGCTGGTGAGAAGAGAGATAGAGGAGGGCTGAGCACGGACTCCAGGAAATTTGTTCTACGTAACCAGCACCTCGATATAGTGGGGTGGCATGGGCCATAACTAGCATTCTTGTCTAGCGATGCGGCTGCGCCACCCACACGAGTCCCATCCGACACCAATTTTCTTGGAGTCCGTCTCTGACCATCTCTTCTCCCTCTTGTTTTCTCAGCCATCGTTATGGGCGGGTGGGGGTTTGCCGATGGTCGGTTTGCTCAGCTGCGGTCCCACTTGTAAGTGAAAATGCAACACGACGCATTCCCCCTTGAGCGGCGTCTTGAGACCAACCGTGTGGGAAGTGCAGCCTTGAACACGGCAGGCTTTTCCTTTTGAACTTGTAAGTTGTAAATTTTGGTTCTGCTCCTTGCACGACCGATAGATAGAAAATAATGATTTTGCCTAGAGTAATGAGAAGTTTGGTTCTGGCGCAGTTCATGCATGGAGTACGTACGAAAATTATGAAGTTGATGCGAAAGGTAAGATAATTACTAGTAGTACCATATACTACTACATGGATTTGACGGAAAGATAAAGATACATACGGATCCATCAACAACATCCTCACGCCCTAGTGCGCCGGGTCACCAACCGACGTGTGAGGAGCAGCGGCGTTGGCGGCAAGCTCAACGTGCTTCTGAACAATGTCGTCCAAGGTTGCCCTGCGGTCCAAGAAGGCCAGCATCCTATCATCCTCCTCTTGCATGTAGTAGTCCTTGTGGACTATTTGTGCGTAGACATGGGTGATTATGTCGATGATGTCTTGCTACGCCAGGCGCTGCGCGGCGAGCGCGGCCTCGAGGTGGACATTCTCCAGCGCGACGGCGGGCAGTCGCAGGGCCACCAGTGCGTTGAAGAGGTTGTCACCATAGACGCCGTTGAGGGTGGCAGGCATCGCAGAGCCTGGGCGCGTGGGCTGAAGGCGCACGTCAAGGTCGTCCGTGAGCTTCTTGACGACGGTGAACTTGTCGAGGAAGCCGACGAGGACCTCGTCGAACAAGGAGACGAAGCTGTCATCCAAGCGGCCCTCGCAGGCGGCCTCAAGCACTACTGGAGGCGTTCCTCGGTGCCGGGCGCAGTCGGCATCGTGGACCATCCGGCATAGCCAGTGATGCTCGCGCCATCGCCTCCATGGGTGTAGCTTCTAGTCAATCGATCTTGCGATTGGAGTGATCACTCTTGCCCTTTAGTGCGTAGGTGCGTGGGATTTACGTAGATTGAATTTGGCGGGAGCCTTTATATGAGAAGTGCAGACTGCGTTGAATTCACGTGCGTGTTGGCCATCTACTCCTCGCCCCTCTACTGCACCTGCCTTTGGCTGTATGACAGGTTGGCCAGCCACCCGTTGGGCCCACGTGTCATTCACCAAAGGCAGGTGCAGTAAGTCAATGAAGCTGCGTCCCCTCCATTCCCATGCATGCTTTCAATGACTTGAGACTTCCAAACATCACATGCAGTGGTTAGTTCATTGCATGTAATCCTATTAAGTAGCAAAAATACATTAAGTTACCTTGCAGATCGGAATAAAACAATACACCATGTATTTATTTACAGAGGGAGTAGTACATTTTTTGTGACATGCATTACTAGATATTGCTAGTCAAATACTAAATACAGATGGACGTGGTAGTACTACTAAATCCATACGATGGTGCTAGTACTAGTAGTAGTAGTACTACCAATGTAGTAGCACTGTACTACCCGTTGGTCAAATTATTACGTGTTGCTCCTCACAGTGAAGTGACAAGACCCTACGCCGGAGATGACACCTGAGTATAGGTGTCGAGTTCGGCATACCATAGTCAGCCTCACCGTCTGCAGTCACTATCATCATGGCTGTATACCTAGCCTGCTTACAACTAGCCGTGTTCGACATAATTCCCCATTGCACAGAACACCAAGATTGGGGGGTGGACGACGCCAGTAGCGGCCATCGCGCCAGATTTTTCCATGGCCTTCTAGATGTGGTGGGGAGGAGATAAGGCTGATTGTGAGAGACAAGGATTTGTTTGTAAATAGGGAACAAGTGCGGGCATCTTTTTGAAAAACTGGAGAAGTTTGGTTTGTATCGTCGAGATCTAGATCCGACGGCTATTGGTGAAATATGGCAGGCACAACATCATCACCAACTCAGGACCTGTTTGATTCGCAGGATTTTGAAAATGCAGGAATAGGACACGGCAATATTACAAGTTTCAAACTGATATTATTTAGGAGTAATGTTGCACCTATGAAGAGGGAATTACTAGGAAGTTTACGTAAGAACTTTCGTTACTTTAGGTGCATGCAGCATTATCGTACAAACTAAAATCCACCGCCCTGACAAGTCAGTAATGGGCAAATAAGTTTTCGAGTCTCTGGCCACTTGATGTTTCAAAAACAAATTCAGCTTCTGCGAAGACTTTGTCATTTAAGCTTAGACGCTTGCGGTGATCAGCACGCCATTCATTGTTGCGCCAGAGAACGCCAAACCTCATTACCTTGAGCACACTTGCCTCCCAAACAAAGAACCTGGCCAATTTAATCTCAGATGTGCTGCCTCCGTAGTCGATCAAATCAATTTCTGTAAGATGGAGATCAAGGCATTCGATGAGATTGTTATAGTGCAGCACATTTTTCACTTTCAGGGTCTTTTTTATCTGCAAAAGAAGAGAACATATTAGAGCAGCTGGCTGTATAAGATTGTTGTGTCATAAAGAGTTACCAATATCATTCGCTCATACGATAGGGTTGGCTGGCTAGTGATATTTTTTCACTCTCTCTCTCTCTCTCTCTCTCTCTCTCTCTCTCTCTCTCTCTCTCTCTTTCTCTTTCCTCTCATTTACCTAGGAGTACGTGAAGAGCTTGGGCATTAGTTGCCTTCCACTATGTGGTCGATGCCATACTTCACAAAAGTATGCCACATAACACGCATCGATGTCAAATCAAAATAGGTGATCCAGATTGGGGCACCAGGTGAGCAATGGAGGGGCATCGATGCCAAATGCATCACAAGTGAATTTGGCACGTGTTTTGGCCTACATAGTGGAGGGCCGTTATAGCCCACTTTTGTACTACCTCTTATTTAGTATAAAATTTTGACCATATATTTATGTAAGAAAATGCCAATGCATGTCACTAAAAATTACACCATTTGAAATTATGTTCAAATACGAATCCAACGATATAGTTCTTAGTGACATGCATTAACATTTTGTCAGTTCAATCTATGGTCAAATTTTGATACTACAAAATAGGAAGAGTAAACCAGGACGGAGGTAGTACTTGCTCTTAGGGTAACCATAGAGTTACTAGAGTAGTCTAAATTACTTTCCACTATGGCTAGCCTAGGCTACTATAGTAGTACAACAAAAAAACGATGCCGGTGATCACGTGAGAAAAAATACTAAAAACATTTCTTTCGGTGCAGTGCGTAGATGCAGTTTTGAACACTATACTTGTCATCCTAATTTGGGAAAATTACAAAACATTTGAGCTATTTGGTGATTACCGTTTACTAATAGGAAAGAAGTTTCACCTCGATGTCTCCGTGCACAGAAAGCATGTAAGGAATCCAACAACTTGATCCAGATTGGGGCCGATAGATTTTATTGCCAAGATCTTCACTGTGCGCATGGACTGGGTCAAGCTTGTGGGAATCATTTTCTGGAAGACGGTCGTAAATACATCAAGAAGAAATTTAAAAATGTGAATTTCAAGAAGACCAAGAAGAAGATGAGTGCTATACCTGAATGATTACGGATCCAATAAAGAGTTTGGAGAATTTGGCAGACGAGTGCACCAACGCTGTCAATTTCGGCGCGTCAATGACCCTGATTTTTGTTGGACCTTCTAGATCCGATACAAGCAATCTCTCAAGGAAAGGCGCCTCAATGACCATAACGTGGAATAGCTGGAGTGATCTCTTCCCAATTGATGTCTTGTTACGGGGCCAGCAAGACACATAAATCCATCGGAGATTCATCGAGGTGATGTGGAGGCTAATGAACCCGTGGATCTACTCAAGACGAAGGTACTCAAGTGCAGTACAGCTGCAGATCAGGTGCTCCATAGCCTTCTTCGAGATGACAACGTCGAAGAGGTCGAGCTGCTTGAGTTGAGGGAGAAGAAGGGCGGGCGCGGCATTAATCTGGGGAAGATAGCAGGAGCTGAAGCTGGCGCGGCACAGCGTTGGCGCGAGGCGGAGCGCGGACGGCGGCAGAGAGCGACATTGTCCAGCTTCAAAGCTGAGCTCCTCGAGGTAATCTAGGGCGGGGGATAAGAACCACTCGTCGAACTTGGGTTGGACCTTGCAGTTGGTACTGAACATGCAGATGTCAAGGCATCTGGCTGGCCCAGGGTGCGATGAAAGGATCTTGGAGACTGCGGCCATGCGTTTACAATCCGCCGCAGAGGCAAACCGCCGACGGTGAGGTTGAGGGGGACGCGGCGGCAGAGGGGGCGCCACCGCCAGGAGAGCAGGGCGGTCCGCACGGCAGATTTGGGGCCGATGATGACGAGCAGCATGTCGTTGGGGAGGCTGCTGATGAAGTCCAGGCTTGCCGGATGCGGTTTTGGCTCGAGCCGCCTCTGCTTGTTGGCTGCCTCGCCGTCCATCTCAACCGTGGCGGCCGTGTACACATGTGCTGGTGTGTGTTGTGTGCTTTGGGTGTCTTGAGTCGTCCTTACATGCATGCCGCCGTGGTGGTGAATTGTCTTGTGAGTGTGTCCTCCGCAGCGTAAGAAGTGTGTCCTCAATCGCGCCTCAATTTACTAGCGTGCGGTGCTACCCAGTGGTTTCAACTTTGTTTACTTCACCGCTTGTCGGATGGGCCTCTAGTTTACTTATTTTCACCCAACGCCACATGGGCGACACTGCGAAGATCTGAGAACACGAGCTAACAAAGCAGCATATGGACTGGTTGACGGTCAACTAAACAATATCACGAGACTATCTGTTGACACAGTGAGTGTATAATCCGTCGGTATAGAGTGTTAGTGTGAGAGGGGAGGCCCGTGAGAGATAGCAGAGAGAGAGAGAGAGAGCTACTCCCGCCGTTCGATAATGTAGTTCCAACATTTTTTTAAAGTCAAACTTTTGAAACTTTGACCAAGTTTATAAAGAAATTACTTATATCTACAATACCAAAGATAAATGATAGTATGAAGTAAGTACATGTTGTGATGAATCTAATGATCTTTCCAGATGTAAATGTTTTTCTCCACATATACCTGGTCAAACTTTTCTGAGGTTTGACTTTTCAAAACATCCATATGCTTATGGACGTGAGAGAGTCCCTAACTAGAGAGAGAGAGAAATACAAAGAGTGAGTGAAAAAAGTGTGTGTGCGTGTGTGAAAGAGACATGGACAACACTCGATAAAAGTCGAGAAAAAACGTGTGTGTCTTATGCAAACATATCACACATGCATCTTTGACAACGGAAGCAAGGTGAGGAGATAGTGTGTGGTTGTTTGCAACCGAGAGAGCAATACCCCTAGCACGTGGCCAAGAGGGGTCTGACAAACAAGGGAGAGAGGTCGAGAGAGACGTACGGAGAAAATCTGAGACATGGGGAGGAGAGAGTGTATGTTTGTCATAGAGAGATCCACAGGAGATCGTGATGGTACTACGTGGGTGGGAGATCGAGTGACAAGGTGTGTGCTTGCGATAGAAGATACCACGAGAGATATCGAGATAGGCGTATGGATGGAAGGAGACAATACGTGTGTTCACGATGGCTAGTGAGAGATAATCATACTTAGGGGAGTGCTTGCGCCTATGATGGAGTGAGGATTATGGTACTTATTAGGGGGTGCGTGTCACATAGAGAGAGAACAAGGGCGGAGAGTGTTGGATGGGTCTATATGTATAAGCATAAGCGAGACATGTGTATGTGTGAACCAGGGAGATATAAAATTTGAGAGAGATTGAGGAGCCCCGATAAGGCTGAGTGGTGTGTCAGATAGCTGAGAGGGGGAAAGAGATATTCCATCCGCTCGATAATGCGGTGCATGTAATTTTTTTAGAAGTCAAACTTTGGAAACTTTTATCAGGTTTACACAAATGTTATTTATATCTTCAATACCAAAGATACATCATACGGAACTACATTGCATGGTGAATCTAATGGTATATGTTTGCCGTTCCAGATGTAATTGTTTTTCTCCACGTACATGGTCAAACTTTGTGATGTTTGACTTTTCAATAAATCAATATGCTATGGACCGAGGAGAGTGCCTAAGTTGAGAGGGATCAAGTGCGTGTGAAGGAGAATGAGTAAGTGTGCAAAAGAGTATGTGTGTGAAAGAGAAAGTGACAACAAGCGATAAATTAGAGAGAGAGTGTGTTTTTCATTTCTTAGGCGAACATATCACGCATGCATCTCCGAGATAGAAAAGCGAGGCGAGGAGATACACGAAGATAGCTAGTGTTTGATTGTTTGCAACGGAGAGAGACACCCCTATAGCACATGTCCAATAGAGGTCTGGCCAACAAGGAACAAAGGTCGAGAGGGACACATGGAGAACATGGACGCATGGGGAGGGCGAGAGGGTGTGTTTGTGATAGAGAGACCCCCTCGAGACCGTGAGGGGACTATATGGGTGGGAGATCAAGGGAGGTGTGTGCACGATAGAAAGATGCCCCGAGAGAAATCGAGATAGACCATGCACATGTTTGTGATGGAGACTAAGATTAGCTAGTCATATACATATAGGGGGGACTGCGTGTGCCTACAATTGAGTGAGAGACCATCATACTTGGCTAGCTAGGCATGAGATGTGTGTGTGTGTGCGTGTGAGATGGAGAGAGAACGAGGGAGAGGGATAGAGTTTTAGATGGGCCTATCGAGTGCGAGTGAGATACGCATGTGTATGTGTGACCCAGGTAGATGGAGAGTTTGAGAGAGAGGGGGAAGAGCTCCAAGACGACAGAGTGGTGTGTGATAGAGTTACGGGCAACGAGCCAAGGAATTTGTGTGCGTATGATGAGTGCACCCAAGATATCTAGCTTGGACTAGAGAATCATACATAGTGTGCGAGAGAGACCTATAGATGGAGTATATATGCATGCGAACTAGAAAGACCCCCCCACCCACGCACACACACAAAGAGAGAGAGAGAGAGAGATGGAGAGAAAGAGAGAGGACCAACAAGGTTTGTGTGTTGGATGCGTGCGAAAGAATTGAAGATTGTCGGCGAGAGAGAGAGAGAGCAGGAGTCCAGGAGAGGGGAGGTCGCGTTTTATGCATCAAAGACTGATATGAACCATGTTTCGATATAAACTTGCATTCAAATATTTAAATTGGAGAACATGTTGTCTGCAATCCACACATGAATGGATATATGTTTATATCAAACAAGTTCATTAATTTGACTTTCAACATGTTCATGGAGTACTATAATACTGTACAACATGCTATTCGATTGAGGTGTTCAATTTTGGATTTAGTTCACTATTTTGACCTGGTGAACGAGCTATTTCATTGAATCGAGATATTTCATTTTGGGTTTGATTCCCGTTTTTGAGTGGGTCAACTATTTTTCATATAGTAAATCGCTAGCAATGAGCATGTAAAAACACATTACTCCCGAGCATCATCTCTCCATCTAAAAAAGAAGTGGCAAGCTAATATTTCTAAATTTGACTCGAATCGACTTGGTAAGGTAGACGTGGATGCTCGTTCTCCCAAATTTTGAACGAACAGATTAAACATCCTCTGCTTCGGTGGAATTCGCTTGAGCAAATAAATGGGAGACGCGAAATTACCGTCCTAAGTGGGAGACGCATTAATTGTCTGTTGTGCATCGAGGGTAGGTTAAGTAACCGTCCAAGCGCGCCTTCTCCTCGGCGAAATGACATGTGCTGAATAATTCATAAACCATGGTCGGCAAAACACGCTCTCCTACTTAGAAATAGCTCGCCCACTATTTCAAAACACGCTCTCCTCGCTTGAAATCGCTCGCGCCCACTATATTTCAAAACACGCCCTCCTCTCTGAAATCGCTCCGCCCACTATTTGGGGAGAAGCAAAGTTACTCTACTATCCCCGACCCTCGGTTACCTGAGAACCAAGCCGAGAAGCCTAAAGGCGGGGTAGAACTGTAACTCCCCTCACATTTCGGACAAATGCGCCCGTATCCCAATTCCCCCCCATTCATACCTCGTGGGCATCAAATCACCTTCTCCCGAAGCTCCCTTCTCCCGAGCATGAAACCTCAGCCCCTCCTCCATGGCGCCCCACCGCACCAATTTCACGGCCGCCCTCCTCCCTAATGCAGGAGACGCTGTCCATTTGCCGCCGTGCCTTTGGGTCGTGTGCCTCTTACTACTGTCTTCTTTGGAGCTGCCTCGGCAACGACGGCGTGAAGCTGTCTGGAGCGATTCACCCCGTCGTTGTTCACGGCGCCGGAGCGGCTCCAACTTCGGATCCGTCCAGAGTCCCGGCACTACTTCCCTATAGCCGTCGACCGTCGCGACATCGTTGTTTCCCTGCCACCGGTGGACACCGCAACCGCGCCGGCCCCACCGACTCGGCAGCTGGACCTGCCTACTTCACCATGCCGCCCGGATAGGTCGCACCCTCATCTCAAATCACTTTATTTAGGCGTCGGTTATGCGAATTTTGATTACATTGTCGATTCCCAATGGGAAGCAGCACCCCTCGAGGCGGCGGAGCTCCTAGGCTGCCGGTTGGCTGGTGTCTAACGTAAGGCTGCGGGGCCGCAAGTTCGCCGTGGTAGCATCGCTTAGATGGCTATCATAGAGTTGCGTGGGTTCAAGGTATTGTCGCCGCTAGATCTGGATGACGGGGAGTCTTTGTGGATTGGCCCGGGGGCGGCGCAACCACGGCAGTGCACTGGGGCGGGGAGAAGGGTTTTGGCCGGGGCCACGGACGATGGAGGCAAGCTGCTCTGCCGTTAGTCGCTGGCTCTTCGGGGAAGATTCCTAACTTGATGTCACCGGGAGGCACAAAGGCGGCCATCAAGCCATCCGGCGTAGATCGGACAGTACCAAAATAAAATAAAATCGTGTGACCCCAATTTAGTCTCAGTCAACATACGTGTGACCACTCTCGTACCATGTTGTTGATCTCTTAGTGTATTTTTTCAGATCAAAGAGATGTGTCGTTCTTAACATTATGTGTTATCTGCATCTTCAGCCACACCGTCTTCCGACTCACCGTAGCTGCTCCAACAAGGGAAGCATACACCAGAAGGGAGCTATAGTCCCCACTCAACAATTCCCTGCATCGAATGCGCGTGCCCGACATGGACAGCCACAACAACTGCAGGACCATTGGCAAGTCAGCACATGATGCTCACTCCTATGGATGGCGGCCAGTTAGGTTGTACCCTCATCTTACTTGTGTGCAACATTTATGGCTTTGTTATTCATCTAAGCATGGAAAATAGATTATCACATTTCACTGTATATTCATGATGATCTCTTACAGGTCTTGTTCAAGAGTTAACGTTGTTCCATAGTTCAGCTAAGATAATTGTTCTTTAGGTAACGTTGTTCCATAGTTCTCATCCATCAGCCAATGCTATCCCACAGGCTGGTGATTATAGTATTATACCACTTCTAGTATTACCTATGTTGTTCTTTAATACTTTTGTGTGCCATCTAGTTAATCTAAAGTACAAATGATACATATTCTGTAGCTTTCATCCGTGTTCTCCCTTTAGTTTTTGAGACCTGTTGCTGCTAGTTAACCCAGTCCTACTATTTATGTCGTCTCCTCTGGGCACTCATTACATAAATCTAACTAGTAGTTGTCTTCCATGCATGTCAGATATAATTGCACACACTGATATATCCACAAGAACCTCGCGGAGCAATGTAAAGGCCAATAAACTTGATGTCAATGATACCCACTATGATGGAACATGTAAAGGCAGTTCTTGAAGACTTGCGAGAAAGATGTTGAATCCTCTTCACCCCACAAGGTCCTTGCTCTAACTTGGCACGTGATATGGGTACAACATGCATATAATGTCTGGAGTGTATGTACTTTGTTGCAATGCCATGTGCTTAGCATGCTGATCATGCATGTAAATATGTCATGCCTTCCTGTTTTTCGATTACCTATTTCATTCATGATAACATGTTTTCAAATTCAAATCTTGTCGTTCTACTCTATCGCAATGCCATCTCGCTTAATTTGGACATCATGCTTGAATATCTTATGCATTGTTATTCATCGGTATGTACTTCATCATCTACCATACCATGTTTCTTTACATTGAAGTGTTGTTCTAGTGCTCTGTTGCAATGCCATCTTAGTTTCCCAATCATACACGTGTATGTTGCCTTAGTTTTTTCCGTACGTATTCCGCTAGCATACATTTTTTCATTCAACTAGTGTTTTTTTACTATGTTGTCATGTCGTATCCCTAGCTCTTACACCATACTCCCTTCGTCCGGATTACATGTTGCCGAAATGGATAAAAAAGGATGTATCTAGAACTGAAATACGCCTAGACCCATCCATTTTTTCCCGGATGGAGGGAATACATGTCAATATGTCATGCCTTTGTATTCTTCAGTACCTATTCCATCTCTCTGTTGTAGCATGTTTTATAATTGAAGCACCATTCTTCTATACAAGGCATGCAAGGGGAAGACGACTATGTTAGAATCTGAAGGGTTACAAACCAGGTCTTTGCAAAAGATCCAAACGCCAGGAGATAATAAACCAACTCCAGTTTTTATAGATACTGCTCTAGCACAGAGAAACCCAACTCCTACTGATAATAAGCAGATTTCAGTGGCCAAAGAACTAGTCTGCTCCAATCCAGCAAAAATATGTCAAATCCATTCTAAGAAGCATGTGTGTATCCTTGCATCATGAAATTTTATAGCATGTTGATCATATTTGCTACATCTTTCTTACCCATCTCTCTTTTAGAAAATAAGCTTAACAGATAGAAGAATTTACACTTTGGTATAAATGCGTGAGGAAAGATTCTTGCAGGAATTCTCTGTACTCCAATGCAGATGCAAGTACCTGTTGTATATCACTATATTTTTACATCAGCGTGTATTTTGTTAATTGGTGTGAATCCAACCTTTATCTGATCAAAATTTGGTTGTAGCAAAATGTATGATTAAAGGCCACAATGTTGATTTTTGTAAGGAAAACTTCCTGGTAGTTTTGCATCCTAAGCTGCATGAGTGTACTATCTCATATCAGTGGGTTTGATTACTTTGGTTCTGCAGTGGGTATTCAGTGTTTTTTCTTTGTGTTGTCTGTCGTATCCCTAGCTCTTACATCATACTCCCTCAAAATGCGGATTACATGTCGCAGAAATGGATAAAACTGGATGTACCTAGAACTGAAATACGCCTAGACTCATCCATTTATTTCCGGATGGAGGGAATACATGTCAATATGTCATGCCTTTCTATTCTTCAATACCTATTCTATCTCTGTTGTAGCATGTTTTATAATTGAAGCACCATTCTTCTATATAAGGCATGCAAGGGGAAGACGGCTATGCTAGAATCTGAAGGGTTACAAACCAGGTCTTTGCAAAAGATCCAAATGCCAGGAGATAATAAACAAACTCCATTTTTCATAGATACTGCTCTAGCACAGACCCAACTCCCGCTGATAATAAGCAGATTCCAGTGGCCAAAGAACTAGTCCGCTCCAGTCCAGCAAAAGAATGTCAACTCCATTCTAAGAAGCGTGTGCGTATCCTCGCATCATGAAATTTTATAGCATTACGATCATATTTTCTACATGTTTCTTACCCATCTCTCTTTTAGAAAATAAGGATAAATGATAGAAGATTTTCTTCATTGGGATTGCATTCGAGGAAAATATCTTCTTGAGGAATTCTCTGTGCTCCAATCTTGATGTAAGTACTGTTGTATATCACTATATTTTTACATTAGCATGTATTTTGTTAATCGGCGTGAATCCAACCTTTGTCTGATGTAAAATTAGTTGTAGCAAAATGTTAAAGGCGACAATGTTGATTTTTGTAAAGAAAACTGCCTGGTAGTTTTGCATACTGAGTTGCATGAGTGTACTATCTCATATCATGCACATTACTGAATTGTAGTGTTGCTCTGCTTGCCCATTCATTCATTGTGTCAATGTTGCTTTCGTATTACCTTACCTGGCTGATGATAGTTGTGCCATATTGTGTTACTTTGGTGTTGGATAGTTGCCCAAACGTTCATTGTGCCAATGTTGCTTTCCTATTACCTGACTTGGCCAATGATAGCAATGCTAGTGTCTTAATTTGGTGCAGGCTCTTTGAAGATAAGAAGACAAACTACGAAAACAAAGAAGGCAACCCCATTGTTTCTTTCCAATAAATCTAGGCCAGGTAATATGACAATAACTCATGATTAATCTATTTGGTTCCCCTCCTAATTTATGCTATGATGCAGTGGTCAAGACACTCTCCACTATCAATAATACAAGCCTGCCAAAATTGCCATATAAATCTGTTCAGTATCCTCTGTCTCGAATGCAACAGAAAAAATGTATGTTTGTTACCCAATTAATGGCTGAAGGAATGATGGAAATGGTGGAGGAATCAGAGGTGCAGAGTTGTGCGACACAACAACTGATCAATATTTTTAGAGACAGTGTAGAAAAGCAGCAAGAACTTGCCCACATGCTTATGGGCGTCATCCGTGCTGAGGTTGCAGATTGTGACGTTGTAGATCGTTAGGTTCTGTTCATTTATTTGCACTGGCATCAATCTTTGATTGCCCAGTGGATGTAATTTCCTGTAATATATGTTGGATGTGCAATGTTTTTCCCTGTATGTCGTACCTTTGCTTGATCGGTTTTGGTCCTATGCATTATTGCTCATCATAATGGGCTCAAATTATCTAATTTGGCCTAAAGACATGTACGAACTTTAGTAGGCCCATTAAGTTAATGGGTCGTTACCAGGCCGAAAGTTAATGGTCAGCCCTCTTAACTCCCGGGTCGTTAACATCTTTGGCTCAAAGCGGGTATGAGTGGGCCCAATTGATTTCATGGGCCGTTAACGGCTGTTACTAAGTTAAGACTACATAAGGCCCACTATCTTGTGGGCCTTTAGCAGCCGAAAGAGACAACGGGCTTATCTTGGACCATGAAGAGCATGGGCCGCTAAGAGGCCGAAAGTCGGTCGTATTGTAAATGGCCCAAGCGTGTTTGTGGGCCTTTAGCGAGCCGAAAGAGAAACCAGTGGTATTGGACCATGAAGGGCATGGGCGTTAAAAGGCCAAAACTTCGGTCCGACTACAAATGGCCCAACTCATTTATGGTCCGTTAACGGTTTGAAAGGCACACAGGGGCGGAATTGGCCCAACACTTAAATGGGTCGCTAAAGGCCAAAACTCAGTCCGACTACAAATGGCCCAACAAATATATGGATCGTCACCGTGCTGAAAGACACCGGGCGGAAATTATTTAACACTTAAATGGGTCACTAAAAGGCCGAAACTCAGGTCCGACTACAAATGGCCCAACTGATTTATGGCCCGTCAACAAGCTAAAAGACACACCGGGCCAGAAATTAGCCCAATATTTAAATGGGTCGCTAAAAGGCCGAAAGATGTACGTCGTGAAAATTGGCCCATCTACTCAATGGGCCGTTAACAGGCCAAAATCTCATCGGGCCGATATTGAGCCCAAATATATAGCGGGCTGTTAACGAGCTCAAACTGACGATGGGCTGCAATGGTGTCAAATCTTTAACGGGTCGTTGACGGGCTGAATTGGCACATCTCGTATGGGCCGTGGGCTTAAATGGACCTGACACAAGTAGGCCTTATATGGGCCGGCCTGCTATTTTTCTTGGGCGGCCTTTTTCACCGGAATGGGCCCTTTGTTGGAGCGTGCCACGTGTTGACTGTCATAGGTGCCTCTGTCCAATGAGTGGTTGACATCTGTCCCCAGCGGTGAGGCAACACGTGTTTCCTTGGCCAATGATGATTTTACCGTGGAAAATACCCATTGGTGCAGGCTATTAACGGGTTATCGGATCCAAAACCGGACCCGATAGCTTAACGGCGTTCAGTTACAATGGATGCCACGTGTCGGTCACCCTTGACGAAAGCACTTACGTGGCGCGATTTATCGTCATGGAAGTGGACACTTCCGTGATGATAATTTTGGTAATGTCATGGAACACTTCTATGGCGGCCAGTATGACTATCTTGATTCTGTCATAAATTTGTCATGGATGTACATGCATGACAGAAAACGTGACTTACTGTGACAAACACGTATCATCACGGAAGTATATTTTTTTGTAGTGTATGTTTGGACATCGGAATGGTTCCGAGTGAGTTCGGGCATTTACCAGAGTATCGGGAGGTTACCGGAACTCCCTGGGGAGTCAATGGGCCTTAATGGGCCATAGTGGAAAGGAGGAGGAGGCGGCCAAGGTGGAGGTGCCCCCCCCCCCAAGCCCAATCCGAATTGGGAGGGGGGCGGCCCCCCTTTCCTTCTCTTCTTCTCCCCCTTCCTTTCCTCTCCTACTCCAACTAGGGAAGGGGGAATGCTACTCCCACCGGGAGTAGGACTCCCCCCTTGGGCGCGCCTAGGAGGTCGGCCCTCTCCCCCTCCTCCACTCCTATATATACGAGGGGGGGGCACCCCATAGACACACAAGTTGATCATTGATCTCTTAGACGTGTGCGGTGCCCCCCTCCACCATAATCCACCTCGGTCATATCGGTGTATTGCTTAGGCGAAGCCCTGTGTCGGTAACTTCATCAACACCGCCATCATGCCGTCTTGCTGACGAAGCTCCCCCTCGACACTCAGCTAGATCAAGAGTTCGTGGGATGTCACCGAGCCGAACGTGTGCAGATCGCGGAGGTGTCGTGCCTTTGATGCTAGGATCGGTCGATCGTGAAGACGTGCGACTACATCAATCGCGATGTCATAACGCTTCCGCTTACGGTCTATGAGGGTATGTAGACAACACTCTCCCCTCTTGTTGCTATGCATCACCATGATCTTGCGTGTGCGTAGGAATTTTTTTGAAATTACTACGTTCCCCAACACTATGAGGGTACGTAGACAACACTCTCCCCTCTCGTTGCTATGCATCACCATGATCTTGCGTGTGCATCACCATGATCTCCCCGGGGAAGTATTGGGCTTTAGTGGGCCTTAGGGGAGAGAGAGGGCAGCAGCCCAGGAGGTGGTGCGCCCCCTCCCAAGGGGAGTTCGAATTGGACTAAGGAGGGGGGGCGGCCCCTCTTTCCCTCTCCCTCTCCCTATCTTTCCTTCCCCCTTCCTCCTCCTAGTTGGACTAGGAAAGGGGGAGTCCTACTCCTACTAGGAGGAGGACTCCTCCCCCTCCTTGGCGCGCCCCAAGGCCGGTCGGCCTCCCCCTTGCTCCTTTATATACGGGGGCAGGGGGCACCCTAGAGACACAACAAACATTGTTCTTAGCCGTGTGCGGTGCCCCCCTCCACCATAATCCACCTCGGTCATATCGTCGTAGTGCTTAGGCGAAGCCCTGCTCCGGTAGCTTCATCATCACCGTCATCACGCCGTCGTGCTGTCGAAGCTCTTCCCCGACACTCTGCTGGATCGTGAGTTCATGGGACGTCACCGAGCTGAACATGTGCAGATCGTGGAGGTGCCGTACCTTCGGTGCTAGGATCGGTGTCGGTGTACTAGAGTAGGGGTACCCTAGTATCCGGTACTCGTGCACGGACAGTTGCAGCACCCCGCGGCAAGGCTTGCCTCGTCACCGCCAAGATCCTCCGTGGCTCCCTTGGAGCCATTCAAGAACAAAGTATTTGATTAAGAAGACAAGGCCCGACAAGAGGAGCTTGTCGGGAAGGCCGCTCAAGGCACGCATGAAGACAAGACCCGGCAAGAGGAGCTTGCCAGAAGGCTCGAGCGCGACAAGTCTCCGGCGCGACAAGGATTCGGCCATGACAAGGCGCTTGCCGCGGCATGCAACCTCTCTCCTTTCCGCTCCAGCTCATCCAGCGGCGTGTCGCCATGGGACCGTTCCATGGGCGCGTGTCGAGAGGCTGTGCAGCCAGCGGAGAAGCGTGATGGCGGCCGACAAGCTTGCCATCGTGGCGGCGAGGCGCACTGACGGCCTCTGTTGCCTTTGTTAAGGCGACAACGGCGGGCATTTATTGCTTTTGTCCCTTGCCGTCGAGTTAGGTATTTTGCATACCTTTGCTCGAGTAGGTGTACCAACTCATGTTTTTACATTTGTACCTCCGCCTATGTTGCCACCTGTCGGAGACCCCTTGAGCATATAAAAGGAGGCCCATGCGCAACGTAGAGAGGGTTCGGTTAGTTCAGTTCATTCGACTCACTCGAGACCAGATACTCTCACGCTAGGTTTTGTAGCTCTCATTGCTCCCTAGCAAGAACACAATACATCAGACAAGCAGCAGTAGGAGTTTTATCTCTCCGGGAGAGCTCGAGAAGCGGGTAAACTGCTCGTGTGCCTCGCCTCGATCCGCTCTTCGTGCGATCTCCGCCGGCCCCATAGGTGTCCGTGGGTACGATCAGCCTCCCCGACATCTTTGGCGCGCCAGGTAGGGGGCGTCGAGGCCGTGTGAATCTGATCCGGCGTTCACGCGAGCAGCGTCATTAACATCTTCCTCAACATGCCACCGAAGAAGAAGGCTTCGGCGGCAAGAGCCGTTCGCGTCGTACCCACCCTCATCGCAGCAAACGGGTGGTGGGGCAGACGCTGGCGGAGGAACGGGCGCCGACGAAGGTGCTCGCGACGTTGCCAAGTCCAAGGACAAGGCCCCACAAACCTCGGCGTCCGCGCATCCCCCGCGCCCATCTTAGGAGACGCGGGACCAACAACGTCATGGCGTTCACAACGCCATACATTGGTTGGATCGAGACCCTCAAGACCAGCATGCGCGCCAACATCTTTGGCACGAGTGAGATCTGATGCCCGGACGGGTGCTGCTCCTTCTAACGTGGTTAGAAGTCCGAGCGTATCCGCTCCTCGCACCGTTCTCCAATGCTGCCCACTACTCCAGTGAAGCTCTGGCGAGCTCGGCTGCTCCTCGACTACCCTCCAACGGCCGACAAGGTCGACGAGTGGAGGGCCACTATCGAGCCTCATCGGCTTCGCTTAACGGCGGCGCTCATGACAACCAACGCCATCGTTGCCGGCGAGACGACAAGGCACGAGCCGGTGGCGGCGAGGCTGTCGGAGGTGCAACCACCGTGCACTCTCCGCCACGAAGGCCAAGATCGCCCGACTCACCGGATCCACCTCGGCGGCGACTCCACCGCGTCGTCCGGATCCATGAGCTCGCCGCGATCAGCGCCAAGTTCTTCATGAGCGACAACAAGAGGACGCTCGAACTCACACTGCGGCCGAAGAGAAGCGCGACGTCGATCCGACAAGCGCGGCTGGGCCTTGGTTGACATGCGCGGCGCGGAGGAGCAGGCGACTTGCCATATCACGGTAGGTTGCCCTGCGTTCACTCGTGAGCTGCGGCAAGTCCAGTGGCCCAGCCGAAAAACTTCAAACCAGACGTGCGGGAGAAGTATGATGGCGGGGCGCATCCGTCGGAGTTCCTCGGCATCTACACCATCAGCGGTGCAGGCTGCGGGGACGGGGCGACAAGATCCTCGCCAACTACTTCCCGCCGTGCTCAAGCCCAACGTCGGATCTTGGCTCATGCACTTGCCGGACAGCTCCATATCCTCTTGGCAGATCTGTGCCATCGGTTTGTTGGCGCCTTCACGGTGGCCACAAACCTCATGGCCAGAAGAGTGACCTTCATCTGCCGCCGGAAGGAAGGAGAGTCCCTGCGCAAGTTCATTCGGAGATTCAGCCGTGTGCACTACAACATCGAGCGTCCACCACCTGCCGCAGTTGATCAGCGCATTTCAGCCGAATGTCGCGAGGATGAGGAGGAGATGGCGATGTGTAAAGTCAAGGACGTCGGTGAGCTGTGCGCCTTGGCCGACAAGTGTGCCTTGTACCGAGGAAGGAGGAGACTCGGGAGAGAATGCGAAGCGAGGATCGGCGGTGAGGACACCGCCCGGCAAAGAAGGGCGGCAGCGAGGAAACAGGAAGAAGAAGGCCGGAGAAGTGCTAGCTGTTGAGCAGTCCGACAGCGGAGGTGGCGACAAGAACGCCAAGGTTGGTGGCTCCGGCAAGGAGGTTGCCGACGCCAACCACCCGGTCGATGGCGGCCGCCGACAAGCGAGACAGCTCCGACAAGCGATCGCCAAGATCCACCGCACCAAGGGCCACGACCTCCAGAGCTGCAAGAAGGTCGAGCAGCTTGTCGAACAAACAGAGCTGAGTGCAATGGCGGCGACAAGGAGAAGGCCGGGAAGGTGCTTTGGGGAGCGAGCAAAGCGTCTGGCGGGGAGGACGCCGCGGCAAGGCCAAGCGGCGGCAAGGAGATCGACCTCCCAGCGGCGCGACAAGGATGAAGATGATGACAACGGCGAAGATATGGAAGACGACGGCGCCGATGAGCAGGAGTTCCAGAAAGCCACGAGAGGTCCTCTGCGTTGACGGAGGTGCTTCTGCATACCTCCCACCGCCAACTCAAGCAATGGATGCGGGAGGTCAATGCAGCCGGAACCATCCGTAGAGTCACGCAAGCCTCTGAAGTGGTCCAAAGACGCCTATCATTTTTGATATTGAGGACCACCACGATCGGATAACTGCGGGTCGGGTGCTTGCCGATGTTGGTCTCACCAACCATCCGCAACCTCAAGGTCACCAAAATGCTAGTTGACGGCGGGGCGGCAGAATCTGATCTCCTCCGCGGTGCTCCGAAGCTTCAAATCCTGACGGCGAACTCGAAGAGACCGGTACCTTCCAAGGAATCAATCCGGGAAGGAGCAAGCCAAAGGGAAGATTACGTTGCGGTCACATTTGGCGTGAGCTGAACTTCAGGATCGAGAGGGTTACATTCGACGTTGCCGATTTCCCATTGCCTTACAATGGGATACTTGGCCGTCCGACTTTCGCCAAGTTCATGGCAGCCTCTCACTATGCCTACAACCTACTCAAGATGCCAGGCCCGATAAGCGTCATCTCTGTCCATAGCGACAAGAAGGATGCCCTTATCATGCCGACAAGATCTACCGGGATGCACGGCATGACGGTATCCAACACTTGCCTTGAAGCTCCGGGGAAGAAGACGAAGTCTAAGTCCGGCAAGGCTCGATGCTCACTCCGGCAAGCGCACCTCTTCGGAGTGCTGCGCTACCGTCGAGGACGCACCATCGAGCTTCACCGGCAAGTGCAAGAAGATGGTGGCTCCGCCAAAGACCAAGAAGGTGCCCGCCAAGGAGGACGGCACTGGTGGTACCTTCACCATCAGTGCCTCTCTCGACCCTAAATAGGAAGGCGCTCGTTGCTTTCCTGTGGGCGAATGTCGACGTGTTTGCATGGCAACCGTCTGACATCCCCGGTGTTCCTGTGGAAGTGATTGAGCACCGCTGGCCGTTTGTCCTCATGCGCAGCCCGTCAAGCAAAAAGTCGGAAGCAAGCGGTGGGCGCCAAGAATTCATAGCCGAAGAGATCAAGCTGGAAGCGGCAGGCCTTGTCGAGGAGTGCTCCATCCTACGTGGTTGGCCAATCACGTAGTCGTCGCGCAAGGCAAATGGAAAATGGAGACTTTGTATTGACTTCACGGATGTTAATAAAGCTTGTCCCAAAGATCCATTTCCCTTGCCACACATTGACCAGATTGTTGACTCCACGGTTTGGATGTGATTTGCTTTCGTTTCTTGATGCATACTCGAGATACCATCGGATCTTCATGGCTGAAGAAGATGAAGAGAAGACCGCATTCATCACACCATGTGGCACATCTTGTTTCATACGGATGCCTTTCGGTTTGAAGAATCTTTGGTTCAACATTTGCAAGGGTAGTCCATGACGCTTTTGAGCCGCAAATGCACGTAAAATGTAGAAGCCTACATGGACGACATAGTGGTCAATAGCAAGGACAAAGCAACTCTGATTCAAGATTTGGACGAGACCTTTGCAAATCTGCACAAGATCAACCTCAAGCTCAACCCCGAGAAGTGCATGTTTGGAGTCCCTTCCGGCAAGCTGCTGGGGTTCTTCGTGTCTCAACGAGGGATTGAAGCTAATCCCGATAAGATCAAGGCCATTGAGCAGATTGAAGCACCAAAGCGCATCAAGGATGTACGAAGACTTGCCGGTTGCGTGGCTGCTCTCAGCAGGTTTATTCCTAGGTCTCTTGGCGCGCATACTGCCGTTTTCAAGATTTTGAAAAAGCGGGTCCAATGAAATGGACTCCGAAGCGGAGGCTGCGCTGCAGACTTGAAGAGATACTGTCCTCCACTCCAACACTTGTCGCACCTAAGCCACAAGAGAAGTTGCTGCTATATATAGCGGCAACCAATCAAGTGGTTAGTGCTGCGTTAGTAGCGGAGAGGGAGGCGGATGACGAAACCGACAACCATGGCAAGCACATCCGGCGACAAGCGAGGGGCTTCACCGACAAGCTCTGGTCCCGACAAGGGCGAATCCACGGAGACGCATGACCAGATGCGAGAAAAGGATGGTGCGGCGCCCGGTCTACTTTGTCGATTCCCTCACAGCAGGGAGCTAGGTCAAGGTACTACGGTGTGCGAAATTGCTTTTCGGCCTCCTCATGGCCTCGAGAAAGTTGCGCCATTACTTCCAAGCACATGAGATCACAGTTGTCACTCGCTTTCGCTGAAGAGGATGCTGCGAGAATCCGAAGCGGCAGGCGGGATTGTCGAGTGGGCCTTTGGAGCTGTCAAGCTTTGGTCTCAAGTTTGAAAGCACATCCACTATCCAGAGCGGGCGTTGGCGAAATTCATAAGCGGAATGGGCGCCAACACGGATGAAGAGATTAGGAGACGAGCATTCCCGTCAAAGAAGCAAGCAAAGAGTGGCTGATGTACTTTGATGGCGCCTTCTCGCTGCAAGGCGCCCGGTGCAGCGTCTTGCTTATCGCACCCACCGGAGAGCACCTCAAGTACGTCGTCCGGATGCACTTTCCCAAGGAGCAAGCGACAAACAATACCGCAGTATGAAGGTTTGCTTGCGGTCTCGGGACGCATGATGGACCTTGGGATCAAAAAGCTTATTGTCGGGGTGACTCGCGACTTGTCGTCCGCCAAGTGAACAAAGATTACCGAGTCCATTGATGGAAGCCTACGTCGATGAAGTGAGGAAGCTAGAAGAGCACTTTGACGGCTGCAAATGGAACATGTTCCAAGAGCTCGAGAATGATATTGCCGACGGCTGTCACAAAGTGTGCCGCACTTAAGTTGCCTGTGGAACCAGGGATTTTCGTGCTCAAGCTGACTCAGCCAACCGTAACACCATCAACTGGACAAAGCAAGAAGAGGAAGTTGACCTCTAGTGACTACTTTCCGATAGAGCTTCCCGAAGCCGTCGTTGCAAAGGTCCCCAAGATCAACACCAACAGTCTTTGAGGCGCGATGCCTCGGCAGACCCGAGGTTTGTTTCGTTGAAGCGAGCGCTCCCGACAAGTTTTGCTCGGAAAGCTTGTCGGGAGCATCAAACTCGGCGAGGCCGCGAGTTCTTGCCGTGGAAGCTGATGTTCCCGCAGCAGCAGATGTGCCTTTAGTCCTTGTTGTCGAGCCGCAAGCTCCAGCATTGGCGCAGCAGATTTTCCATTTCCTTCAGACGGGAGAACTTCCCGAAGAACAAGAAGAAGCGGAAAGAGTAGCCCGGCAGTCAAGTATGTACCAGTTTGTCGACGACATCTTTGTCTGAAGAAGACTCAACGGTGTGAAATTGAAGTGTATTCGGGGAAGATGGATGTAAGCTGTTGGCGAAGATACATGGAGGCATATGTGGTCGCCACATTGGCGCAAGAGCACTTGCGGCAAAGCTTTCCGGCAAGGTTTCTTACGGCCGACAGCCCTCCGGGATGCAGCTGCACAAGTAACCAAGTGTGAAGCGTGCGGTTCCATTCCAAGCAGATACACCAGCCAGCTCAAGCTCTCCGGGCGATCCCTTTATCACGGCCATTTTCGGTGCAGGGGCTCGACATTCTCGGCCCCTTCCCCGAGCTGTCGGGGCTTTGAGTACTTGTACGTCGCCATCGACAAGTTCACAAAGTGGCGGAAGTGGAAGCGATGAGGAAGGTGGCACGGTCGTGATCAAGTTCTTCAGGTCGATTGTTTGCCGTTTCGGAATCCCTAAAAGGATCGTCACCGACAATGGCACACAATTCACGAGTCGCACCTTCATGCAGTACGTCCAAGATCTTGGCGCCAAGGTTTGCTTTGCTTCCGTTGCTCACCCGAGAAGCAACGGTCAAGCGAGAGGGCAAATCTTTGAAGTCTTTGCGCGGGCTCAAGACGAGAACTTTCGACGGGCTACACAAGTGCGGAAGAAAGCTGGATCGAGGAGCTGCCGGTGGTTCTTTGGTCGATCGAGACGACGCCAAATCGAGCCACCGGCGGACACCCTTTGCTCTAGTCTATGGAGCAGAGGCAGTTCTCCCCACGGAACTTCGTATCTGGATCGCCTCGAGTGCTCGCTTATGATGAGCTTGAGCAAGAGCAGCTGCGACAAGATGACGCTACCGCTCCTTGAGGAGAGATCGATCTTCGAGTCATTTGTCGAGCCGCCGCTACTGACAAGCTTTGCGTCGCTACCATAGCCGCAAGGTTAGTGCGAAGTCTCGAGGAAGGCGACCTTGTTCTTGGCGCGTTCAGTCCGCCAAGAATTCAAACAAGTTGGCCTTGAAGTGGGAAGGCCCTTTATCGGGTGAAACGAGTCACTAGGCTGGCGCTGTCATGCCTTGAGACCGAAGATGGCATTCCGGTGAGCAACTCCTGGAACATTGAGCATCTTCGTAAGTTTTACCCATAGGGCGCGGTTGTCGAACACGCCCGCAAGCAACCACCTTTATACAAGTCTTGCCGCGGATTGCATGTAATCCTTTATGCGAAGCGGTAGCAGACCCCGTGCATCAGTAAAGCTCATGTGTTGCGCACAACTTGTCAAATTCATGCTTTCATCATTTTATTGCATGTTTTGGCTAACACTTTGTGCAGCAACCACACCCGGTAAGCAGAATCGAGCCGCTGGGCTCCATAACGTTATTTCCTCTTCTTTTTCTTTTCTCAAAGAAAAGGAGGCTCCCTCGCGCACAAGTTAACCAGGTGGGAAGGAGGAGATAATACTATGGACCAGGCACCGCTCGAGGAAGTTTCACCTCATCGGGAAGCAAGAGATAGAAAAGCTAAGTTGCCAAAGTTTGAGCAATCAATTTTTAAATTTTCAAGTTATCTTCCTCGAACGATAGTACTTTGTATGGAAAACCTGCGCGGAGAGGAACCAACTCGCCGGCTAGTCGCGCCCTTACTTTGTTTGAGTCCGCTCAACAACTTAAGTGAGCTGCGGCTAGTCGCGACGAGGTTGCTTAATGGGCCAACCTTGCCGGCAGTGACGTTCACTTTCGGCCTTCATGGCAAAAGTGCCCGCACCGACAAGTCCCCCAAATGCGTAAGGCAGAAACGCATTACAAAGGAAGGAATCAAGTAGAGGAAATAACATTGCATTGATCGCCTAAGATAGAGTATATTACAAAATAACTTGTCGTGATCTAACAAAGTGTTCTAAACATGATCGGCGACAAGGGAAAGATAAAGTTGGCGGCCTAGTCTACGCGGTCGCCCTCAATCCGCTTGATCTTGTTCACCTTGTCCACAATGGGTGCGACAAGGGCTTTGAGCTCCTCCACATTGGCATCGGTGGCGGGGGATCCGAGGACGCCCGTTAAGGTTGAGGCCCGGATTGCGGAAGGCCACCTTGATCAACACCTTCTCGAGGGCTCCTGCACAGACTGGGCGTGATTCCTCGGCCAGCTGCTTTGGGACCTCTTCCGGAGTCGCTGGAGGCCCGCCGCCACGCCTTTGAAGAATAAGCTGAGCTTGGCGCTGGGTTGGAGATGCTCGTCGGAGGAATGCAAGGTCCGCCATCCCGGCTCCATCGGCTCGTTGTGGATGTCGGCGGCGGTGTCCACAAGACCTTCGGTCCAGTGCTCCACGCTCTCCCTCAAGGTGTTGCAGACAGAGGCAGCATTCGCCCGGCAGCTCCTCCTTGGCCTTGATCGCCTCCAACAAGCCCACCTCCCGCTCTCTGGCGCCATCGAACGCCTGCGTCAGAGTGGTCAGCTTCAGCTCAAGATCCGCCTTGGAATCCTTGGCGGCGTCGAGCTCCTTGGCCCTATCAGCGAGACGGCTCTGCAGCTCGCCAAGGGTGTAAGCGTCCTTCTCGCGCTCATGCTTGAGCACGGCAAGCTCCTCGCCGCTCTTCTTGAGGGTGGCCTCCAGCTGTGCCACCTTCGCCTTCAGCTCTTCCTTGGCGGCCTCGGCGGCTGCGGCTGCGTCGCCCGCTTCTGGCGCCCGCCAGCGACTCCTCGCGGCAAGGTCTTCTTCGTGGCTGTCCAGGTTGACCTTCCGCTGCGCCAACTCGCTTTCCTGCGCGGCGAGCTTCTCGGCAGCCAGCCGCTGCTCCTCCTCAGTTGCGGCCTTCTCAAGGATGAAGGCCGTGCGCTCTTCTGCGAGTTGCCCCCGCGCTTCCGCCACGTCGCGGAGGGCTTCTTTGTTGGCGCTCCGGAGCTCCTCGGCGCGCTTCTCCATGTCCGCTCCCGCCCTCGCGACAAGGGCGTCCGGGTCTCTAACTTGGCTTGCCGGAGTGCGGTAGAAGCGGCCAGCTTCTTCAGCGAGATGCTCCTCCTCAGACTTCGCCTTCTGCTGCTTGGCGCATCCACCAGCGTCGGCCAATGGAGGCGAGTAGCTCGCCGTCGAAGGTCTCGCCCTCGACCGGCGCCTGAGCTTCGGTTTCGGGGAGCTTGATGAAGACGCCTTCGCCCGGCCTTGGTAGGTGCGGTGGGGAGCTCCTCGGAGCTGCCACGCAATGGGCCGAAGTCGGCTGTCGGTGTGCAGCTTGTCGCTCCTGCGGCCTCGGGGCCGTTAATACGATCGCCCGACCCCTCGCCCGGCCGCTGCGGCAGCCTCGGTGGCCTCCTCGCATAGCAGGCTCGTCGGCGACGGCCTCTTCTCCCACAACGACAATCTCTTCTTCCTCGACGGCGGCCTCGTCGGTGTTGCCGCGCGTTTCCTCCTCGCCGGCGGCCTCGACCGCCAGCGGCTCTGCGTCAGACGAAGAAAGGGCAATCAAGCAATCGTTCAAAAGAGAAACAAAAGAAAGCAAGCCGGGAGAGATTTTCGGCGTAAGGGAATTACACCAGCGGGATCCGCAGCCATGGCCTCGACCACTGGAGGGTCACTGGCGCCGTCCCTTGCCGGGGTGGCCTCCCTTGTCGGGGTGGCCTCCCTTGCCGGGGTGGCCTCCCTTGTCGGAGGGAGCTCCCTTGCTGGGGAGTTCTCCCTTGGAGGTGTAGTGGCAGCGGGCAGGATCTCGGAGGCGGCTTCCGAGCCCTCCTGATGAGGCTGCTCTGCTCCTACACAAGCACCTAGTCAGGTATCAGCGGAGAAGGAGCACCCCTGCACACCTAATAGTAAGAAGAAAAACTGCGCACTTACTCTAGGGGATGTGCTGGGGGCTGCTCTGAGAGAGGGTCGCCGGGTCCGGCAAGGGAGTCTCGGACGCTTCCCCTTTCGCCACGGGAGAATCGTCCTCGACGACGACCGTCGGGATCTTGGCCCTCTTCGCCGCTCTCTGGGCCAGCGTCCTGAAAAGGAAAGAGTCCAGAACAAAGCAAATCAGATTCAAGATGAAGCAATAAAATTGAAGAAATACAAGCACAATCTCAAGAACTTACTCTTCGCCTTCCTCCTCGGAGCTGAGCGCGGAGAAGTCAAACTCCGCCTCGCCTCCGGTGCGACGAGGTGGAGGCGTGGGCTCTCTTGGCCGCTTGGCGGAGGCGTCGGCGGTGGCCTGAGAAGATCCCGCCCGGTTGTCACGGCGGTGTGGCGCTCGCGGCAACCTCGCTTGCCGCGGTGGGCGCGTCATGCGCTTCTTCTTTGTGGGCGGTGCATCGCCCGGCTCGTCTCCGGCCTTGCGGAGACGCCTCTTCAGCGGGCCGGGGCTCCGCTGGCGGCAAGTCGCTTGGCGGTGGGGAAGAAGCGCCCGCGGCGGGTCCACACGACCCCGCCGCCGGCTCGACAAGCTCGTCCGCCCCGGCGACCTCCCTCGCTTTCGGCAAGGCTTGCCGCCTTCGCCGCGTCCGCCTCCTCCACGGTGAACCCGAAGGCTCCAGCGGCAGCGGCTGCTGCCGCCTCCTCCACCCTAGTGGCAATCCGCGCCATTTCCTGGTCGGTGGTGTCGCGGGTGAGCCTTTTCTGCTCATCGGAGCGGATCGGCACTTCTTGCAAATCGTCGAAGAATTGCTGCACGACCTCGTCGGGCGGCTCCTGCCAGGTTGGGACGATCCCGTGGGAGTCGCACAGTGGCATCATGGCACGGATGCGGTCGAGCGCCGAGTTGTTGCACAATGGGACGACCCCTCGCGGCAACCTAAACCACTCAGGGTGGTCGGGGTCGTTTGAACAGCTCGAGCGATGCTCGAGTCCAGCTCCAAGACGGTGAAGTTCCAGTTCAAGCCCGCGCAGCCTCATAATGTCCGCCACATTTTGGAACTCCCAGGCAGGCCTCCTCCTTTCCTGCAAGGGAGCGATGGCGGCGACGGCGAAGTCTCGCCAACCGCTCCTACGGTTAACCCGGCAAGCCTCGAGGCGCAGAATCTGGAGTCATGACTATCTTGACCGCATCCTCCGGCGCCAAGTTACTCCAATCCCTGCCGCGCACTATTGGGGTTTGGCGCACGGCGGTTAAGGGCTGCGGGTTCTCCTCTACGACCCAGCACCAGTTGGCTCTCCACTCCTCCCACTTGTAGCGGAACTCCCCCTCTAGGTAGGCCTCTTTCTTGCCGATCCTAGAGACCCGGGCTATCCCTCCGGCAAGGGGCTCTCCTCTCTCGAAGCGGGGAACAAAGAAATGGCGGAAGAGTGCCACGTTCAGGTGGACTCCGACAAAGTTTTCGCACAAATGCGAAAACTGCCATGGTCAAGATGGCGTTGGGGTGAAATCAAGGAGGCGGAGGCTAAAGGTGTTCATGATGTTGCAAAAGAACTTCGGAAAAGGGCGGCAAAGCCTGCAATAGAAGAAAAGGCGAAAAAGGGGTACCTGTTGGGGCCAAATCAGCGGCGGAGGCGGGAGCACCCTCGCGCGCCGGATGTGCACGAAGTCTCTGTCGACGTAAGAGGTAGAAGGCGTCCCCGCAGCTCCCTTGCGCCGAGCTGCTTGGGGAAGATGGCTCGCTCCTTGCGCAACGCCGCGAAGCCGCTGCGCCTCGGCCGACTTGACGCCCTTCTCCTTATCGGCTTTGAGCCATGGCGAGGGGCGGAGGAGGCCGACGGTGAGCGTGCTTGTGGCGAAGGGGCGGGGCGCTGCTCTCTTCGCACAGGAGAAGAAGAGGGGAGCGGCGGTGGTTTTCTTGACAAGACAGCAATGGCAGGGGTGGTCGGCATGCCTCTGTTTCCTCCGCTTATAAAGGGGAGGAGGGGGGCGGACGTTCCGCTTATACTAATAAAGAACCCCCCACGACCGCGCCCACGATCTTCGCCTGACGACGCCACGTCCGTGCGTGCCGTTAGTGGGGATCGTGGTGGGTCCGGGCGAGTTGCGGCGTGGTCGAGGCGCGTGTGTCCGTGCAGTTACAGGCCTGGCCCGACAAGCGCTTCGGCACCGTATGCGGCCCAGGCCGGGGCTCCTGCCGGTGTACTAGAGTAGGGGTACCCTAGTATCCCGTACTCGTGCCGCAGACGATTCTGCACCAGCGGCAAGGCTTGCCTCGTCACCGCCAAGATCCTCCGTGGCTTCCTTGGAGCCATTCAAGAACAAAGTATTTGATTAAGAAGACAAGGCCCCGACAAGAGGAGCTTGTTGGGAAGGCCGCTCAAGGCACGCAGAAGACAAGATCCCGGCAAGAGGAGCTTGCCGGGAAGGCTCGGAGCGCGACAAGTCTCCGGGCGCGACAAGGATTCGGCCGCGGCAAGGCGCTTGCCACGGCATGCAACCTCTCTCCCTTTCTGCTCCAGCTCATCCAGCGACGTGTCGCCATGGGACCGTTCCATGGGTGCGTGTTGAGAGGCTGTGCAGCCAGCGGAGAGCAGCGGTAAGCGGCGCTGACAAGCTTGCCATCGTGGCGAGCGGAGGCGCACCTGACGGCCTCTGTTGCACTGTTTGGGCGACACTGACGGGCATTTATTGCTTTTGTCCCTTGCCGTCGAGTTAGGTATTTTACCTTTGTACCTGTTGAGTAGGTGTACCAACTCCTGTTTTTACATTTGTACCCCGCCTATGTTGCCACCTGCCGGAGACCCCTTGAGCATATAAAAGGAGGCCCATGCGCATAGCGTAGAGAGGGTTCGGTTAGTTCAGTTCATTCGACTCACTCGAGACCAGATACACTCACGCTTAGGTTTTGTAGCTCTCATTGCTCCCTAGCAAGAACACAATACATCGAGACAAGCAGTAGGAGTTTTATCTCTTGGGAGAGCTCGAGCTGGGTAAGCTTTCGTGTGCCTCGCCTCGATCCACTCTTCGTGCGATCTCCGCCCCCCTCCGAACCACAAGGGGCCTGCTCCGCCGGCCCCATAGGTGTTCGTGGGTACGATCAGCCTCCCCAACAATCGGTCGATCGTGAAGACGTACGACTACATCAACCGCGTTGTCATAACGCTTCCGCTTACGGTCTACGAAGGTACGTAGACAACACTCTCCCCTCTCGTTGCGATGCATCACCGTGATCTTGCGTGTGCGTAGGAATTTTTTTAAAATTACTACGTTCCCCAACACTATGAGGGTACGTAGACAACACTCTCCCCTCTAATTACTATGCATCACCATGATCTTGCGTGTGTGTAGGAATTTTTTTGAAATTACTACGTTCCCCAACAGAATTGGCCATGGAGAAGGGTTGGTGATGACGAAGAACGAAGAACCCCTCTGCGGAGCCCCAAACGGACTCTAGATCTGGCCTCCCGATGAAGAACAGGAGGTGACGGCGGCTCCGTCTCGTGGATCACGATAATTCTTTCTCCCTGATTTTTTTCCGGAAAAATAGGATTTTACATCATTGGTTTCAGGGTCTGCGGAGCCACCAGGTGGGGACAACCCACCTAGGCGCGCCAGGAGGGGGGTCGCGCCCTGGTGGGTTGTGCCCGCCCAGGTGCCCCCCTGTGGTGGATCTTGGCTCCAGAAATTCTCTTTACTGATATAAAAATTCCTCGCAAAGTTTCGTTCCATTCCGAGAACTTTTATTTTTGCACAAAAACAACACCATGGTAGTTCTGCTGAAAACAGCGTCAGTCCGGGGTTAGTTTCATTCAAATCATGCAAATTAGAGTCCAAAACAAGAGGAAAAGCGTTAGGAAAAGTAGATACGTTGGAGATGTATCACATAGTCACTAGCATCGCACATAATTTCAAAATGCAATTTCGAGTCAGGTGGTTGAATAGTAGGTGTAGATATTAATGCTTTCTTAATTATTTCAAAGGCTTCTACACATTCATCATCAAAAACAAATGGAACATCTTTTTGCAAAAGATTAGTAAGAGGCCTAGAGATTTTAGTAGAAGTCTTCAATGAACCTTCTATAGAAACCAGCATGACCAAGGAAACTTCTTATGCCTTTGATATCTTTAGGAAATGGCATTTTCTTAATTGCATCAACTTTAGTTTTATCTACCTCAATACCTCTTTCAAAAAAATTATGCCCGAGGACTATACCTTCATTCGTCAGAAAGTGGCACTTCTCTGAATTCAAGACAAGATTAGTTTCTTCACATCTCTGCAAAACTCGATCAAGGTTGCTTGAGCAATCATCAAAAGAAGTTCCATAAACGAAAAAATCATCCATGATACCTCCACAATATTTTAACATAAAACAGAGAATATAGCAATCGTACATCTTTGAAACGTAGCAGGTGCACTACATAAACCAAAGGGCATACGTCTATAAGTATAAGTTCGAAAGGGACAAGTAAACACTACAAAAAAATACACTTCCGTGATGATACGTGTTTGTCACAGTAGGTCACGTTTTCTGTCATGCATGTACATCCATGATGATTTTATGACATAATCAAGATAGTCATACCTGTGCTGTCGTAGAAGTGTTCCATGACATTACCAAAATTATCATCACGGAAGTGTCCACTTCCATGACGATAAATCGCGTGCCACATAAGTGCTTTCGTCAAGGGTGACCGACACATGGCATCCACCGTAACGGAACGCCGTTAAGCTATCGGGTCCGGTTTTGGATCCGATAACCCATTAACAGCCCCGACCAATGGGGATTTTCCACGTGTAAAATCATCATTGGCTGGAGGAAACACGTGTCGGCTCACCGTTGGGACAGATGTCATCCACTCATTGGACCCAAAGCGCCTATGATACGTCGACATGTGGCACGGCCCAACAGAGGCCCATTCCTGTGGAAAGGTCGGCCCGTTTGACTTGGTCAGCAGTGGCGGGTCGCCCACTGCAAGCCTCGTTAATCTACTGCTTGCATATAGCCCATTTACGCCTCGCTAACCTGTGGCCCATTTATGGCCTATCTGAATTAGGCCCAGTAGCGTCATCTGGGCCGTCCAATATAATTCCAGCCCGTTTTAACTTCCGGCCCATGTATGGCCCATGACGTCTTTCGGCCCATATGAGGCCCTTTATAACTCTCGGCCCAATAATGGCCCGTGGTAAAACTGGCCCGTAATGAACAGTGTATCACTTTATACCCATTAACGGCACATGGTGAAACTGCCCCGTAATGAACACTGTATCACTTCATACCCATTAACGGCCCATTATTCCATTGGGCCGTTGATACGTCTCCAACGTATCTATAATTTTTTATTGTTCCATGCTATTATATTATCCATCTTGGATGTTTTATGGGCTTTATATATTATTTTTGGGACTAACCTATTGACCTGCAGCCCAAAGGTCGCCTCTGTTTTTCCCTTGTTTCATGTTTGAAGAAAAGGAATATCAAACGGAGTCGAAACGGAATGAAACCTTACGGAGAAGTTATTTTTGGAAGGAAAGCAACCGGGAGACTTGGAGTCCACGTCAAGAAAGCAACGAGGAAGGCACGAGGCAGGGGGCGCGCCCACCCCCCTGGGCGCGCCCTCCACCCTCGTGGGCTCCTCGTGGCTCCCCTGACGTATTTCTTCCGCCTATATATATATATACATATACCGTAAAACGATTGAGGAACAGAATAGATCGGGAGTTCCACCGCCGCAAGCCTCTGTAGCCACCAAAAACCAATCGGGACCCTGTTCCGGCACCCTGCAGGAGGGGGGGAACCCTCACTGGTGGCCATCTTCATCATCCCGATGCTCTCAATGACGAGGAGGGAGTAGTTCACCCTCGGTGCTGAGGGTATGTACCAGTAGCTATGTGTTTAATCTCTCTCTCTCTCTCTCTCTCTCTCTCTCTCTCTCGTGTTCTTGATTTGGCACGATCTTGATGTATCGCGAGCTTTTCTATTATAGTTGGATCTTATGTTGCTTCTTCCCCCTCTACTCTCTTGTAATGGATTGAGTTTTCCTTTGAAGTTATCTTATCGGATTGAGTCTTTAATGATTTGAGAACACTTGATGTATGTCTTGTAAATGCGTATTTGTGGTGACAATGGGATATCACGTGATTCACTTGATGTATGTTTTGGTGATCAACTTGCGGGTTCCGCCCATGACCCTATGCATAGGGGTTGGCACACGTTTTCGTCTTGATTCTCGGGTAGAAACTTTGTGGCACTCTTTGAGGTTCTATGTGTTGGTTGAATAGATGAATCTGAGATTGTGTGATGCATATCGTATAATCATACCCACGAATACTTGAGGTGACATTGGAGTATCTAGGTGACATTAGGGTTTTGGTTGATGTGTATCTTAAGGTGTTATTTTGCTACGAACTCTAGGGCTGTTTGTGACACTTATAGGAATAGCCCAACGGATTGATTGGAAAGAATAACTTTGAGGTGGTTTCGTACCCTACCATAATATCTTCGTTTGTTCTCCACTATTAGTGACTTTGGAGTGACTCTTTGTTGCATGTTGAGGGATAGTTATGTGATCCAATTATGTTATTATTGTTGAGAGAACTTGCACTAGTGAAAGTATGAACCCTAGGCCTTGTTTCAACTCATTGCAATACAGTTTACGCTCACTTTTATCATTAGTTACCTTGTTGTTTTATATTTTCAGATTACAAAAACCTATATCTACCATCCATATTGCACTTGTATCACCATCTCTTCGCCGAACTAGTGCACCTATACAATTTAGCATTGTATTCGGTGTGTTGGGGACACAAGAGACTCTTTTTTATTTGGTTGCAGGGTTGTTTGAGAGAGACCATCTTCATCCTACACCTCCCATGGATTGATAAACCTTAGGTCATCCACTTGAGGGAAATTTGCTACTGTCCTACAAACCTCTGCACTTGGAGGCCCAACAACGTCTACAAGAAGAAGGTTGTGTAGTAGACATCAAGCAGTTTCTGGCGCCGTTGCCGGGGAGGTGAGTGCTTGAAGGTATATCTTTAGATCGTGCAATCGAATCTTTTTGTTTCTTGTTTTAGCACTAGTTTAGTATATAAAAGAAAACTACCAAAAAATGGAATTGTGTCTGTCTCATACGCTTCATCTTTTTAATATCTTTCGTGAGATTGATGGAAAGGAAAATTGTGCCAAAGTGTTAGAGGAAGAATGCATTAAAATGTTAGGCACTAAATCTTTGAGGGATGAGCATGATTGCAATGTTGTTAGTATGAACTCCTTGAATATCCATAGTACTAATGATGATTGCACTAGTTATGATGAAAATGTCTCCTATAAACATGTCAATTTTTGTGGAGTGCATTGGGTTTGCAAGTACACACCAAATAGGGAAGATAGATATTGCAAGAGGCATAAGCATTTAGAAACTAAATGGTTGCAAGAAGGGCTAGATGCGTGTGCTGAAAATTTAAACTTTCTTAGCCATACTTGTGAAATTTGCAATGAACGTGATCATTTCAGTACCCAATTCAAATTGTTTCATGATCGTATCTTGTCCAAAAATGGTGACGACTTGATTTCCCTTGCACATCATAATGAACTTAGTTTGCTCTTGGGTTAGGAAGAAATGAAACGTATAACTAAGGTTATTCCAGAATTTGCCCTTGATAGAGTTCTTCATTTTGATCTAGAAGAAATTTATATGTATTGTGCGGTGAATTGCATTGAAAATCCTTATATTGCCAATTACATAAAGAAAAGAAAACAAATATAGGATGAAGAGAATACTAACGAAAGGGAAGAGACTTCCCAATATCCACCAATTATTTCTTATGATGAATCAGGTAACGAGGAGGAGCCTTCTATTCAACCAATCTCATTAATAAGGAGCTCCAAAAAGAGGAGTGAACACACACATGATGTGGTCAAGAAGAAGAAAAGGAAAAGGAAGAGAGGTAAAAAGATATCTCTCCCGAATAATGTTGCTCCTATCATTGTTGTGCCTCATGAAAATGAATCAAAAATAGTTGTGGAAGATGATGCACTTGATGATGATATCGTTATGCCTATTGCTTGTTGTGATGATTATGATTGGGAAGATAATGATACTTCTTATGATCTTGAAAATCTTTTTGGCACTTGCTTGGAAGAATATGATAATTACTATACTATTGGTGTTATCCATACTATTAACGATGAGAGTGATTATGCTTATGATATGAAAAGGCCCAAGCTTGGGGATGCTATGTTTAATGAAGATGATGTTTTTGAGAATATATTTTCTGCAATTAATGTTTGTCTCAAGCTTGGGGATGCTATGTTTAATGAAGATGATATTTTTAGTCTCCCAAGTTTTGATATGCAAATTTATAATAATGATAGCATGCCTCCTACTTATGATGATTATATTGATGAAAGTGGGTTTGGAAGAATGTCAACATTAGGAAGTAGTGATCCCACAATATTGGAGGATGTTGAATCTTATTGTGATAATTATGAAAGTGGATTTGGAGAGGTCATGACTTTATTTAGTGATGTATCCACTATTTCGGAAGAGGTTTCAATCGATTATGATGAGAACAAAGTTGCTACTTATGATGATTATTGTGATGAAACTTATGCTATAAATGGTAGTGATGACTATACTTATAAAACTTGTCATGATTATGATTACCCTTTTTCTGAACATTACTCTTTTAATGTGGAAACAATTTATAGTATTCAAGTCTCTTATGAAACTCCCACTATTCCGAATAAAAAGAATTTTGCTTATGTGGAGAGTAATAAAATTTCTATGCTTGTAGATCAAGAAAAGAATGCTTTATGTGCTGGTTATATTGTTGAATTCATTCATGATGCTACTGAAAATTATTATGATGGAGGAATATATGCTTGTAGGAATTGCAATAATATCAAGTTTCCTCTCTATGTGCTTAAAGTTTTGAAGCTATTCTTGTTTTGCCTTCCTATGCTAGTTGATTATTGTTCCCATAGGTTGTTTGCCCACAAAATCCCTATGCATAGGAAGTGGGTTAGACTTAAATGTGCTAGTCATATTCTTCATTATGCTCTCTTTATGTTTCAATTCTTATCTTTTATGCGAGCATCATTGAAATCATCATGCCTAGCTAGGGGCGTTAAACGTTAGCGCTTGTTGGGAGGCAACCCAATTTTATTTTAGTTTTCGCTTTTTGGTTCTGTTTAGGAATAAATAATCCATCTATATTCTGTTTAAATGTGTTTTTATGTTTTAATTAGTGTTTGTTCCAAGTAAAACCTTTGGGAAGACTTGGGTGAAGTCTTTATGATCATGCTATAAAAAAACAGAAACTTTAGCGCTCACGGGATTAGCTTCAACTTTTTACTGGAGAGTGCTATTTAGTTGATTCTTTTTGAAGATGATTACTAGACAAATTCCTCAGGTCCACCAATTTATTTTAGAATTTTTGGAGTTCCATAAGTTTTCGTTTGATACAGATTACCACAGACTATTCTGTTTTTGACAGATTATGTTTTCTATGTGTTGTTTGCTTATTTTGATGAATCTATGAGTAGTATCGGAGGGTATGAACCATAGAGAAGTTATAATACAGTATATATTACACCAATATGAATTTAGAATGAGTTCACAACAGTACCTAAGTGGTGATTTATTTTCTTATACTAACAGAGCTTACGAGTTTTCTGCTAAGTTTTGTGTTGTGAAGTTTTCAAGTTTTGGGTAAAGATTCGATGGACTATGGAATAAGGAGTGGAAAGAGCCTAAGCTTGGGGATGCCCAAGGCACCCCCAAGGTAATATTCAAGGATAAACAAGTGTCTAAGCTTGGGGATGCCCTGGAAGGCATCCCCTCTTTCGTCTTCGTTCATCGGTAACTTTACTTGGAGCTATATTTTTATTCACTACATGATATGTGCTTTGCTTGGAGCGTCATTTTATTTACTTTAGCTTTGCTTGCTGTTTGAATAAAATACTAAGATCTGAAATTATTAAATGGGAGAGTCTTCACATAGTTGTATAATTATTCGACTACTCATTGATCTTCACTTATATCTTTCAGAGTAGTTTCTCATTTGCTCTAGTGCTTCACATATATCATTTTAGAGCATGGCGGTGGCTTTATTTTGAAGAAATATATGAACTCTCATGCTTCACTTATATTATTTTGAGAATCTTAAACAGCATGGTAATTTGCTTTGGTTGTGAATTTAGTCCTAATATGATGGGCATCCAAGAGGGATATAATAAAAATTTCATATAAAGTGCATTGAATACTATGAGAAGTTTGATTCTTTATGATTGTTTTGAGATATGAGGATGATAATATTAGAGTCATGCTAGTGAGTAGTTGTGAGTTTGAGAGATACTTGTGTTAAAGTTTGTGATTCCCGTAGCATGCACGTATGGTGAACCGTTATGTGATGAAGTCAGAGCATGATTTATTTATTGATTGTCTTCCTTATGAGTGGCGGGGACGAGCGATGGTCTTTTCCTACCAATCTATCCCCCTAGGAGCATGCGCGTAATACTTTGCTTTGATAACTTGTAGATTTTTGCAATAAGTATATGAGTTCTTTATGACTAATGTTGAGTCCATGAATTATATGCACCCTTCTTCCTTCCACCATTGCTAGCCTCTCTAATACCGCGCACCTTTCGCCGGTATCATACACCCACCATATATACCCTCCTCAAAACAGCCACCATACCTACCTATCATAGCATTTCCATAGCCATTCTGAGATATATTACCATGCAACATACCACCGTTCCGTTTACTATGACACGCTCCATCAGTCATATTGCTTTGCATCATCATGTAGTTGACATTGTATTTGTGGCAAAGCCACCGTTCATAATTCTTTCTTACATGTCACTCTTGATTCATTGCACATTCCGGTACACCACCGGAGGCATTCATATAGAGTCATGTTTGTTCTAAGTATCAAGTTGTAATTCTTGAGTTGTAAGTAAATAAAAGTGTGATGATCATCATTATTAGAGCATTGTCCCAGTGAGGAAAGGATGATGGAGACTATGATTCCCCCACAAGTCGGGATGAGACTCCGGACGAAAAATAAAAAAATAAAAAAAAGAGGCCATAAAAAGGACCAAATAAAAATAAAATAAAATATAAAAAAATAAAAAATAAAAAAATGAGAGAAAAAGAGAGAAGGGACAATGCTACTATCCTTTTACCACACTTGTGCTTCAAAGTAGCACCATGATCTTCATGATAGAGAGTCTCCTATGTTTCACTTTCATATACTAGTGGGAATCTTTCATTATAGAACTTGGCTTGTATATTCCAATGATGGGCTTCCTCAAACTGCCCTAGGTCTTCGTGAGCAAGCAAGTTGGATGCACACCCACTTAGTTTCTTTTGAGCTTTCATACACTTATAGCTCTAGTGCATCCGTTGCATGGCAATCCCTACTCACTCACATTGATATCTATTGATGGGCATCTCCATAGCCCGTTGATACGCCTAGTTGATGTGAGACTATCTTCTCCTTTTGTCTTCTCCACAACCACCATTCTATTCCACCTATAGTGTTATGTCCATGGCTCACGCTTTCGGTATTGCGTGAAGATTGAAAAAGTTTGAGAACATCAAAAGTATGAAACAATTGCTTGGCTTGTCATCGGGGTTGTGCATAATTTAAATATTTTGTGTGATGAAGATAGAGCATAGCCAGACTATATGATTTTGTAGGGATAGCTTGCCTTGGCCATGTTATTTTGAGAAGACATGATTGCTTTGTTAGTATGCTTGAAGTATTATTGTTTTCATGTCAATATTAAACTTTTGTTTTGAATCTTATGGACCTGAATATTCTTGCCACAATAAAGAATATTACATTGATAATTATGTTAGGTAGCATTCCACATCAAAAATTCTGTTTTTATCATTTACCTACTCGAGGACGAGTAGGAATTAAGCTTGGGGATGCTGATAAAACTCCAATGTATCTATAATTTTTTATTGTTCCATGCTATTATATAATCCATCTTGGATGTTTTATGGGCTTTACTATGCACTTTTATATTATTTTTTGGGACTAGCCTACTGACCCAGAGCCCAGTGCCAGTTTCTGTTTTTTCCCTTGTTTGATGTTTCAAGAAAAGGAATATCAAACGGAGTCGAAACGGAATGAAACCTTCTGGAGAAGTTATTTTTGGAAGGAAAGCATCCCGGGAGACTTGGAGTCCACGTCAAGAAAGCAACAAGGAAGGCACGAGGCAGGGGGTGCGCCCACCCCCCCTGGGCGCGCCCTCCACCCTCGTGGGCCCCTCGTGGCTCCCCTGACGTATTTCTTCTGCCTATATATATCCATATACCCTAAAACAATCGGGGAACAGAATAGATCGGGAGTTCCGCCGCCGTAAGCCTCTCAGAGCCACCAAAACCAATCGGGGCCTGTTAAGCACTCACGGAGGGGGAACCCTCACCGTGGCCATCTTCATTATCTCGGCGCTCTCCATGACGAGGAGGGAGTAGTTCACCCTGGGCTGAGGGTATGTACCGATGGCGATGTGTTTGATCTCTCTCTCTCTCTCTCTCTCTCTCTCTCTCTCTCGTGTTCTTGATTTGGCACGATCTTGATGTATCGCGAGCTTTGCTATTATAGTTGGATCTTATGTTGCTTCTCCCCTCTACTCTCTTGTAATGGAATGAGTTTTCCTTTGAAGTTATCTTATCGGATTGAATCTTTTAATGATTTGAGAACACTTGATGTATGTCTTGCCGTGCGTATCTGTGGTGACAATGGGATATCACGTGATTCACTTGATGTATGTTTTGGTGATCAACTTGCGGGTTACGCCCATGAACCTATGCATAGGGGTTGGCACACGTTTTCATCTTGATTCTCGGTAGAAACTTTGGGGCACTCTTTGAGGTTCTATGTGTTGGTTGAATAGATGAATCTGAGATTGTGTGATGCATATCGTATAATCATACCCACGGATACTTGAGGTGACATTGGAGTATCTAGGTGACATTAGGGTTTTGGTTGATGTGTATCTTAAGGTGTTATTTTGCTACGAACTCTAGGGCTTTTTGTGACACTTATAGGAATAGCCCAACGGATTGATTGGAAAGAATAACTTTGAGGTGGTTTCGTACCCTACCATAATCTCTTCGTTTGTTCTCCACTATTAGTGACTTTTGAGTGACTCTTTGTTGCATGTTGAGTGATAGTTATGTGATCCAATTATGTTATTATTGTTGAGAGAACTTGCACTAGTTAAAGTATGAACCCTAGGCCTTGTTTCAACTCATTGCAATACAGTTTACGCTCACTTTTATCATTAGTTACCTTGCTGTTTTTATATTTTCAGATTACAAAAACCTATATCTACCATCCATATTGCACTTGTATCACCATCTCTTCGCCGAACTAGTGCACCTATACAATTTAGCATTGTATTCGGTGTGTTGGGGACACAAGAGACTCTTTGTTATTTGGTTGCAGGGTTGTTTGAGAGAGACCATCTTCATCCTACGCCTCTCACAGATTGATAAACCTTAGGTCATCCACTTGAGGGAAATTTGCTACTGTCCTACAAACCTCTGCACTTGGAGGCCCAACAACGTCTACAAGAAGAAGTTTGTGTAGTAGACATCAGCCGTTTCCAGCCCATGTTATCTTTCGGCCTTCTCAGGGCCCATTTATTCTTGGGCTCATTTCCAGCATTCGGTTACTTACGGCCCGTTACTGTCATTTTCTGCTTGTGGGCCAAATTCAGCCCGTGGTTATAGTCGGCCCGTTTGTGGCCCGTTAATACGTTGGGCCGTTTTCATGTCAAAAAAAACCCGTTGGGCTGTTTTCATAGAGTTATCAAATACGGCCTATTAACGACCCGTTATTGTCCACGAATAGTACGGCCCATGATTGGCGAAATGATGATACGCCGCGTAGAAGGCCCATGGATCCTACGGCCCGTAAATGGCCCATGAATCGTATGGCCCGTAGAAGGCCCATGGATCTTACGGCCCGTATAGAAGGCCAATGGATCCTACGACCCGTAGAAGGCCCATGGATCATACGACTCATGGGAGGCCCATGGTTACAACGATCGTGTGTTGCCATGATTATCTTGGCCTAGTTTCCAAAAATAGGTTATTGTCGCCACTGGAAAAACACAGAAAAAGAACTGCAGTGACTACAAGCAAACAACTAAACAAGACAATAAGGAAATAAATAAGCAAGCAATTAATGCTAGCCTATTACCGCTATTACACATATTACATCCACTGGGCATCAAAGTTCGCCACCAATGCAAATATAGGGAACAAAGCAAAGATATTACATACCTTTGGCCGTCAAAATTGGCCACGATTGCAAATAAACGCAGCAAAACAAGAGCATAACTGAAACAACTTCAAAAGAGCTCAAGAAACATTATCCTGGGTATCCACCATGCTGGCAATAAGCTTAGCAAGCTTATTAGCTTTGTCCTGTTTGGCGCTAAAATCCTCCAACGCTTGTTGTGGCACCAGAAAGTATGCATCTGAATTCTCCAGGGACTTCTGCAGTCCTTCCGCTTCTTGTCGCAGCACAGCTGATCGATGTCTTTCAGCTTGTAGTTGAGACTCAAGAAACTGAACTGATTCAGACAGTGAGTTTGAATAGCTTGTGCAAGCGGTAGTGGCCAGTAACTCGAACACTAAACCAAGACAGGACTTTGGGGTTGTCTCACTGTCTTCGAGATAGTCTTCCTTAGCTGTTTTATCAGCTTTGTTGGAGACCAACGAGGATGTGTCACTATCCTGAACCTTATCTCGCATTACTTCCTTTACCATTGCTTAATAAGGCACTCTTCCCCAATATCTCATCAAGATTCTAAAAGAAGAAACAAGCAGACACATAACAGGTTTAGCATGTATTAGTATATGAAACTCATTTCGGTGAACCAGTTCATTAGTAAGGTGGACATTAAACTACCAAGTCTTCTATTGCCAAGTACTAGTACATAATAAAAGCATCAAATAAACATATATCTATGTCCTATGGTCACTTCATTGTCTTGCCAAATCAAAATAGAGACACGGTTCAAATCATATCAGTTCAAGACAAAGCAGCAGTGAAAGAATACAAAGCGTGGGAAACTACACGGCACAACAAGATTTCAAATGGGTACCATGGGTCTACATGTACAACAACACTATTGGCTTTGTTGTGATGCTAGTAATGTGCATGATATAAGAAGTCAAATGTATACACAATTGAAATTGAAATCAACAGAGCTATTGATAAGAGCAAGCCTGTTAAAGAAACATGCGTGAACATACCTGTTGTGCCATTGGAGTTTTGATTGGATCCTTCAATTTAAAATAAGTTTGTATGAGTAAATACAGTGATACAAGAGCAAAGCAGTATGCACGATAGCAATCATAGTTAAAAAAAGGCTCTAGGCGTTGGCGAAACGCATTGGGCATAACTATGCTTAATCTGTGCATAACTGCGCATAAGCATGCGCTTTGGTCAGTAAAGCGCAAGGCGGTGGCAAAATGCACAATTAACGCCTAGCGCTTTTTTTAACTATGATAGCAATGGAATCTTAAATTAGAACAGTTGTTCTTCAGGTTTAGGCACTTGTTCTACATGAACAGAGTACAATAAGACGCAAGAATATAGTACTTAAAAATAGAAAATGAGCTCATAGACCTTACCACATTCTTGGTTCGGGACCAGTACAGAACAAGGCATTCCCAGTCATCGTCCAGTAAATGTGTCTCAGGAGAACGTAAGGGAATTTGATGAGTTTCTTTGCCGGTGAAGTACGTTTTCTTCAGGTAATTCCGATACTGCCACCAAGCATTCTTGAAGATAGCAGAGGTATTAGCACAAGTTACCTCATCCTGAGTTTCCAAATCGGTCCTTCTCTATAGAGAAAATGGGAAAATTTGCTGTATTATAACCATCATGGAGGTAGGATGTATGGGACAAAGAAAAGTAATTGCCATGAATAACATTACTTACACATAACTCCTGGACAAACACACGCAATCGACATTTTCCTTCATCTTCAGTATAATATTTCCAAGATGGGAAGATACGCACATACGATTTAACAACATCAAATGCGATAGATGTTAAACTACGACTAGCTGGTTGTGCTTCCTCCACAGGAATAGGCGTACTAACTGGTGGAGTTGAGGTTCGCCGTGGTAGTACTGGCCCTTTGGGCACTGGAGTAGCCTTACTAACTGCTCTTGTTTGGGAGCTCTGTGGTGGAGATGGTGCTGTGTCAACAGGAAGTGGGTTACTATCTGCTGGGGTTGGGGTTAGATTGGGCGAAGCTGGTTCTCTGTCCACCGTAGTAGGGGTACAATCTGCGAGAGTTTGGGTTATGTGTAGTAGGGTTGGTTCTCGTGCATGTACAACCGTGGTGCTATCTCCACCAAGAGGTAGCACTGTTTTATTTGAAGATCGTGTTTTTAGTCCGCTAGATACTGACATCACCCGCTCCAATTCAAATGGTTGATCAACAGGAAACATAGTTGAATGTACAGACATTGTATGAGAGACAGATGCAATAGATAGTGTGGAAAAAAGAGGACACAAAATAGTTGACATGTATATTGTTTAACTAAAATGGATAGCATGACATAATTTCACATATATGATGTCTATCTAAGCTGGATAGCATAGCATAACATAATTCAAAGATACGATGAATAACTAAACAGGATCGCATGACATAATTCACCTACATTTTATCTAAGTAATCAGGATCACATCATTTAATTCACATATGTGATTTATATGCTAAACAGAGGGCATTAGATATGATGTCTGAACTAAGAACATGGTGTTGAATATTGTGTATATGATGTCTAAACTATGCAATGCAAGACACCATATGCATGATATGAGCAGTATAACTGTGCCAAGTTAGAGCATACACCTCGGTGGGGGAATAGGAATGGTCATCTATCTCCGAATCCATCTCCGAGGAGCTATCGAGACCCAACAAGAGATCTGCTTCGACAGGTAGAACTGTCTGCTCTAAAGGCCTTGTTTTCACTCCATATTTTTCAATCTCCCACCCAAATGGCTGATTCACAGGAAGAGTAGTTTAATGTACAAACATTGTCGACAAATGGAAATGTAATGAAGAAAAGGATGGGCAAGATATCATTCAAATATATGATGCTTGGTTAAACAGGGTGGCATTGCACATTTCACATATATTATGGTTGGCTAAAAGACATGAGACTGCATAATTCCCATATATGATATAGAAACTAAACATGTGGCATTACAGAACATGTCTAAACTAAGCAGATGACATATATGATGTCAAAAGTAGGCACCAAGGCAACATATGCATGATATGACTAACATCATCATGCCAAGGTAGAGCAAACACCTTGGGGGTAAATAGGAGTGGTCATTGGCGTGCAGATCTGCCTCGAATAGATATCTTCCTCTGGATTACAACTGGAGAGGGGTGGGGAGGGTTTGCCATTGAACCCACCATTGAGTGATGTCTGCATGACATTGTATTGCCACGCAAAACTCTTCTCTTTTTCTCTACATGTTCAAGATGATCGTGTACAATATCGACATGCATACGAAAAAATATGGTGAGATTATGTAAGGAGAGCATGCAGAAATTTAGAGTGATGGTAACAACCATGGATGGATCCAAAAATAATGATAGCGGTGATGATTGGTTTAATTTAATAAAAAGACAGATGATGATTGCTTTACTATTTGTTTCCCACCCAAGATGAACAACATAGGCATACCCTAGGTGCACCAGATATTAGACAGAGATACTATTCATTGCTTCCTCGGTATGTGCCCCACAACTAATTTAGAACTCAAGTTTAAACATTAATTTGGACCTGACTTGGAGTCCAAGAGGTGAACAGGACGATAAAGTAGCAGGTAATTTTAAGCAATGCATAACATAAGCAGAAACAAAAGAGTGCGACCTCTCTTGTGGACCCGTGTACTCCTCATGTTCATCTGTCGAGTCGATGATGGTGATGCCGTTGCGGTGGGTGTCGGCGGCAGGGAAGGAGATCTGAGGTGGCGAAAGATGGTCAGGAGTTGTGATGTCTGGTTTGGTGGATGTTTCTGTCGATGGAGAAGCTCAGGTGAGGTGGACGTCGTCGCGGCAGGAGCAGGACAAACCACACAAAGTTCCCTTCGACACCTACCAGAATCAAGTAATTATGTAAGGGCTCATTTGGCTTGCATGATTCTAAAACGCAGGGATAGGAAAAACACCGGAATAGGATAGGAATGCACATGGTAAATGAGCATTTGTAAACATAGGATTTCTATCAACTTGGGTGTTTGGTTTCTGAATTGGAAGAGCAGAGGAATGCAAAGAAACATGGCCAAAATAAAGTGAAACCATATGAAAGCGTGTACAGTTAGAATGTTATTCTCGCCATTAATGCACTTGGTCTTGTTTTCATGCATAGGATTTTGAAAAGTAGGTCTGTGGATGTTTTGCTTCATTCCTTTCAACAAAATGCATGAATAATTGAATAGTAGAGTGCCATTGGAAAATTCCCTATTGCTATGTTTTTTCATTGAACCAAAATAGCCCTAATGGATCGACATGAATGTATAGTAATAAGTGATTCAACAAGTGTACAACCTCTTTGCCGTAGCCATGTCAACCTCAGCATCATTGGGTTGGTCGCTGAAGCAGTTGAGGCAGAGGTGGTTGCCGAAGGTGTGGAGGAAGATCTGAGGAATCTATAGACGGCGTCCAGGGCACTGCTCAGTTGTGATGGATCGTTCTGTCGTTGGAGCAGCTCCGGTGAGTCAGAAGACATCAAGGTCAAGCAAAGACAAGATAGACATCATCAATCTCAAGTGGGATTCTAATAGCATCTCCAATAGATGATGTAAAATGGTTGTAAAATTTACATCACCAAAAACCACCGACTACAACAGATGAGGTAAAAACTATTGACTCGAACTTAATCGCCAAAACTGAAATTTCTTGTGGAATCTGAATATTCTTGTCAAAACTGAACGCAATGGTAGCAGAGAGGCACTTGACATGTAGTTTAGGAGGGCCTGCAGTTCATCTTCAACCTGCACCCCTCGAGTCATGGCCACCACCGGCGAACCGCTGCCCAGCGCCGCCGCCTCAAACAACTCCCCACCGTCGGTCCGCTGCCGCCCCGTCCAGCCCTCTAGGCCCCCCGCCCCCACCCTAAACCCTAAGAGAGATAGTGGGGTACCTCTCCGGTGAGCCCCCGTCCCCGCTGCGGGTGGTTTTTCCTTAACTCCGGCGAGCCCCCCCCCCCCACCCACCCCTGAAAATCGACTGACCCAAAAGTCGATTCAGTCAACTGAAGTGTAGCTAAATCAGAGCAGAGCAGCAGCACGAGCGAGGGGGAGAGCAGCAGCAGTAGCGCGAGCGAGAGAGCGAGAGCCGAAGCAGCAGCATGTGGGCGAGCGAGCGATCGAGCGAGAGCCAGAGCAGCAGCGCGAACGAGAGCTGGACAGCAGCAGTAGATCCGACTGGTATGGACGCCGCCGCCGAAGGGGCCTCGCACTGGGAAAGAGCCACCGTGGAGATGTCGCCCGCGGCGCCGGCTTCAAGGTAGCCGCTCCATGGGGGTGCGGGATGCAGCACCCTCGGCGCCGGGAGGTCGAGTTAAGGAGAAGGTGTGATGTGATGAGTGTACAACCTCTTTGGTGGTGCCGAGTAGGCCTCGGCTTCGTCCAAGGAGTCAGTGAGGATGATGCGGTTCTGGTGGAGCAGGTTAAGGCGGTGCTGTGGGGATGGAGCAGCCGTGATAGATGAGGCGATCGTCGGAGCAGCTCCTTGGAGGTGGAGGACGGGGCGGCTAAACTGGCGGGACGACGAGATGGACGATGGATCCTCATCTGGGGAGGTGGACGAGGGACGTCGAGCCGTTGCGGTGGACGACGTCGTCGGGGAAGAGGCTCCGGCTGGGCAGCGGTGAGGTGGCGGACGGAGGAGGGTGGGGTTTCGCGGCTGGAGCAGAGAGGTTATGGCGGCCTGGGATTTCGAATGGCAAAAAGGAGGCGATGGGAGGGGGTGAACCATGACTTAGGGACGCTTGTTCAGAATGTAGGGTGTGTTACAAAGTAACCCCCCCACCGATTTGAACTAGCGGCACTTTCGCCTGGGGTTAGAAGGGGGATTTCGCATGTCGGGATTTGGCAGCTGGAGGGAGTTTTCGCGCGCGTTGTAATTTTGGGATAGCAAGGCGCGGGTTGTGAAGGCCCCAGTTTTGGGAGCACGATTTCTGAATTTTCAGGATATAACAAGGCGCGGGTTGAATTTTAGGGACAAGCCTAACGTCTAATTTGTACTTGTACGTACCAAATCAATTCGCACTTCCCTCAACCAAAAAGAAAACAAAAAAAATAAAACTATTCACACCACACAAAGAGAGAGTCTTGCCCCGTTTTACTATAAAAATGTTATTCGAAGCTACTCCCTCCTTCCATCTATATAGGGCCTAATGCGTTTTTCGATGCTAACTTTGACAAAATATTAGAGCAATAATATATGACATGCAACTTACACAAAGCACACCATTAAATTAAATGCGTGAAAGGTTCTTTCAATGATATAATTTTCACATTGTGCATGTCATGTACTATTAAACTTGTCAATAGTCAAAGGCGGTCTTAAAAACGCATTACGCCTCTATATAGATGGAAGGAGGGAGTATGAATCCATGTTATGTCCAATTAAATTTTTCGCTATTGTATAATGCATGTAACCTACTCATACCAACATTTTAGTGCATTCCAAATGTCTATATTACCGCTGCAATTCGAACTGAATTTGAATTCGTTTCTCTATTTCAATAGGAATCTATAATCATGATTGTTGCCAACTTCAACCATCATTCGTGTATTACCTTAATAACACACCACATGATTACTATAGAGAAAGATATGAACTATGTGTACTACATGAAATCGAATTCTATTTTTTGAATACACTTGGTGTTGATTCCAAATAATAGTACATTTGATGTACTAACTATATATTCATAATCTAAACCATGTTCCATACGTACACCATGTTTATCACACATAGTATAGTGCCCCGCCCCTACATTATGACAAGTATTTAGACCTGAGCTACAAAAGCCACACATTAGCCCAAATTATCATCAATGTTCTATATATTATACGTAGTACTAGCAAGATGCCCATGTGTTCCACAGAACATCAACATGATCAAGGGGAGGCCTAATTTGCAAATATGGAGAGGGGTGTGGGTATCTTTTTTCAAAATTGCCATAGTTTCCTTCCTATCCGCCGATATAAATCGGACGGCCTATATTGAGGATGGCGGGCACACCATCATCAACAACTCCGCTTTTTGTAAGAGTAGAGATAAAATATATTATATGTAGTATAACATGTTCATAAACACACCATGTGTATCACCGTTATATATATTCACACATGCATCGGTTTAAAACACTATGATAAATTCTTCAAATATCCGAATTCGCTTTTTACAATGAAGTACGATCTCTATTCGTCTTTTACACCCACACAATCCTCTTATCTTTGTAGCTAGCGCTAACTTTCTCTCATGCATGCACACGCCTGCATCCCTCTCACCCTCCCTCAGCATTCTCTAGCTCCATCGCGCAAATTCGTCTTTTCACTTTAGGTCATTCACCCATGGTGTGTGTAGGCCCCCCAGCTCCTTCTTTACGGCACACATAGATCGATATGCCTCTCTAGCAAAGTGTGCCTCTCCCTCAAAAAAAAAAGTAAAGTGTGCCTAGCACAAACACAAGCTTCCCCTCTTCTCTTATCACCGTCCATGCCTCACTCCCACCACTCTTTTCATCGATCTCGTACTCGCACACTCCTTCCCCATCGATATAGTATGACTCTCGCACCACCTCCTAGATGCATCCCTGATACGTCTCCAACGTATCTATAATTTTTGGTTGCTCCATGCTACTTTATCTATTGTTTTGGACTATAATGGGCTTTATTTTCCACTTTTATATTACTTTTGGGACTAACCTATGGCCCAGCCTAGAATTGTTGTTTTTGCCTTTTTCAATATTTCGAAGAAACAGAATATCAAACGGAGTCTAAACGGAATGAAACCTTCGGAAACGTGATTTTCTCACCGAACGTGATCCAGGAGACTTGGACCCTACGCCAAGGCACAAGAGAGGCGGTCACGAGGTGGGGGCGCCTCCCTAGGGCGCGCCGCCTCGTGGGCCCCTCAAGCTCCACCGACATACTCCTTCCTCCTATATATACCTACGCACTTCAAACGATCGTAACAGAGCCAAAACCTAATTCCACCGCCGCAACTTCCTCAGTATCCACGAGATCCCATCTTGGGGCCTGCTCCGAGCTCCACCGGAGGGGGAATCCACCACGGAGGGCTTCTACATCAACACCATAGCCTCTCCGATGAAGTGTGAGTAGTTTACTTTAGACCTTCGGGTACATAGCTAGTAGCTAGATGGCTTCTTCTCTCTTTTTGGATCTCAATACAATGTTCTCCCCCTCTCTCGTGGAGATCTATTCGATGTAATCTTCTTTTTGCGGTGTGATTGTTGAGACCGATGAATTGTGGGTTTATGATCCAGCTTATCTATGAATAATATTTGAATCTTCTCTGAATTCTTTTATGTATGATTGAGTTATATTTGCAAGTCTCTTCGAATTATCCGTTTGGTTTGGCCAACTAGATTGGTAGTTCTTGCAATGGGAGAAGTGCATGGCTTTGGGTTCAATCTTGCGGTGTCCTTACCCAAAGGATGTAAAGGGTTGCAAGGCACGTATTGTATTGTTGCCATCGAGGATAACAAGATGGGGTATTTATCGTATTGCATGAATTTATTCCTCTACATCATGTCATCTTTCTTAAGGCGTTACTCTATTTTTAACTTAATACTCTAGATGCATGCTGGATAGCGGTCGATGAGTGGAGTAATAGTAGTAGATGCGTAATCGCTTTGGTCTACTTGTCTCGGATGTGATGCCTATATACATGATCATACCTAGATAACCTCATAACTATGCTCAATTCTGCCAATTGCTCAACAAAGAATTTGTTCACCCACCGTAGAATACTTATGCTCTTGAGAGAAGCCACTAGTGAAACCTATGGCCCCCGGGTCTATTCTCATCATATCAATCTCTATCACTTTTATACTTGCTTTGTTTTTACTTTGCTTTTACTTTTCACTTTGCATCTTTATACCAAAAATACCAAAAATATTATCTCTATCAGATCTCACTCTCCTAAGTGACCGTGAAGGGATTGACAACCCTAATCACGTTGGTTGCGAGTAGCTATCGTTTTCTTGCGCAGTACGAGGGACTTGTGCGTGTCCTCCTCTTGGATTGATACCTTGGTTGTCAAAAGCGAGGGAAATACTTACGCCATCTTGTGCTGCATCATCCTCTCCTCTTCGGGAAAACCAGCACAAGCTCAAGACGTAGCAAGAAGGATTTCTGGCGCCGCTGTCGGGAGTCTCAAAAAGTCACCATACCAAGTACCCATCACAATCCCTATCTCTCGCATTACATTATTTGCCATTTGCCTCTCGTTTTCCTCTCCCACACTTCACCCTTGCCGTTTTATTCGCCCTCTCTTTCCCAATCTCCTTCTCTTTTTCCCTTTGCCTTTTGTTTGCTCGTGTGTTAGTTTGCTTGTTTGTCGCGATGGCTCAAGATGCTACCAAATTGTGTGACTTCACCAATACCAATAATAATGATTTCCTTAGCACTCCGATTGCTCCTCTTGCCAATACTGAATCTTGTGAAATCAATACTGCTTTGTTGAATCTTGTTATGAAAGATCAATTCGCCGGCCTTACTAGTGAAGATGCCGCTACTCATCTGAATAGCTTCGTTGATTTATGTGATATGCAAAATAAAAAGGATGTCGATAATGATGTCGTTAAATTGAAGCTATTTCCTTTTTCGCTTAGAGATCGTGCTAAAGCGTGGTTTTCATCTTTGCCTAAAAATAGTGTTGATTCTTGGAACAAGTGCAAAGATGCTTTTATCTCTAAGTATTTTCCTCCCGCTAAGATTATCTCTCTTAGGAACGATATTATGAATTTTAAGCAACTTGATCATGAACATGTTGCACAAGCATGGGAGAGAATGAAATTAATGATACATAATTGTCCTACTCATGGTTTGAACTTATGGATGATTATACAAAAAATTTATGCTGGATTGAATTTTGCTTCTAGAAATCTTTTGGATTCGGCCGCGGGAGGCACTTTTATGGAAATCACTTTAGGAGATGCTACTAAACTCCTAGATAATATTATGGTCAATTATTCTCAATGGCATACATAAAGATCTACTTATAAAAAAGTGCATGCGATAGAAGAAATCAATGTTTTGAGTGGAAAGATGGATGAACTTATGAAATTATTTGCTACTAAGAGTGTTTCTTCTGATCCTAATGATATGCCTTTGTCTACTTTTATTGAGAATAATAATGAATCTATGGATGTGAATTTTGTTGGTAGGAATAATTTTGGTAACAACGCCGTATAGAGGGAATTTTAATCCTAGGCCTTATCCTATTAATCATTCTAATAATTATCGAAATTCCTACAACAACTCTTATTGAAATTTTAATAAGATGCCCTCTGAATTTGAGAATAGTGTTAAAGAGTTTATGAATTCACAAAAGAATTTTAATGCTTTGCTTGAAGAGAAATTGCTTAAAGTTGAAGATTTGGCTAGGAACGTTGATAGAATATCACTTGAGGTTGATTCTTTAAAGCTTAGATCTATTCCTCCTAAGCATGATATCAATGAGTCTCTCAAAGCTATGAGAATTTCCATTGATGAGTGCAAAGAAAGAACCGCTAGGATGCGTGCTTCCAAAGATGCCTTTATTAAAGCGTGTTCTTCTAATTCTTATGATAATCAAGATGAAGATCTGAAAGTTATTGATGTGTCCCCTATTAAATCCTTGTTTTGCAATATGAATCTTGATGAAACTGAATATGATCTTCCTTTACCTAGAAGGCGTTCTAAGAATTCGGAGTTTTTAGATCTTGATGATGAAATTGATAAAAGTGGGATTGAAAGAAATAAAAATCTAGATATTGCTAAACCCACTATATTGGATCTCAAGGAATTTAATTATGAAAATTGCTCTTTAATTGATTGTATTTCCTTGTTGCAATCCGTGCTAAATTCTCCTCATGCTTATAGTCAAAATAAGGCCTTTACCGAACACATTGTTGATGCCTTGATGCAATCTTATGAAGAAAAACTTGAGTTGAAAGTTTCTATCCCTAGGAAACTCTATGATGAGTGGGAACCTACTATCAAAATTAAAATCAAAGATTATGAGTTTCATGCTTTGTGTGACTTGGGTGCTAGTGTCTCTACTATTCCCAAAACTTTGTGTGATTTGCTAGATTTCCTTGACTTTGATGATTGCTCTCTAAACTTGCATCTTGCGGATTCCACTATTAAAAAGCCTATGGGAAAAATTAATGATGTTCTTATTGTTGCAAATAGGAATTATGTGCTCGTAGATTTTATCGTTCTTGATATAGATTGCAATCCTTCATGTCCTATTATTCTTGGTAGACCTTTCCTTAGAACGATTGGTGCAATTATTGATATGAAGGAAGGGAATATTAGATTCCAATTTCCATTAAAGAAAGGCATGGAACACTTCCCTAGAAAGAAAATAAAATTACCATATGAATCTATTATGAGATGCACTTATGGATTGCCTACCAAAGACGGCAATACCTAGATCTATCCTTGCTTTTATGCCTAGCTAGGGGCGTTAAACGATAGCACTTGTTGGGAGGCAACCCAATTTTATTTTTAGTTTTTTGTTTTTTCTTATGTTTAGGAATAAATAATCCATCTAGACTCTGTTTAGATGTGGTTTTATCTTTTAATTAGTGTTTTTGCCAAGTTAAACCTATTGGATCTTCTTGGATGATAGTTATTTGATCTTACTGTAATTTCCAGAAACTTTGTGCTCAGTGCCCGAATTGTTAAAAATCACCATAACGTGATAAAATATTTATTCCAATTTCTGCTGATCAATAAACAAATTGTACAGGTCTTCTAATTTTGGTAGAATTTTTTGAGTTCCAGAAGTTTGCGTTAGTTACAGATTACTACAGACTGTTCTGTTTTTGACAGATTCTGTTTTGCGTGTGTTGTTTGCTTATTTTGATGAATCTATGGCTAGTAAAACAGTTTATAATCCATAGAGAAGTTGGAATAAAGTAGGTTTAACACCAATATAAATAAATAATGAGTTCATTACAGTACCTTAAAGTAGTCTTTTGTTTTCTTTCTCTAACGGAGCTCACGAGATTTCTATTGAGTTTTGTGTTGTGAAGTTTTCAAGTTTTGGATGAATTCTTTTGATGGATTATGGAACAAGGAGTGGCAAGAGCCTAAGCTTGGGGATGCCCATGGCACCCCCAAGATAATCCAAGGTCACCAAAAAGTCAAAGCTTGGGGATGCCCCGGAAGGCATCCCCTCTTTCGTCCACTTTCATCGGTAATTTACTTGGAGCTGTATTTTTATTCACCACATGATAAGTGTTTTGCTTGGAGCGTCTTGTATTATTTGCGTATTTGCTTGTTAGTTTACCACAATGATCCTTTCTGTACACACCTTTTGAGAGAGCCATACATGAATTGGAATTTGATAGAATACTCTATGTGCTTCACCTATATTTTTTGAGCTTGATAGTTTGCTCATAGTGCTTCACTTATATCTTTGAGCGTGATAAATTTTGCTCTAGTGCTTCACTTAGATCTTTTAGAGCATGGTGGTGGATTTGTTTTAAAGAAACTTGATCTCTCATGCTTCACTTAGATTATTTTGAGAGTCGTTAATAGCATGGTAATTTGCTTAATATTAATATACTTGGTATTCAAGATATGTGAAACTTTCTTTTGAGTGAGTTGAATACTAAGATAAGTTTGATGCTTGATAATTGTTTTGAGATATGGAGGTGATAATATCAAAGTCTTGCTAGTTGAGTAGTTGTGAATTTGAGAAATGCTGGTGTTGAAGTTAGCAAATCCCGTAGCATGCACGTATGGTTAAAGTTGTGTAAAAAATTTGAAACATGAAGTGTACCTGGCTTGTGCATCCTTATGAGTGGCGGTCGGGGACGGCGATGGTATTTTCCTACCAATCTATCCCCCTAGGAGCATGCGCGTAGTACTTGATTTTTGATGACTTCTAATTTTTTCAATAAGTATATGAGTTCTTTTGACTAATGTTGAGTCCATGGATTATACGCACTTTTACCTTTCCGCCTTTGCTAGCCTCTTCGGTACCGTGCATTGCCCTTTCTCACCTTGAGAGTTGGTGCAAACTTCGGTGCAGCATCCAAACCCCGTGATACGACACGCTCTATCACACATAAACCTCCTTATATCTTCCTCAAAACAGCCACCACACCTACCCATTATGGCATTTCCATAGCCATTCGAGATATATTGCCATGCAACTTTCCACCGTTCCGTTCATCATCATCATGACATACTTTACTTTTGTCATATTGCCATTGCATGATCATGTAGTTGACATCGTATTTGTGGCAAAGCCACCATGCATTATTTTTCATACATGTCACTCTTGATTCATTGCACCATCCCTTACACATCACGGAGGCATTCATATAGAGTCATACCTTGTTCTAATTTGAGTTGTAATCCTTATGTTGTAATCAATAGAAGTGTGATGATCATCATTATTAGAGCATTGCCCAAAAAAAAGAAAGGCCCAAAAAAAGAAAATAAATAAAAAGGGCAATGCTGCTATCTCTTTTTCCACACTTGTGCTTCAAAGTAGCACCTTGTTCTTCATGAAGTGAGTCTCATATATTGTGCTTCAAAGTAGCACCTTGTTCTTCATGTAGTGAGTCTCATATATTGTGATTCAAAGTAGCACCATGTTTTCCATATAGTGAGTATCATAAGTTGTCTTTTTTATACTAGTGGGAATTTTTTCGTTATAGTATATTCCTACGATGGGCTTCCTCAAAATGCCCTAGGTCTTCATGAGCAAGCAAGTTGGATGCACACCCACTAGTTTTCTTTTGTTGAGCATTCATAGCTCTAGTGCATCCGTTGCATGGCAATCCCTACTCCTCATGTTGACATCAATTGATGGGCATCTCCATAGCCCGTTGATTATCCTCGTCAATGTGAGACTTTCTCCTTTTTTGTCGTCTCCACACAATCCCCATCATCATTTTCTATTCCACCCATAGTGCTATATCCATGGCTCACGCTCATGTATTGCATGAAGGTTGAAAAAGTTTGAGATTATTTAAGTATGAAACAATTGCTTGGCTTGTCATCTGGGGTATAGAAGTTGGGAACATCTTTGTGTGACGAAAATGAAGCATAGCCTAACTATATGATTTTGTAGGGATGAACTTTCTTTTGCCATGCTATTTTGAGAAGACATGATTACTTTGATTAGTATGCTTGAAGTATTATTATTTTTATGTTAATATGAACTTTTGTCTTGAATCTTTGGATCTGAATATTCATACCATGATTAAGAAGATTTACATTGAAATTATGCCAAAGTATCACTCCACATAAAAATTCTCTTTTTATCATTTACCTACTCGAGGAATGACGAGAATTAAGCTTGGGATGCGTCGATACGTCTCCAACGTATCTATAATTTTTTATTGCTCCATGCTACTTTATCTATTGTTTTGGACTATAATGGGCTTTATTTTCCACTTTTATATTACTTTTGGGACTAACCTATGGCCCAGCCCAGAATTGCTGTTTTTTGCCTTTTTCAGTATTTCGAAGAAACAGAATATCAAACGGAGTCCAAATGGAATGAAACCTTCGGAAACGTGATTTTCTCACCGAACGTGATCCAGGAGACTTGGACCCTACGCCAAGGCACAGAAGAGGCGGTCACGAGGTGGGGCGCCCCTAGGCGCGCCCCCGCCTCGTGGGCCCCTCAGCTCCACCGACGTACTCCTTCCTCCTATATATACCTACGCCCCCCAAACGATCGTAACAGAGAGACAAAACCTAATTCCACCACCGCAACTTCCTGTATCCACGAGATCCCATCTTGGGGCACATTAGGAGCTCACGGAGGGGGCATCCACCACGGAGGGCTTCTACATCAACACCATAGCCTCTCCGATGAAGTGTGAGTAGTTTACTTTAGACCTTCAGGTCCATAGCTAGTAGCTAGATGGCTTCTTCTCTCTTTTGGATCTCAATACAATGTTCTCCCTCTCTCGTGGAGATCTATTCGATGTAATCTTCTTTTTATGGTGTGTTTGTTGAGACCGATGAATTGTGGGTTTATGATCCAGCTTATCTATGAATAATATTTGAATCTTCTCTGAATTCTTTTATGTATGATTGAGTTATCTTTGCAAGTCTCTTGAATTATCCGTTTGGTTTGGCCAACTAGATTGGTAGTTCTTGCAATGGGAGAAGTGCATGGCTTTGGGTTCAATCTTGCGGTGTCCTTACCCAAAGGATGTAAAGGGTTGCAAGGCACGTTTTGTATTGTTGCCATCGAGGATAACAAGATTGGGTGTTTATCATATTGCATGAATTTATTCCTCTACATCATGTCATCTTGCTTAAGGCGTTACTCTGTTTTTAACTTAATACTCTAGATGCATGCTAGATAGCGGTCGATGAGTGGAGTAATAGTAGTAGATGCGTAATCGTTTGGTCTACTTGTCTCGGACGTGATGCCTATATACATGATCATACCTAGATAACCTCATAACTATGCTCAATTACATCAATTGCTCAATAGTAATTTGTTCACCCAAGTAGAATACTTATGCTCTTGAGAGAAGCCACTAGTGAAACCTATGGCCCCCGGGTCTATTCTCATCATATCAATCTCTATCACTTTTATACTTGCTTTGTTTTTACTTTGCTTTTACTTTTCACTTTGCATCTTTATACCAAAAATACCAAAAATATTATCTCTATCGGATCTCACTCTCGTAAGTGGCCGTGAAGGGATTGACAACCCCTAATCGCGTTGGTTGCGAGTAGCTATCGTTTTGTGCAGTCTGAGGGACTTGTGCGTGGCATCCTACTGGATTGATACCTTGGTTCTCAAAAACTGAGGGAAATACTTACGCTATTGTGCTGCATCATCCTCTCCTCTTCGGGGAAAACCAACGCAAGCTCAAGACGTAGCAATCCCTCTCTCTCTATCCTTCTCCACGTGCCTCATTTACTTCTAACACACACATGCATGTATACCGATCGATCTCCCAACATATACCTAGGTCGACTTTAACTATTCCCCCCCCCCCATCGATCGACGTACCTCACAAGATATGTCTCTCCTTTCTCTGACAAAGGACGATTGATCTTCCTATGTAGTTATGTCTGCCTTACCACAGCCATATCATCCCCGTCATCATTCGTGCATGCCTCCTGACCCGCCTCTCACACGCACGTGCATGCACGTGCAGCCATCCCCTCTTATATTGATATTGCAGGCATGCCCTCCGGTTGTCTAGCAAGCCTATCACACCATTTGTTAGAAGCAACTCCACTACCACCCCCTCCAACACTCTAGCCTTGTCTCTCTCCCAACCTTATTCCTCTCCTACACATATGCATGGATGCCGACCGATCTCCCTTAATACATGAGGTAGATTGATCTCCCTTAATACATGAGGTAGGCCTCTCTCCTCCTCCACACATATACCAGCTATTGTACCTCTATAGTTAATTAGGCCTCCCTCCCCCCCCCCACCACACACCGATAGTCGAGCGTTGTAGGTATGTATCCATGCCACAGAGACAAACTGCACCTGTCCCCTCTCACATTCCAATAGGCCAGCCACTTTATATCTTTGACGTGGGCACACACAAATTCGATGGGACTCTTTATCGATCGCGCGCACACACACACACACACATCATCCCTCTCTTCGATTCTATGGACACCTCAAGACGATGATACCTCCACTCTCTTCTCGTGGATCGCCCCCTCTATATCTATGATATATCCAAGACTCTATTTCACACACAATGCATATGTTACATTTTTTATTGACCCCCCCCCCAAAAAACTCTCACGAACCCACACACTATATCTCTCTACGTTTGTATCGCTCTCACACAACCCCACGTAGGTGGTGTACGTATACAAGAAGAGAATAGGTGCACCGTGCACGTACTCATGCTTCGTGCCCACCACACCCGCTGGCGGTACACGGTGGAGCTCATTTACATGCGAAATAGCAGCCCATGTGCTAATTTGAATGCGTGTAGCGGTTGTTTACCTACGAAGGTCGTGTACCACGCGTGCACGAAACAAAGTTCGAGTTGATGCGTTGGCGCGTTATTTTTAAATAAAGTTATATCGCTCAATGGCACGTACACAGAATATAAAATGATTTTTATGCAGAAAAAGGTAGTCCGCTCCACTATATACAATGGAGCATGCCTGCCTGGTTTGTCTCTCTTCAGAGTATCTCACACAAGGCTGCGGTGGCCTCTCTCTCTCTCTCACCGTTGGTCACTGATCCGGCCGCATCCCGCCCGCCGGCGGAAAGGAGGACGTGCATCGTTTCTCCGTTTGACGGCGCCGAGGCAGCACATCCCGATCTGCGGTACACGTCGTTCTCTCTGACCAAGCTCCGGTGCGGTAGGGCCTACGCCACCTGCTTGTTGCGGCAGTATGGGCAGATTCCTCCCGCCGCCGCTCACCTAGTTACATCCCGACGACCTCCAGGTATCCCCTTCGGCCTTGCTCCACTGCCCGTCTTCCCACGTCGCTGCATGTGGGTCTTCCATAGTTCTTTGCCCAAAACGTAGCTCGTCCGGCGTACTTTCCATATTGCAATCTCGTCCTCACAACGTTTTAGACAAACACAACCGTGTTGTTATCTTCCCTTAGGACAAGGAATATGCTTCTTTTTGTCGTCGCATGTGTCATCAACTGTTATTGGCCAGTAATTGTTTCCTTTCTACCTCTTTTTTGCAAACAGGGCTATCCATTTCACCTCGTTGCTATTGCGACCTTTTGGTGAACTGCACAAATCACTTTTTTCTTAAGAGTGTTTTGTGCACTTCTACCAAAATGTCACATGGGCACGTCTCTACATTTCAGTGCGACTGCACAAAGGGAGATTGGTTTTGCTCTATCCTCCTCATCCAACTCCGAGCCTAATCTTCTCCAACTAGTTAGTCTTAAGAGAGACTGCAAAGGTGACCGACTTCTCTTTGTGTGTTTATTGTTTCATCAGCAGTCCTCTATTATCGTAATCAAACTTAATATCTTTGGAACAGGGATGCTCAGCTCTATTTTAGTGGAACTGCACAAAATGATCGAAATGTTGCATGCTCCAAATAGCTACTTTTTTCCCAACATGCCTTGTTGATTTAGACAGAGCTGGGGGGACGTTGCTGTCAATGAAAGCATGGATCAATTTTAATTTAACACCTTCTCACAACTTTGTCTTCAATTGTGATGTAAATATTAGCTCTGATCTGCTAATAATTGAGATGCATTAGCAAGGAAGTGAGTTTTTTATTGTTTCCAAAAGAACATCGATGGCAATACACACGAAACAAAAGCTGAAAGCTCACACCATTGTACAATTTAATGTCACTGGAAAATTATTTGTATAGTACGTCAATTATGTAAACAAATGATGGAAGCTTGATAGCATTGCCAGAAGCCTCTTCGGCATCCGGGTCCATGTGCCATGCACAAAATTATACTCCTTCGTTCCTAAATATTTTTGTCTTTTTACAAAGTTCAAATGGGCATATTTTAGAGTGTAGATTCACTCATTTTGCTTCGTATGTGTACTCCCTCCGTTCCTAAATATTTGTCTTTCTAGAGATTTCAACAAGTGACTACATACGGAGCAAAATGAGTGAATCTACACTCTAAAATATGTCTATATACATCCGTATGTAGTAGTCCATTTGAATCTCTAAAAAGACAAATATTTGAGTAGTCACTCGTTGAAATCTCTAGAAAGACAAATACTCCTGAGTATATTTAAGAACCGAAGGGGTAGTGCATAGCCGCATGGGAGACTCAGCCCGGTCGTTGCGCCGCATTAATAGTGAGTAATGAGCAGTCAAATCATAAGCCCCACCTTTCCCATTGTAAGTTGCTCGGAAGAAGCAACCATCAATACGCTCTTCTTTGAATCCGCTCATACTACTCCATCCGTCACTGTTTATAGAGCGCGCTTCAGAAAAAAAAATCTCTGGGACCAAGGCGACTAGCGATCGGCCTGAAAAATAGCATTGGTAGTTATAGTACGACGTCTATTACTAGAGGAAATAATGCGTACACACATGCATGCAGTGCTTCCACCCTGGGTACACACATGCATGCACTTACTCCACTCTGTAGTACATCGAGAGAAAATTGTGGACTTGATTGCGGTTACCACGCCCTAATTAATTGAGCATTAAACCAAACGCGTCTAAAGTCTCTTTGGTGGTGGAAATGCATTGAGAGAAATGCATCATAATGAAGCGTGCCACGTAAAGCGTATGTGAGAGGGAGGAGTAGTATGAAGGTGCAAAACCAAGTATGCCAGCGTATGGCGGTCGGTCGGCGCACCTCCTCTTGGCATATCAGCGACATGTGGGACCGGAGTGTGAGCAAACCGATCTCAATTGACGGCAAAATGGCCAACCCACCGTTCCTTGAGAGGCGAGGAGGCGAGAACACGAGACGGGCTCGCACGGAGGCCAAGATATATTCGAGCATGGTTGATCGATATCATCATTACATCTTGGGCTGTCGTTTTCCGCCCTTCTCCGGAATAAATGTGTACTTTATGAGAGATTAAAAAATAAGAGTACAGAGGCTCCACCATGCGGTTCTAGTAGTAGTACTACTCATACTACTAAACCTTGCGCTTGGCTCTTCGCCTCTTCGTGAAGTCGAACAATGATGGTACTCCGCATGTTCGGTACTACAGTGTATGCCTCTGGCAATCTGACACCGAATGAACTGATGCATCTCCACCGCCTGGGCGAGGGTATGTTGCATTAGTCAAAAGGCGTAAGCGAGCTTCACCTTGTCCTTCAAGCTTCTCCTCGTTATGTGAGTTGACGGGACACACCAAAAAGTAGTGCTAGTCCATACTCCCTCCTTTCCGGTTAATATGGCTCAATCTTTTTTGCGGGTAAATGAGAGAGCTTTATTCATATATAAGCATTCTTAGGACGATGAGCCAAGACACTGGTCACTAGGAAGCGAGGTACCCATAAAAAAAGTAGGAAGCGAGGTGTTTCATCAAGCCAGCTCTCAGCCACATTCAAAGTGCAGCAAGCACGGTTCGCACAAAGATGCACCGCAAGGTTTGCTGACCTATTTACATGCTGAATAATAAAAAAAGAGGAAATATTACCGAGCACCCCTATTTGTAACAGGATATGAGCCAGAATTAAGCAAGAATTGTGGCGAGTGTTCCATGCAATCAACTTCCATTATCACATGCGAGAACCCTCGAAGAGAACCAAATGTGTTGAAGATTGCTTTATCACATTTTAAAAATATAATAAGAGTGAGATGCTCCTCCATCCGGTTCCTAGTACTAGTATAGTACATACCTCTATAGACTATAGTAGTAGTACTAGTACTAGTAAACTTTCTTGGCTTGGTACATTAGCCTCTTGGAAGTCGAACAATAATAGTACTAGTATAGTGTATGCTTCTGGCAATCTGACACTGAATTAACTGTTGCACGTCCACCGTATGAGCGAGGGAGATCTTGCATTAGTCAAAAGTTTATCCTCGTCCTGCGAGCCACAGCGCAAGCTTCTCCCGTCCTGCAAGCTTCTCCTTGTTCGACAAGTTGACGGGACACAACAAAGTAATGCTAGTCCATACTGCCTCCTCTCTGGTTAATATGGCTTAATTTCGAACGAGATAAATACACTGTCTGTCACTGTATATTTGTAAAAATACGGTCAGTGGACTTCATAATATGCTCATTACGCTCAATATATACATTTTCCGGTGTTTATACGGTCACTAGCTAACCGTGGCTGAGTATGTGTGTGCATGCACGTGTAGGTTGAGCACTTGAGTGTGACCGTGTGTGTTCTGTCGTGTGCTCGGACATGCATGCATTAGGACTTCGCACGCGTTTTTGCGTCCATGTGTGTGTGTGACTGTTGCATACACGTAGGGGCAGCACGTGTAGGGGCCACTAAAGGAGCAGTCAAATCACACAGTAAGTTAGTCGGAAGAAGCAACCATCATTTCACTCTTCAATGACACGTACGCAATATAAAATGGTTGATATGGAGAGAAAAAGAAAACCACTATATATACACTAGCAGGAGCCTAAGCTACAAGCCTGCTTGCTTGGGTTGCTCTCTTCATAAGCATAGAATGACGGTGGACACACCGCTGGTCACATATCCGGCCTGATCGCGCAGCTGGGGGAAGGGAACAATGTTCTCGTAGACGCGGTCGACATTGGCGAGGGAGAAAATCCACAGTCGGTGCATCCCAATCGGGGGTCACCGTGGTATGGGCCGATGCCGCGTCCCAACCGCCCTTCTAGCTACAGCCCGACGTCCCAGGTAGTCCATCTTCCTTTTGGAGCTGGCTTGCTCCACTGCCGCAGCTCCCCACGTAGCTCCATCTCCATGTCGATCTTTCTCTACTTCTACCGGCTTCTACTTGTGATGAGTTTATGTCTCATGAACTAGTGCCAGTACTATTATTTCGATCACACTTCTTCAATATGTTTGCCATCAGGGATGCTCAGCTCGATTTTAGTGGAACTGCACAAAAGCATCGTATGATCCGAGGGTGCCAGCCGTCTTTCCTTCGACAAGTTCTAACTGGCCAGGAAATTAAATCCTATTTAGGGTTTAGGGTTTAAGTCGTAGTGACCCCATCAACAGTTTTTATTTCGTACACGCTCTCACAACTTTTGTCTTTAGTTGTGAAGTAAATATTGGCTATGATTTGTGAATCATTGAGATGCATCAGCATGCGTGTTAGTTTTCCTTTTTATTTGATGGAATGTTGTAATGGGGCAACCTTGGAGTATGAATGAAAATGGAGTGGAAAGTTTCCATTTTTCGGGAGAAAAAAATGGAAACGGAGAGAAACCAATGTTTCGTTTCGTTGGATTGCGCCATCGAGCAAAACCAACGTTTAAATCACGTCTGTCATGTTCGTGTCTCACCCTCCTCCACGGCTCGACCCCACACGGTCGCTCGGCATGCCACTCACCGCAAACCGAGTATACGATAACTTCCCCGCATGCTTGTCGATGGATCACGCCATGGAGTACTAGTACTACTGGAAGAGATTGACGAGTTGGGGGAGGACAGCCAGCTATAGCACGGACTCCCAAGAACTTTTTACATGCATGTCGTGGCCGGCTATTGCGACATTTGAACGCGGAGCAGTCGCGTGCACCAGGAAGTGGCGCGGGGGACGCTCTCTCGGTCGGCGCACCGCTTCAATGCCGGCGCTAGCGGGAGGTCGCGTCCGCTTTGGTCGGGCATGAATGCGGCACTGACCGTTTCGGGCGGGAAGCACGCGCGGGTGATGAAGAGGGTTCGGGTTGGTTAGGAGCGGCCGTGGCAGCGGTCCGGACGCTTGCAAACAAGAGATGATGTACGTTAATATTGCCGCGTATATAATTAACAACATAAACAATGTGCCAGTTGGACAAATATGATTGGAGATGGAGATGGAAATGGAATTTTACGTAAACACGGATATGCATGTCTATGTCTATGTGTGTGTGCGTGACGATATGCATGTCTATGTCTATGTGTGTGTGCGTGACGACTCTCGCGACCTGGAAGCGGGGGCGTGTTTTTGATCGAGTTTTCTTTCTTGGTACGTTAAAAAATTGTCTGCCAGTTTTCGTTTCTTTTTTCCCAGGAACGCGCGTATTCTATTAAAAGCACAGCTATGGAGAGATTGTTTTACTCCATTATAGCCTCTTGTTTGATAGAGTTTCTCGCGTCTCGCTTTCTCACCCTCTCCATATCAAAACAAGATGACAGTGTCCATACTATCTCTCTCCTCACCGGTGGTCACAGATCCGGCTGAATCCCGTCCGCTGCGGGAGGTGAGGAGGTGCAGCGTTGATGTTGTCGCTGTTGGTGATGGAGGAAGCCGATGTGCACCGTCCTCTCGGAGTTGGCGCTGGCGCGGACGAAGGTCCTCCACGCCCTTGTTTGTTGCCGTCGTGTGGGTAGATCCCGCCCGCCTAAGCGACATCTCGCCCACCTGAGGTATAACTTCTTGTACTGGTCCAGCTCCCCAGGTCGCTGCATGCGGGTTTTCTTCTATGCGACTACTCCCCAGCTCCCCATGTATAGTAGCTAGGGTTCGCCGATTGGTCCAACATCACCTACTATTATAGAGGAAATGCCACTCAAAAAGTTGTCCTGATTTATGCCTCGGTGGAGGTATACATGTTGTTTCGACAAAAAGTACATGGTGGTTGTGCGGTCATTGTCCATATGCTCCTATTGCTGCTACTAATCTAATACTATCACTGGTTAAATTAAGAAATGTTTTTTTCTCGGGTATCCTGGTTTAGTTACCATCAAGATAATCATGATGCTTCTGTTTGTTGGTGTACTTTTCATAATTCTTATTGACAACTAATCTTGTAAAACAAAGTAACAACACTATATCCTTTTTTTATATTTTTGGAAACAGCACTGCGTATCTCCATACCCCGGGCATGTCTAACTCAATTTTAGTAGAACTGCACAAAATTGGATGGCCACTGTTGTTCTGCCTCACTGTCCTCTGCCATGTGGTTCTTCCTTCCTCGAGCTTGATTACTGAGAAGAAACAGACCACGGTGAGGATTTGTCAAACTTCATAGGTGCCTCACCCAAACTTGATGCCAAATGGATGATGCATCACCACGATGACCTATCGATGCTCATGGTTGCGTCGGCTGGTGAAGCTGATCGATTTTCAATGAAAAACAAGCTGTCTTCCATCAGTGCTCTTTGCTTGTTACCCACAAAGACGATATCCTTCGTCAGTTCACCTTGGGCGTTGGAGACGCAATCTTCTTTCACGTTGGTGCAATTTTATCACACAATTGGCTATGAACCAAATGTTTCCTTGAAGAAGGATCGACGTTGGTACTAAGAGCATAAGTTTTGTATTGATTTCTAAGCCTTCTCACAACTTTGTCTCCGGCTCCTGTAATTTTATTTGTCCAGCTATTAACTTTGATTAAAAAATGGTGTGGACTAAAAACCCGGATGGACGTAGTAGCCCTCCATTTTTATTTACTCCGCATATTAGATTTGACCGAAGTCAAACTTTGTAAAGTTTGACAAAGTTTAAGCTGAACACAACAAACCATAATTATTAGAGAGGGCAAACTGTACATACTCTCAAACCTTTCCGATAATTGAAATTAAAATTCTTTATTTGTACACACTCTCACACGTTTCTGATAATTTGGCGCATGTGTGGTTGTTCACTTAAGGGAGGGTAGTGTACCGCACGTGAAGGACAAGAAGTGCGACCAGGACGCGTGAGTCGTTAGTTCATCGGAAGTACTCCCTCCGTTCCTAAATTTGAAATGGACTACCACATACTGATGTATATAGACATTTTTTACATTGTAGATTCACTCATTTTGCTCCGTATGTAGTCATTTGTTGAAATCTCTAGAAAGACAAATATTTAGGAACAGAGGGAGTAGTAGTTTTCTTCACTGGTACGTTAAATAAAGAGTTTCGTTTCGTACTTACACAATTTAAAATGATTGTTATGGAGATAATAAGAAACCACTCCACTATATATTAGTCGTATACACGAGTACTATATGGACGCAACTTCATTGCCTTTAGTGCACCTGCCTTTGGGTTTATGACAGGTAGGCCCAAAATGTGACTGGCCCATCTGTCATACAGCCAAAAGCAAGTGCAGTTAAGGCACCGGAGCTCAGTCCGTACTATAGTATATATATAAGTTGGAGCCTCAGCGCTTGTTCGCTAGGGTTTGCACTCTCCACACTCTCGCCGCACTATATATATACATATATATATATATATATATATATATATATATATATATGCTATTCATCACACAGGGTGCAGAATAACTTATTCTTCACCCGAGGTAATCTTACGATCATTTCATAATTAAATTATGTTTGCAATTCAAATAGTTACATTCATATTCATTCACTACGTAATATTTGACATAAGAAAATAAAAATATAGGTCATAAGACAAGAACATTTGCAGTTTATGTGTATTTTACACTATGTTTTTACGTTTGTAATTTTACATAACATAAAATATTTTTTACGACGATTATACATTTTCTTACGGTCTCTTTTTATGTCAAAAATAAGACAAAAACTTACGAAACGTAAAATTACGGTGCATTGATGGTAAAATAGAGGGGGGTGAAAAATAACTATTCGTCACCCAGGGTGACGAATAGACAATCAATATATATATATATATATATATATATATATATATATATATATATATATATATATATATATATATATATATATATATATATATATATATATATATATATATATATATATATACATCTTTGGAGGCTCAGCGTTCCTTTGCTAGGGTTTGCTATATTCACAGTCTCTCACCCTCTTCACCAGATCTAAACAAGACTGCGTTGTGGCCTCTGTCTCTCTCACCCCCCTCACAGCTGCGAAGGAGGCGTCCAGATCCCGTCGCACCGGGAAGGGGAGGAGGTGCAGCGTTCACTCTATCGCCTTCGGCGAGGGAGGCAATCCACTGCCGGCTGCGCTTTTCTCTTTCACCCAGTGCCTGTGCGGAAGGGCCACCGACCCCTTCTTCCTCATTGTCATACGTGGTGTGGGCAGATCCGACCTCCGCCGCACGCCTTGCCACATCCCGACGACCCTAAGGTATAAGTTTCTTTGAAACCGTCATTGGTCTAGCTGCATGCGGATCTTTTTCGATTATGTAGTCGAATCTAGGTCTTGGTTCAAAGAGGAAAGAAGGGTGCGGTGGGGTGGAGCATGAATCTAGGACGTGGTTCAATGAGGAAAGGAGGGAGGGAAAGTAGTATAGACTAGCTATCCAGCCGTTTTGTTGGTCGAAAAGGGAAAAAGGGGGTAACCCAGTACACAGATCTGTAAGGAACCGAACTCTTTGTTGAAAAGGGAAAGATACTGGGGGGGGCGGGTAGTTTGTGTAGGACTAGATTTGCTGCCCTCACATAGGAAAAAGTTTCAAAGAGAACAAATATTGGACCAACGCAGATATGCTGCTTGGCTACATACTATGCATCACCCATTTATACGTGTGGACGCATATGGTGCTGGCATGTCCCATGTCCCATCCACATGATCGTGCAGTGTGTTTTGAGATGTTGTGCTACTTGTATTGGTACTGTTTTAAATAAATGTTGAATTGAAGCTATTGTATTGCTCTCTTTTCCCATTAAGTAGGGAACAAGAATGGTACCAACCCAGACATGATGCTTGTTGCTTTGTTACAACAAACTCTGCATCACCCCCTTTATAAGTAGATGGAAGCACATGGTGTTGTTGCGCCCACTCGCCCCTGGAACTGTTTATGCTTTTTTCTTAATCTAATGCTGATGGTAAAATTAAGCAATGCCACTCTCATAATTAACTACTGAACTATTTTAAGAGAATTTCTCTGTTAATATGAATCAATGCAACCGTTTTAGAAATGTTACTGTCCTATACTTTGTTTTCCATCAAGATAAGGTAGATGCTTCTTTTTGTGGCCGCATGTTTCATCCTCCTTTATTGGCAGTAATTGTTTCCTTTTTTTTCCTCTGTTAAATCAGGGATATCTATTCAACTTGTTGCTATAGCAAACTTAAATGTCACACCGGTGACTTTACTTGATTTCAGTGCAACTGCACAAAACGAGATTGGATTTCCTCTTCGTGTTGGCAGATTCGTACTGATCTTGTGCGCGTCATGACAGGTTAGTACTTGCCTTCATCCACATGATCGTGCAGTGTATTTTGAGATGTTGTGCTACTTGTATTGGTACTGTTTTAAATAAATGTTGAATTGAAGCTATTGTATTGCTGTCTTTTCCCATTAAGTAGTGAACAAAAATGGGACCAACCCAAACATTATGCTTGTTGCTTTATTACAACAAACTCTGCATCACCCCCTTTATAAGTAGATGGAAGCACATGTTGTTGTTGCGCCCACTCTCCCCTGGAACTGTTTATGCTTTTTGTTAATCTAATGCCTCTGGTAAAATTAAGCAATGCCACTCTCATAATTAACTACTGAATCTTATTTCAAAAATGCAACACTTGTTAGGGATTGGCGGGATTACCATTTTTGTGGCCGCATGTTTCATCCTCCTTTATTGGCCAGTAATTGATTCCTTTTTTGCCTCTGTTAAAACATGGATATCTATTCAACTTGTTGCTATTGCGACATTTTGCTTCGCTTAATTTTGGTGGAACTGCACAAAATGTGACCGGATTTCCATATATGTGTTGAGATCTCTTTTAGATCTTCCTCAGGAGTTGTTTCAAATCTTGGTCTTGAAAGGTCGGTACCTACTTTCCTCGAGAATTAACTCTTGAATTTTAGTTCAAAGCGCAACACTTGTTAGGGATCGGCGGGAGTACCATTTACATCGAGGATCGGCGGAGTACATGTTTAAGAAATGTATTGTTCGGATAATGTCTACATTATTAGATAAAATTCTGAGTGTTTTACAAATGGTACTATCTGCTTTGTAGTTCTTTCTACATGTTTAACCAAGGTATTGTTAAGATAATGTCTCTGTTAAAATGAATCGATCGCATTGTTTTAGGAATGATATTTTTACGCTTTGTCATTCTTTATACATGTTGAAACAAGGCATTGTTAAGATAATGTCTCGATTAATATGAATGAATCACCTTGATTGAGAATTGCTACTCTCCTGCTTTGTTTCCCATTAAGATAAGGTAGATCAGTAGATGTTTTTCTTCTGGGAGTACAAGTCATCAACCGTTATTTCTCAGTAATTGTTTCTCTTATACCTATTGTTGCTTACATGGGTATCAAAATTAAAGCTCGGTTTTATTTCGGCTTTGACTTTAGTTGAACTGCACAAAAGGAGCCAATGTGTCTAAGGCAAACTGCTGCATTAGTGGGTCCAGTTGGTCTTGCCACTTTGCGAGAAGAAGCGATCCTTTGTTTGCGCTACATTACACAAGGAATGATCGAGAAGCTTTCTGAGTATTAGTAGACGCTGGTGACATGACTAGTCTGCAGAGAGCATAGGAAACTCTACAACACGTGGAGTGCACTGGGCAAAAAGTGCCCAAACAAGTACAGGAAGCCAGGACATGACTCCAAATCTGTCAATGTCATTCTAAGCAACAATGATGGGGCATCTGGGTATGGTAATCTTTACCGTACTTTCGGTTTGTTAGATCCACCGATTGGTGGGTTGACACTGGGGCCAATATTCATGTGTGTGTTCTTTGTGTCTTTGTTTTCTTGCAGCATATAAATACGATATCCATAGGGATGCTCAGCTTGATTTTACTGGAACTGCACAAAATATCCGGATGGTTTGTGTCCTCCATAATACTTCATCATGCACAATACATGGAATGGTTCTCTAATCATTCGTCGTCACCTTGAGCCACCGGACTATATGTTTGAATGGTGCTGCCAGCGTCGGCCATTAAGAAGGGTAAGAAGAAAGACAAAAAGAGAGATGGCGGCTTTACTTGTGGTTCGGAGGAACACTGGGCAAACAAGTGCCCAAACAAGTACCAAGAAGCCAGGACATGACTCCAAGTCTGTCAATGTCACTCTAAGAAACAATGATGAGGCATCTGGGTATGGTAATCTATTTACCGTACTTTCAGTTTGTTAGTCCACCGATTGGTGGGTTGACACTTGGGCCAATATTCATGTGTGTGCTGATGTGTCTTTGTTTTCTGGCGGCATATAAATACGAAATCCACAGGGATGCTCAGCTTGATTTTAGTGGAACTGCACAAAATATTCAGATGGTTCGTGTCCTCCATAATACTTCATCATGCACAATACATTGAATGGTTCTCTAATCATTCGTCGTCACCTTGAGCCACGGACTATCGGATGACAAGCGATGACAAACCCTGCCCGTTCCACAATCATAGGCATTACGTACTTTGAATGGGAAAAGCTTGTCAAAGTTGACATTAGTTTAATATATTGGAATTGGAAAACCTTGTCAATTTTTGCTCATTGATGTTAGCCAGAAGACATGCATTTGATATTTTTGAGTGGGACGCCCTTTGTTGTGAGCAACGTCGATCGTTTTTTCCTATTCCTGTCTTGATTCGAGTAAATATTTACTCATCTGAGATGCATAGTCACATGAATGTTGACTTATGTAAGATATTTTAAGAGTTTGTTCTGAATATTGTCTATTTAATGCCATGCCTTGTGTTTGATTGCAAAGTTGAGCTTGGAATGTTGTGGCATGCGGCATCACGAGCTGTTCACCGTGCCTCCTGAGAATAATGTTTCATATTGTTTTGCATGTCGATATAATGCCAGTGATTTGCTTGTTAGGAAGATCATCCTCTTTTGTTGTTTCCGTGCTTAAGAAGTTCATCGTCTTATGTTTCATTCATAGCCTATACGACAAGTCGGGTGGTTAGACGTGAAACCATATGATTTTCCGACTAACTCATCATCTTAGGCCGTGATTGGATCGTCGTTTTCCAACCAAAACCGCTTGTAAAACTGATGCTTGTAAATAAAAGCAGATGGTCTCAGGCGAAGCGCTTGGTTGGTCGATTTCGACTAGTAAAATATACATTGGTCTCTCAAATTACACGCGTAACCCGCCGGTTTTACTTACAGACCTCGGGCCCTCGGTTTCATTACACCTGTATTTTACGCGTTGTTTCCGATGACGAGTAAATTACACTTGTATCTTAATACATGTGTGAAATAAACCAGAGCTCCCAAGCGCAACCTTACCGTTTCATGCCGTCTCAGTCTCTAGAAGGTGCTCATAGGTGTCCGATGATCCTGGCTTCCTGAATAAGCAGCGGGCGCTGTATCAGACCATCTGTAGGGCCCGCGAGGCCCTCTCTGTCATCCTTCGAGTTGTTGCGCTCGCCGTGGCGTCGAGCATTGTTAACATGGTCAATGAACATGCGGATTCAGGAGATGACTTTATTTTGATTGGATGACAGTAGGGACCCACTAGGGCCATAGCCGTACGTACACAAGTGCCTCCTTATTATGTACAACTATATTTTTTTGCTTCCTCCTGGTTTCCTGACATCATGGTCACACACCATTGTCAACCTATGTAGTCAATATAAACGAGAGAATTGCACAAGGTGCGGCCGACAGCTGGGACCAAGCAGCTCGAGCAGTATTTGTGTTTCTGAGGCATGAGCACTGCAGAGTTTTTCTTGGCGATGTTTTCATTGTTGTTTAGAGGAGAGCAGGGTATTAACTAGGCGGGCTATGGCCCGTTTAGCCCAGGACAGATATCCAGCCCAGATATTAATTTTTTTCAAGATGAAAATGGCTAGCCTATCTATACGCTTTTTTGAGGAATACCCAGGCAAGGTCAACTTGTTATTCTCCGCCCCGCTGGGCTGCAAATCTTTCCTAAGATGGATGCATTAGGCTTAACAGGAAAATGGGCTTTAAAAATAATAAATGGGATGTAATTATAAAAAGCTGGCAATAACTATAAAAAATGCACCAAACATGAAATTAGTTTATAAGATATTATTTATGGATTTTGAAAATCTTAATTTTTAATTGTTGCGCGCGCAATGTTTCGTTAGATTTTTACGTAATACAAATTTATATTTAATCTGACTAGAAATTTCGGGATAAAAATATTTCAGATCCCATCAAAATGTGGGAAATTTTTATTGAATTCTGTCTTGAATGGTTGGTTGAAATTATTAATCATTGTCCTAGCTAGATAATGGGTTGTACTTTTAACAAACTGTAAATGGGTTGTAGTAAATTCCATTAGAATTCAAATTGGGTTGTACATTTTTACAAATCGCAAATGGGCTATAAGTTCTCTGCCACACACTTGTGGGCCTACTAAGTTGACGCATCCCCTAAAAAAAGAAGTTGACGCGTATGCAAGGCTTTGTCAACTTATTATAGTCAACACACGGTTCTAGCGGCGATGGCGTTGGATGTCCATCCAACGGATGCCGTGCTTCTTCTTCAATCTCGGATATTCTAGCTTCACCCGCCCAAAAAATGATTACCCCCTGACATCTGGGGCGCATCGTTTCGGAAGCTGGCCTGTGGGCCTACTAACTTGACGCGTACCAAGGGCTTTGTCAACTTAGTCAATATAAACGATTCTAGCTGCAGTCACCGTACGATGTCCATCCAACGACCGTAGTGCTTCTTCAACCTCTGGTCTTCTTGCTCCACCGCCAAAGCGTCACGGTCGTGCCGCTTTGCTCCTGGCTCTCATGGCCGGCTGTGCTGCCGCGGAGGCCTCACTGCCCCTACTACTCCCACCGCTGGCCAGGCCATCCCTCCACTCACCCACACCCCCTGTTATTCTGCGACGATGGCAGCCTTACACCGCAGCCGAACCAGTGAACCCTCGTACTCCTCTCTCCGTGGGCTTCCACTGCCGCGTCTTCCCGGGCTCTACGTCGTCCCCTTCCTAGGCCTCACCGTCGTCCACCGCCCTGGTGCTCTCGGCGCGACGTGGTCAACGTGGTCAAGGAATGACTTCCATCGGAAGAGTACTGTACGTGGAGAGGCGGCAATTTGGGTCCACGGCCGCAAGGAAGTGCCTCCTTATTACGTGCAAAATAATTATTCCTGCACCTGACAGTAGGGACCCACCGGACAGGCCACCGTATTTCATGAAAAAAAACGTTTCCCCCTGACTGCTGGGACCCACCAGCTACATCTTCGCATCCGAGGAAGTGCGTCCGGGCAAAAAAAATGATTCGCCCCCCTGACTGCTGGGACCCACCAGCTATATCTTCGCACGCAAGTAAGTGCCTGACAGTCGGGACCCGTACATCGGCCAGTGTGCAAGAAAGAAAATCTGACCCGCGTCACATTACATCCGGCGGGGTCTCGACGCCTACTCGCGCATACGTCTGGCCAGGGCTCGTGTACATGGTCGGGTCGAACGGAGAAACCGCGCATCACCGTCGTGTTCATGGGGAGCCAACCGGCTGGGTTAATGGAATGCGTCGTCATGTTCATCGGGAGGGCTTGGGCCGGAACAGCCGATGAAAGCGAGGCTGGCGCATCGCAGAAGCGGAGGAAAGCGGCCTTGTGTTCAACCGGCCACGTTAAAACAGGATCCTATTCGCCGGGAGGGTGCGGCGTACCGCAAAAGCGGAGAAATGGACCTCCTACGATCGAAGCGGGTCTTGTTGATCGGGAGGGTGTGGCGTACGCAAAAGCGTAGAAGCGTACTTGTGTTGGGCGTTACGGTCGAAGCGGGGTCTGTTCGCCGGGAGGGTGTGGCGTGCCGTAAAGCAGGACTCCACGGGATCTTGTTCATCTCCACGATCGACCCCTCCGGCCTCCACGGGCTACTATTCATCCACCGTCGACCTCCTCCGGCCTCCACTGCGATTGTTCATCCACGGACTCCTGTTCATCCGGCCTCCACCACGCTTACTCCACGGCCATCGCTCAACCAGCCCTCTCCACACGGGCTCCTGTTCAACCACCCCTCCACAGGCTACTGTTCATCCAGCCCTCCACATTCTACTGTTCATCCAGCCCTCCACGGGGTTGTCCTGTTCATCCAGCCCTCCACGGGGTCCTGTTCATCCAGCCCTCCACGGGGTCCTGTTCATCCAGCCCCAACCGGCTCAATCAATCGGGATCCTGTTCATCCAGAGGCAACACCATGGGGTCCTGTTCATTCACCCCCACCGGGAACTGTTCATACAAACCCCCAGCAACGCTCACTGTTCATCCAGAGGCGATCGATCGGCTTGATTAGCAGATAGTAGTGAAGGAATCGCTTTCGATCGGGTTCGATTAACGACCATTGATCGATCGCTCGGGTTCGGTAACCCGTAGCGATGCAATCGCTTTCGGGTTCGATGGCGAACGCCTCGCTTCGAGTTCGATTAGAGCCCAATGCCTCGCACCCTGCAGCGTGCGTGTCACGAGAAAACGCAAACCTCCGTGCATCGCTCGGCCCCGACCACCCACCGTAACCGGGAACACCCCGATATTTTCCTCGCCCTCGCTGCTACCACGGTTTTTTCCGTCATGGATGGCCTAAAGAATGTCATGTAGCTGCGTCTCCGGCCCGCCCAGGATGAAAAGCCATTTTATGTCATGATTTTTTGTCATAGAAGTAGGAGCCCACCACATCTATGATGATACCGGGTTTTGTCACAATTATCGTCATAGAAGTGTCATAAGTATGGCAGATTTTTTTTTCGTTTGGCCCAAAATGTCACGGATGTGTCTTTTTTTTGTAGTGAAAAGTGGTTTTATTTTGATCTTCTTGTGATACAAGTATCTGAGGAAAACCAGAATAACCATCTAGAAAGCAGAAGTGTGTATGCTTAGAGAATCTTTCTAACATTTGATCAATAAATGGCAATGGGTAATGATCTTTTCCGATAGCTTTATTTAATTTCCTGAAATCAATTACCATCCTATAGCGAGTTACAATTCTTTGTGGAATAAGTTCATTTTTATCATTAGGAACAACGTAATGCCTCCTTTCTTAGGGACACAATGAACATGACTTACCCATCTACTATCAGCTATAGGATAAATTATACCTGCTTTCAAAAGCTTTAATATTTTAGTTCTTACCACGCCCTTCATCTTAGTATTCAACCGTCGTTGATGATCAATAACTAGCTTAGCATCAGACTCCATATTAATCTTGTACTGACATAGAGTGGGACTAATGCCCTTAAGATCATTAAGAGTATATCCAATAGCAGCACGGTGCTTCATCAGAGTTTTAAGCAAGCTCTTTTCTTCATGCTCTAAAAGGTTAGCATTGATAATAGACATGCTATATCTTCTTTTCATCAAGATAAGCATATTTCAATGTATCAGGTAATTTCTTTAATTCAAACACGGGATCACTCTTAGGTGGAAGAGGGTCCCAAGAGTTTCAAAAGGCAAGTTATGCTTAAGGATGGGTACTTGTTTAAACAATATATCATCTGTTCCATTCCTTTCATTAATATGCATATCATTTTCATTATTTAGCAAATATTGTTCTAAGGGATCGGTAGGAGGAACAACGATAGAAGCAAGACCAAATAACTTCATCCTTACTAGACAATTCTTTCTCATGTGGTTGCATACGAAACTTACAGAAATTAAACTCATGAGATACATCACCAAATTTAACTCTAACCTTTTCTTTAACACAATCAATTTCAGCATTAACGATACTCAAGAAAGGTCTACCAAATAAAATAGGAAAAAATTATCTTGTTGTGAGCCAAGTACTAAGAAACCAGTAGGGTATTTGATCTTACCGCACAAGACTTCAACATCTCGAACAATCCCAAGTGGTGAAATAGTATCTCTATTCGCTAGCTTAATAGTAACATCAATATCCTCAATCTCAGCAGGTGCAATAGCATTCATAATTTCTTGGTACAAAGTAAACAAATGGCACTCACACTAAGACCCATATCACACAAACCATGATACCAATGATCTCCAATTTTAACACAAATAACATGCATTCCCACTACGGGTTTATTCTTATCTAACATATCACGTTCATTTCTAACGGGCTTGGCAATTCTAGCAGCATCATCGCAAAAGTAAATAACATGCTCATCAATATTGTCAACCAAGAGATCTTTAACCATTGATATTAAGGCTGATATTAAGTGCATATGAGGATGTATCGTTTCATCTCCTGCACAAGGATTAGCCAGCAGTTTCTCTAACATACTCGAAGGAATCTCATAATAAATATTTTCAGTAGGTTCAGTAGGTTGAGGAGCAACTCTTACTACTTCCGGTCGAGGTGGAGATACCCCGAACAAACCCCTCAAATGATTGTTTTCCATAGTAACAAGTGACAGTAAATTTCAGCACGTAATATAAATGTTTCCTTACTAAAGGCGCTTCACTCTCCGGCAACGGCGCCAGAAAAGAAGCTTGATGACCCACAAGTATAGGGGATCAATCGTAGTCCTTTCGATAAGTAAGAGTGTCGAACCCAACAAGGGGCAGAAGGAAATGACAAGGAGTTTTTAATAAGGTATTCTATGAAAGCACTGAAATTATCGGTAACAGATAGTTTGATAGCAAGGTATTTTGTAACAAGTAGCAAGTAGCAATAGTAAAAAAGGTGCAGCAAGGTAGCCCAATCCTTTTTATAGCAAAGGACAGGTCGAAACATTCTCTTATAATAAGCAAAGCGTTCTTGAGGACACATGAAAATTTCATCTAGTCACTTTCATCATGTTTATTTGATTCGCGTCCGCTACTTTGATAATTTGATATATGGGTGGACCGGTGCTTGGGTGATGTTCTTACTTGAACAAGCCTCCAACTTATGATTACCCCCTCTCGCAAGCATCTGCAACTACGAAAGAAGAATTAAGATAAATCTAACCATAACATGAAACATATGGATCCAAATCAGCCCCTTACAGAATAACGCATAAACTAGGGTTTAACCTACTGTCACTCTAGCAACCCATCATATAATTACTAATCCACAATGCCTTCCTTTAGGCCCAAGTATGGTGATGTGGCATGTAGTCGATGTTCACATGACATCAATAAAGGAAGCAATAACATACATATCATCAAAATATCGAATGAATACCAAATTCACATGATTACTGATAACCGGACTTCTCCCATGTCCTCAAGAACAAAAGTAACTACTCAAACTACAAGATGTAATCAACACTACTAGCAACCCACATGTACCAATATGAGGTTTTAAGACAAAGATTGAATACAAGAGATGAACCAGGTTGTGCAGGATAATTCTTCGTAAATTTTTAGGTCATTTGGAGTTGTGCATGATAGGTATCTCTAATGTAGCCCTTTTCGGTCCAGAATTCCAGCTGCTGGCAATCTCTCTCTTCATATGAAACTTGCAAAATAAGAGAGAAAGGACATAAAAATGGTATCATAGAGTGAAATAATGACCCAAAATATAATAAATAACAGTAGAAAAACATGATGCAAAATAGACGTATCAGAGTGTCAGAACTACGGCGAGCGCGCGAGCGAGGAGGCCGTGGCGGCCATGGCGACGACGAACCCCAACTTCGTGGCGGAGTAGCGTGCCATCTACGATGGCGTCCGCGCTCAAGCCGCCGCTCGCCAGGAAGCGGCCGCCGCGGAGGAGAACAACGCTATCTGCGCCTCCTACGCACCACCGACGGACCATCGGCCGGCCTGATGGGACGAAGGCAGCGCCGACGCCACCATTTTCATCGTGGACCTCACGTCCATCGGCGACGAACAGGTCGCGGACTCCTCAGAGAACGAGTAGGCCACGGGAGGTGGCGGTGCCTTGTATCCCATGTGGGCTGGTCCGTCTCCCGTGTTCTGCTCTTCCTCGTCGGAGACCGCACCTTCGCTTCATTGGTCCTATCACCGGTGCTCACGAAGACGGTGGATGGAGGACGACACGGGCTTGGACACCGGGCGCCTGCGTCGTATGATAGGTTTAGGGGTGAGTCTTTTTTTTCTAAATGTTTAAAATGTAATAAAATCCGTCATGTTTGTACTAAATCCGGTCGTGTTTGCATGAATTTCATCTGTTTTTTTTGAAATATATGCGACAGTGTTGGATGTCGTTTTCTCGCATCTGTGTCTATGGACTAGTCCCCTTGTCCGCGGGTGAATGCAGGAGCAAATTTGCAGGGTTGGGGTTGGAGATGCCCTAATATTGCGGGGTTGATCTGGGGGGGGGGGTGCGACAAGTGGCATGCGTATGCGTTCCGAGCGACCTCAGTGTGGGCGCGCGTCATCTTTTATGCGCCCACACTACACGACTCGGGCCAGGTTCTCGGACTTTTGGGTCGGTCTCTGATTCGAAGCAGACTCGCTCCCGGTCCCGGTGGATTTCGACCGACCGTCACGTGCGTAAAGGACTAAAGGGTGGGGGCTTGGAGCCGGAAGGCGACTACTACTACTACCACCAGCTCTCGCTGTTGGTTGTTCCGCTACAGAGAGATTCCGCGACTCCATATCCCACCAGCCAAAACCTGACCGCCGACCGCCCGCCCGCACGCCTCACCTGACCGCCGGAATCCCGCGCTGACGGCTCGGATCCGCCCGCCCGCCCGCTGCCCGCTGCCTCCCCTGCCGGCGCTGCGGTTCCACACTTCTATGCAGTGGGTGGCGGCGGCGGTGATGCGTGATTGGTCGCGGCGGCGCTAGGTGCTCTTCTCCGGCCGCGGCGAGCGAGGCCATGGGGTGCATCCAGTCCACGCCGAAGCGGAGGCAGCACCCTGCCGGCTACGAGGACCCCGTCCACCTCGCCTCCCAGACCGCCTGTGAGCTCGCTCGCTCGCATCCCTTTTCCCCTTTTCTACGCAACCCATTCCGTGAATCCAGCTTCCGCTTCATTTCTTGAAAAAGGGTAAATGGATCCAGCTTCTGCTTCCGCCTACGCGTGCTACCTCTCGCGCACGCGGGATTAGGATTTGGAATGGAACTTGTTTCGTGCTGCCGGCCGTGTAGACTGCTATGGATCCTGTAGACAGTCGAGGCATCGAAAATAATCTGACCAGTAGTTATGCTTAAAAGATTTATGTTTTAGATTTTTTTGTGGGGGAACTTATGTTTTAGTTGCTGTGATATCCATCGACCATCTGCTATTGACCCACCTCCTGCCTTGTGAATTCTGATTGGGTGTTGTCTGACTCCGTGCTCTTGCTGTTCTGTTCATGTAGTCAGCGTCAGTGAAGTTGAGGCGTTGTTCGAGCTGTTCAAGAGCATTAGTGGCTCAGTGATCGATGACGGGCTGATCAACAAGGTACCACTTTCTTACCAACGTGTGATTCCTTATCAGGTTGACATACACGGACATCAAATAAGCACCCGAGACCTGTTTTGCGTACTTTTTGTCGGTACCATTGAAACGAAATCTGACATTGATATGCTGAAATTGCATTCCGCATGTACCGACGCTCTTACAACTGAGCAACTTATGCGGCAATACCCTTTTTCGGTGATTACATTTAGCCATCAATAGTTCTACTTTCTCTAACATAGTAAGTCAACATGGATTCTTATTGTATATGTCGCCAATCGTTTATTCTTGCTGTACAACTCAATGAGCCTGTTTGATAAATAGCTACAACTTAGAGCCGTTATTATAGCATAATAAGTATGACACGGTGAAGCCTAGCAGAGCTCGGGAGCACATGCTCCCGGCTCTAAATAAGTATTTTATCTCTTCCCAAAAATTAAAAAGTTCCACACATTTAGGTCAGTATTAGGTAGATTTTGAGTTTCATGCAAAATTTTCCATTCTTGTGGCCTGTGCAAAATATAGCACAAAAACGCCTTTTGTCTCCTTATTCTTGTCTTTTCCATACAGAGTATAAGTCAACACATCTTCTCACGAAGAACTTGAAAGAACTTGTGCCTAAGATAACCGTGTCAGAAACTCACAATGTGTCCTGCATCAGATATTATTGCAAGTTATATGAACATCATGTAGCTCAAGATTTTAGCCGTTATCTTGCATCTCACGTTATCGTAGTCTAGCTAAACTTCAAGGCTCGTTTCATGGCTTACTTCTTACGTAAGCCAACTGCTTGTTTCGCATGTTCATAATGCAAAATTTGATTTGATCATTCATGGTACAGTTCTAGACACCTTGGGAGAATCCCTTCCTTGTCCAGCGTAATTATAAATGTATCTTATGGTCATACATATCATAGAATTTATTACTTGTTGTCATGTTAAGCTGGTACATGTACGTGTGATTATATGTACCACAGTGAACTATCATCTCGATGTCATTGGGTACTATATTCACTGGCAACCGAAACTATGAGTAATTTATATTCATATATACGCAGGAAGAGTTCCAGCTTGCATTGTTCAAAAACACAAGGAAGGAAAATCTTTTCGCTAATCGGGTATACATCCCCTTGTCAACCATTCTCATTTGCAATATTACATATTATATGCTGGAGCTCAATGTTATCAATACAATTGTCTTATATGAAATTGACCTTGTAGATATTCGACCTTTTCGATGTCAAGAAAAGGGGTGTCATTGATTTTGGCGACTTTGTTCGAGCTTTAAATGTATTCCATCCAAATTTTCGGTGGAAGAGAAAATTGATTGTAAGTTGTTACGTTTACATCTTGTCTTCAGTTTATAGATACCATTCTCTCTCTTTACGAAGGTTTTGAGCTGCTTGATACTTACAGTTTCCTTCAAGCTATATGATATGGATGGTACAGGGTTTATTGAACGGAAGGAGGTAATGTCTGGCCTTCTTGGTTCGTGCCTCTGCGCATGTTTTTTGCTTCTGAATTTTTTTGAATTAGTCGTATATACAAAAGAAATGTGTTGCTGTGTGACTGAAAAATCCAGTAGCATGTGCACTTATGTACTGCTGAAGCAAAAAAAAAAAAATTAAAGAGATATGTGTTATGGCCGGCATATACTACAGCCCAGGCAGTTAGGGGCCTGGCCCAGTTATCTTATCGTTATTAGGGGCTTAGCCTAGTTATCGTATTTGGAGATTATATAAACTCATGTAAGGACTCGTTTGAAGTTAAGCAGAAGCAATCATATTTGCTCGGCTTCACGAAGAGGCCGGAGACCTAACCCTAGCCGCCGCCTCCTGCCTGTCTCTCTCTCTCGCGGCATGACGGCCCGGCGACCTCGCCTTCCTCCACGCCAAGCCCCCTTCCACCCCTACAACCTACGAGCTAGACCCGGTAGGAACCCAACTCCTATCAATCTGGTATCAGGTGTCTCAGGTTCGATCATGTCCGCGCCACCGCCCACCCCCTCCCTTCCGCTGCCGATCGCCTCTTCGTCGCCGATGACCACCGCGGCCAGCACGCCGTCCCTGATCGGGCCGGTCTCCTCTGCCGCCTGGACGCCACCCGCGCCCGCCCCTGCCGTGCTGATCCCGGAGGAGATGACGGCGGCGCTCTGGGACCTGACTCAGGCGGTCCAGGGCATCTGCATCTTCCTCGCGGGGCACTATGGGCTGCAGCCACCCGCCCCCGGCACCACCATCACGGGGCCGCAGCAGCTCCTGTGGCAGCCGCCACCACCGGCGACCTTCGTCGCATCCATCATGCCGCTGCCGCAGCAGCAGCAGCCGCCGCCGCCACCACCGGCGATCTGGGGCCGGGCCTTCCGTCGCTGGCGCCCGGGGTGCCCATCCACCAGGTCCGTTTTCCCCCGTCTCCATCTCCGCTACCGGCCTGGCTCGCCGGGTCCATCAAGCCTGTCTACACGATGGCCTCAGGACAGCCGCACGTGCTACCACCGTCAGCGCCGCCCCCGACCATGCAGTTTAGCGGGTCCTCGGGTGCCGCGGGTCCCTTTTCCATGGCGGTACTCTGCAGCCCGCACACTCGGCGCCGTCGCCCTCGTGGTTCCGCGCGGATGACACATACCCGCCCGTCGTCCACGCCCAGCCACCGCCGCGATTCTCCAAGCTGGAGTTTGCGACCTACGACGGCACCGTCGACCCCCTGTGATGTAGGGCGGAACCCTACGTGGATGATCTTTCACGTTGGAGCGGATCCTACGGTGAATCACGAAGAACACGCGGAAGAACAAGAGGGAAACACGGGAAAAGCGAGAGAATTCACTCAACCGACAAGAGATCAATCACACAAGTGCTAGATCACGGATCACATAAGGTGGCACAAGATTCAAGATCAACAAAGGTAAGGATACACGAGTAGCCGTTCTTCTTTGAGCGGAGGTCTTGATGGGGTCCACCCTAGAAGGGGGTCTTGAATCCGCTTGGGGGATCTTCTCTGAAGAGGTCCTGAGCTCCGAGGAGAAGTAACCAAGTGGATGAGCAAGGCTCTCACACAAACATGAGCTAAACCTAAGCTAACCTAGAAAGAGGAAGGGGATGAAGTATATATAGTCTCGGGGCGAAGGGGTACATGGGACAAGTCCTGGATACCTTGCCTTGAGCATGAGAGGCGGATGTCCGGCCTTGGCGAGGCGCCGGATGTCAAAGGCTACCGGTCGGATGTCCGGTGTGGCGTCTGTTCTGCCGAATCGGGTGAGGCGCGGATTTCGGGCCAGGCGGATATCCGAGGAGGCCGGATGTCCGGGCTTGGACACGGATGTCAAGACCTGTAAACAGCGGTTGGGCGATTCCTTGGTAGATGCTCCAGGGCGGATGTCGGGGCCATGGCCGGATGTCCGGGGCACGGAAGGTGATCTTGCCGTCTCCGTTGGTTCTCTTCATCCATGGACTTGGTGGCTTGTCCATCTTCACGTGCATCCTCGGGAGGTTCCCTTGACACCTAATCATGCATAGCATATCGGACTTAGGTAGTAGCCATGTCTCGAGTGGATCATATGTGATATCAATAAGGAAGGAGGTCACCTCGTTCTCGAGAGCTCTAGTTCTAGCTTCGTGTCATGGGTCCTCTTGGCTCTTGATGAGGCGGTTGTGGATGCATGGGGATGATCGTGGGATGCTCCGCATCATCTCCCCTATTGGGAGAGATCCGACCTCGGATCAAAAGCTTCATCTCCATGGAATGGTGCGAGGTCCTTAGCGTTGAAGATGTCGCTCACGTTGTATTTGTCTCGGGGTAGGTCGATCTTGTAGGCGTTGTCGTTGTAGCGTGCTAGCACCTTGAAAGGTCCATCGGCTCGAGGTAGAAGCTTGGACTTGCGTTCTTTGGGAAAGCGGTCCTTGCGAAGGTGTAGCCACACTAGATCACCAATGTTGAAGACGATGGGTTGCTTGTTGGCGTTGAGCTTGTTTGCTTGACGTTGTACTTGGCGCTCAATGGTGTGCCTTGTATCTTCGTGCATCTTCTTGATTAGCTTGCTCGTTCGCTTGCATCCATGTTGGTGCGCTCTTGGAGAAGAAGTGGTAGAATGTCCAATGGGGACAACGGGTTGAAACCGTGAGCGACCTCGAAAGGGGACTTGCTTGGTAGTTGAATGTCTTGCACGATTGTAGGCGTACTTTCGGCGATGGGTAGACATGCTTCCCACTCCTTGATGTTCTTCTTGATCAAGACACGAAGTAGAGTGGATAGTGTGCGGTTCGTCACCTCCGTTTGGCCGTCGGTTTGAGGATGGTATGCCGAGGAGAACAAGAGCTTGATTCCGAGCTTGGCACATAGGGTCTTCCAAAAGTAACTCAAGAACTTGGCGTCACGATCGGAGGCGATTGTCTTTGATGCGCCATGGAGTCATAAGATTTCCCTACAAAAGAGATTTGCAACATGTGAAGCATCGTCTATCTTGTTGCAAGGAATGAAATGTGCCATCTTAGAGAATCTATCCACAACAACAAACACGGAATCCTTGCCATTTTGAGTCCTAGGCAAACCGAGTACAAAATCCATACTAATGTCTTCCCATGGTTGATATGGAATAGGAAGAGGCATGTAAAGACCATGAGATTGAGCTTTAGACTTAGCTGCGGCATGTATAGCATCGGTTGGTGAAGCGTGAGGCGTCATGGAACATCTTGGGCCAAAAGTAGTTGTTGGAGGCGTGGCGAATGGCTTGTCGCGTCCAAAGTGTCCCATGAGTCCGCCTCCATGAGCCTCTTGCAAAAGGAGCAAGCGAAGAGAAGACTCGGGAATGCAAAGTTTGTTAGCTTTCATAAGATAACCATCCTTGATGTAATATTGTTCCCAAGACGTGTCGCCAAACACTTAGCATAAGGAGAAGCAAAAGATGGATCATGCTCATACAAGTCTTTTATATGCTCAAAACCAATAACATTCAACTCAAGTTGAGTGACGAGCATGCATATGCGTGAAAGCGCGTCGGCGACTACATTTTCTTTACCCTTAATGTACTTGATCACATAAGGAAAAGATTCAATGAATTCACTCCATTTGGCATGACGCTTGTTTAATTTAGTTTGACCTTTGAGGTACTTAAGCGTTTCATGATCGGTATGGATGACAAACTCATGAGGTCTAAGGTAATGTTCCCAAACATGTAGCACACGCACTAAAGCATACAATTCTTTGTCATAGATGGGATAATTAAGTTGAGCACGGGATAGTTTTTCACTAAAATAAGCAATGGCTCGTTTTTCTTGCATCAAAACTCCGCCAATTCGGTACCACTTGCATCACAATGAACCTCAAAAGTTTTGTCAAAATTGGGCAAAGCAAGAATCGGAGCATGAGTAAGCAAAGACTTGAGCTCATCAAAAGCGGTTGATTGCAAAGTTCCCCAAACAAAGGGAGTATTCTTCTTACTCAAGGCATGCAAAGGAGCGGCAATTGTGCTAAAATCTTTCACAAAGCGACGATAAAAACCCTCAAGACCAAGAAAACTTCGCACTTGTTGCAAATTGGTGGGTTGGGGCCAAGTTTTAATCGCTTCAATTTTAGATTCATCAACATGGACACCCTTTGAGGATACTACAAAACCCAAGAAAACCACTTTGTCGACTCCAAAAGTGCATTTTTCAAGTTTGCATAAAGGCTTTCCTTATGAAGAGTTTGCAACACAGATTTTACATGATTGATGTGCTCTTTCATGGTTTTGCTAAACACAAGAATATCGTCAAGTAAACCACAACAAAGACTCCAATATAAGGACGAAGCACATGATGCATAAGACGCACAAAAGTACCGGAGCTTAGAAAGACCCATAGGCATCACTAACCACTCATATAAACCAAATTTGGTTTTGAAAGCGATTTCCATTCATCACCTTCTTGTATGCGGATTTGATAATAGCCACTTTTAAGATCAATTTTTGAGAAAAAGTTGGCTCCACTTAGTTCGTCAAGCATGTCATCTAAGCGGGGAATGGGATGCCTATATCGAACGGTAATAGCATTGATAGGTCTACAATCGGAACACAAGCGGAAACTTCCATCGGGCTTAGGCACAAGAATAACCGGAACGGCACAAGGGCTTAGGCTTTCACGTACATGGCCGTTGTCGATGAGTTGTTGTACTTGCCGTTGAATCTCCTTGGTTTCTTGGGATTGACTCGGTATGGAGCTTTGTTTGGTAGAGGCGCTCGGGGATGAGGTCGATTCGATGCTCAATGCCTCGAAGAGGAGGTAGACCCGGAGGTAGTTCATCGGGGAAAACATCTTGAAATTCTGCAAAGAGATTGAAACACCAAAGGTAGCTCGTGAATGGTGTTAGTTTTTGGTTCTCCATCCTTGCACACAAGGACAAAGTGCATCACACTCGATGGGTTCTCACACACTTCTCTCATCTCACTTTTGGTGGCAAATAGAATGAGGTTTTTCTCTCTAGGCGAAGAGTCGCTCAAATTTGGCTTGTGGCTCTCACTCACTTTTGGGTGGATCACTTTCTCACTCTTTTCTCTATGATGTGTGGCTTGCTTGTCGGCTATCACTTGAGTAGGAGACATAGGTCGTAGCACATATTCCTTCCCTTTCATCTTGAAGCTATAGTGATTGGTGCGCCCATTGTGGATGACACCACGGTCGAATTGCCATGGTCGACCTAGAAGTAGGTGGCAAACGGTCATTGGGACCACATCACATTCCAACGTGTCTTCATAAGCACCAATTTTGAAGGAGACTTGGACCGTATGCTCGACTCATATAGTGCTGGAGTCACTTAGCCATTGAACCTTGTAGGGGTGCGGGTGCTTCCTCTTTACCAATTGGAGCTTGGAGCATAGTTCTTCACTTGCCAAGCTGTGGCAACTACCTCCATCGATGATGACCTTGATGGACCGTCCATTGATGCGGCTTTTGTGTGGAAGATGTGGCATCGTTGGTCTTCTTCTTGTTGATGTTGAAGAGTCAAGACCTTGGAGACAACGAGAGCGGGGCTCGAATCCTCATCACAAAAGACTTGATCATCTTCATCTTCGTTCACTCGTCGGTGCATGGCCACTTGCTCAAGAGCTTCCATCTCCTCTTCACTCATGGAGTCATATGTGCCATCGTCGTTGAGGATCATAGTGCGCTTGTTGGTGCATTCGTATGACTTGTGGCCTCGGCCGCCGCAAGTGAAACACTTGAAGGAGCTTGTCTTGATGGTCTCATCGGTCGGGGTAGAGGATGAAGCACGCAGCTTGAGGTTGCTTGTAGTAGGAGGAGGACGACTTGAACTTGCCGAAGTCTTCTTGTAACTTGACTTGTCGTCGTTTCTTGAAGAAGACTTGGTCGAAGTAGATGTTGGAGTAGTCGTTGAAGCTTGGTTGTTGGAGAAGCCGTAGGTCTTGGATGAGTAATTGGCGTACTTGAAGTCATCTTGCACTTGGCGTTCCGCCTTTGTAGCTTGATGCACGAGCTCAATGAGGGTTGAGTATGGTTGGAAGTCGGCGATCTTCTTGATGGGATGATTGAGTCCATTCAAGAAAGCGTGCCATAGTTTGCTCATCATCTTCTTTGACATTGGCTCGAATCATGGCTATCTCCATTTCCTTGTAATATTCTTCAACACTCTTTGTTCCTTGCTTGAGTAGTTGGAGTTTCTTGAAGAGGTCGCGGTTGTAGTAGGTTGGCACAAAAGCGTGCTCGCATGACATCCTTCATTTGAGCCCAAGTGGTGATTGGAGGTTCGCCTCTTGCTTGTCGTCGCTCAATGATTTGTTCCCACCATATGAGCACATAGTCTTGGAACTCAAGTGATGCCATAGCGATTTTCTTCGCTTCATCGTAGTTATTACTGGGAAGATTTTGTCAACCTTCAATGCCCATGAGAGGTAGTCTTGAGGTCATTGCTTCCATTGAACTTGGGCATGGTGAATTTTAGCTTGCCGTGGCGTTGCTCTCCATTGTGTTGTTGGCGATGTTGATGATGACGTCCTTGGCGTGGATTATGTCGTCTTCATGTTGCTCTTGGCGTGGAGGAAGACCATGATCAACTTGCCCTTGTTGAACTTGAGGTTGGGGTGGAGCTTGGCGAGCTTGTGGAGGGGCTTGAGGAACTTGGCGTTGTACATGAGGTTGGTAGTTCCTCTCTTGGATTTCTTCTCGAAGGGCTTCCTCTTGATTGCGCCGTTCGCGATTGCGGTTGGCGAAGGCTCTACTTGATTCTTGAAGGGCACGTTGCGCCTCAAGAGCTTGCGCCTCACGTTGTTGTTGTTGAAGACGTTGAGCCTTGGCGTCTTGTTCGTCTTGATGAAGACGCTCGTTCTTCCTCTTGTTGGCGGCGAAAGACGTTGTCGTTCTTGAGCTTGAGCAAAAGCCTCTTGGTTTGATTGAGGACGAGGAACTTGATCATCAACTTGCTCTTGCGAATGCTTGTCATGTAGCGGGTTGCGAGATGCATGACGGTCTTGACGAGCGGCACGACGAAGAGTGTTCGAAGTAGGTGTACTTGAGTCGTAGAAGGTGTCGTCGAAGTGTCGACTCGAGCGGCTCCGTCTTGATGATGAAGAAGTTGAATGATGCCAGTTTCTCATCAAAGCGCGGATCTCGTCCATTCTTGCATCGTTCTCTTGCTTGTGAGCGTCGAACTTGTTGTCGAAGTAGTCTCTTATGCGTTGCTCGGAGAGTCGCAAGTCGGTGGCGAGGTTGTTGATGCGGTCGCTCATTGCTTGTTGTTCTTGGTGCAACGCTCTTTGTGCTCCAAAGAGGTGGCTCTTGGTGACGATATGATGACATGTAAATCGTCTTGCTCGATGAAGAGTGGGTTGGTAGAGGTACTTGGCCTATCCATCATTCCAAGCAAAATGTGAGTGGTAGGACGGAAAAGAACTTATACCAATGTACCTTTGACCGATGTTGAAGATGAATCAAGTTCACTCAAATGCGACAATGAAATAGCACTCTTGGTACCGATTCTTGTCGGTTCTCACACCTACACAAATAAAAGCTTATGGTGGAGCTCGGTTAGGATGGTGGCATAAAATTTGATGCAATTGTAAGTGAGACTCAATAATGTTGGAAATGATTCACAAATTTGCAAATGCAACAAGTAGACCGATAGCAAGATATGGTACACGGAAACACACACGCAAATAGATAATATGGGGTTATGCAACCAAGGATGAGCCAAAATGTGGAATTCACCAAGATGCTCTGTTGCACAACACTAGAGAGACGCTAGCACGATTGCACAATAGGCGGATACGAACTTGTGCACAACCTACTAAGCAAAATGCAACGACTTCTATCCCAAGTATGTTATATGTATGGTGTTTCGATGTGTTGATCCAAGATGATCAAGTATGACAATCTTAATGTTGTATGATGCTATGGTTCTTGCTCATAAGCTCTTTGCTTATCTTTCTCTCTTTGCTTAAAAGCTTGATTGGCTCTTTCTCTTTTGAGCTCTTTTCTCATGCAAAACTTCACGAACCAAGATAGCAATTGTGTATGCGATGACAACTTTGTGACACACAAGTTGATGCTAAGATATGCACCACTTTGGTATGGTATGTATGCTATGGAGTATGATCACTAATGTGCACAAGTCACGTTGCGGCAATACTCAATGGCTAGTCTCGATGGGTAAGCAACGCATAAAGATGGGCTATGATGGTTATCAATGCAATTGCAAGTAATGACAAAGATGTCGGCGATGTTACCGTCCTTGGCGAAGATGAGCGGTGGTGATGTTGATGTTGAACCGTACCTAGATAGCGAAACACAAAAGGATACGGAAACCCCAACTCAAATTCTCAAAGCAAAATTTGGCAACATTGTCGGACTTGGTAGTGGGAAAGGCTATGGTGGTGTTATGCGGAAGGGGTGGAGGTATATGGAAGTGTATGTGGGCACGGGGCAAAATTTGGCGAAAGTTAGGCGGTGAGCAGGGGTGGTGGATGGGTATTGTTGCTACCAGAGCCGGATTTCGGGCCGAAGCCGGATGTCCGGGCTGGTCGGGCCGGATGTCCGGGTGCGGATGTCCGGGCTCAAGAACACCAGCGTGGAGAGGTCGAATCCGGTCAAAATTTGGGCAATTTGTGGATGGAAATTGTGGAAATGGTGGGGATTGCTAGATCTACCTACAACACACGAAATCCATGGATCAAATCCAACAAAACTTCATCACACCAACAAATCACAAAAAATATTTGGGGCTATTTTGTGGGGAATTTTCGAATTAGGACAAAAACAACAAAATCAAGCTAGAACAAGGGGGTAGGGGCTCCAAAAGCGTGATCAACGTGGCTCATGATACCATAGATGATGTAGGCGGAACCCTACGTGGATGATCTTTCACGTTGGAGCCGGATCCTACGTTGAATCACGAAGAACACGCGGAAGAACAAGAGGGAAACACGGGAAAGCGAGAGAATTCACTCAACCGACAAGAGATCAATCACACAAGTGCTAGATCACGGATCACATAAGGTGGCACAAGATTCAAGATCAACAAAGGTAAGGATACACGAGTAGCCGTTCTTCTCCGAGAGGAGGTCTTGATGGGGTCCACCCTAGAAGGGGTCTTGAATCCGCTTGGGGATCTTCTCCGAAGAGGTCTGAGCTCAGGAGAAGTAACCAAGTGGATGAGCAAGGCTCTCACACAAACATGAGCTAAACCTAAGCTAACCTAGAAAGAGGAAGGGATGAAGTATATATAGTCTCGGCGAAGGGTACATGGGACAAGTCCGGATACACTGTGACGCAGGAGAGGCGGATGTCAAGACGCCTTGGCGAGGCGCCGGATGTCCGGGCTACCCGGCCGGATGTCCGGGCTGTGGCGTCTGTTCTGCCGAATCGGGTGAGGCGCGGATTTCGGGCTTCGGGCGGATGTCCGGCTTGACGCCGGATGTCAAGACCTGTAAACAGCGGTTGGCTGATTCCTTGGTAGATGCTCCGGGGCGGATGTCCGGGCACGGAAGGTGATCTTGCCGTCTCCGTTGGTTCTCTTCATCCATGGACTTGGTGGCTTGTCCATCTTCACGTGCATCCTCGGGAGGTTCCCTTGACACCTAATCATGCATAGCATATCGGACTTAGGTAGTAGCCATGTCTCGAGTGGATCATATGTGATATCAATAAGGAAGGAGGTCACCTCGTTCTCGAGAGCTCTAGTTCTAGCTCGTGTCATGGGTCCTCTTGGCTCTTGATGAGACGGTTGTGGATGCATGGGGATGATCGTGGGATGCTCCGAATCACCCTGAATTGGCTCAACCAATGCGACCAATTTTTCAGGGGGCAGCGTACGATCGCGTCCGACCGCACCTGGATCGCCTCCTATCATCTACGAGGCGCCGCCCAGACGTGGTATTACGCCCTCGAGCAGGACGAGGGCGGCATGCCACCATGGGAGCATTACCGCGATCTGTGCCTCTTGCGCTTCGGTCCGTCCATACGCGGGAGCCGTCTGGCGGAGCTCGGGCGCCTTCCGTTCCTCACCACAGTGCAAGACTTTGGCGACCGCTTCCAGGCACTGGCGTGCCACGCCCCTGTCGTTTCGGCTCGTCAGCAGGTTGAGCTCTTCGTCGGCGGCCTACCGGACCACATCCGCGTGGACGTGGAGATGCGCGGGCCACAGGACCTCCAGACGGCCATGTACTACGCCCGTGCATTCAAGCGCCGCGCGGTGGCCATCCAGCAGGCGTCACCACCCTGGGCCGCTGGGCCGCCACCCTGGCCGGAAGTTCCCGCGCAGGGTCGGCCCGCTCAGGCTTCCGCAGCGCGCCCGTTTCGCCGGCTCACCCCGGCCGAGCAACTCGAGCGTCACCGCCAAGGGTTGTGCTTCAACTGCGACGAGCCCTACGTGCTCGGCCACGTCTGCCCCGCGACTCTTCTACTTGGAGGCTGCGGACTACATTGAGGAGGACACCGCCGTCGCCGTGCTCGGCGACCTGCCTGCCCCAGCTGACGCGGAGGTGCTTGGCGCCCGTTGATCACCTCGAGGAAGTCCGGAAGCGCTTCCCCGCCTTCCAGCTCGAGGACGAGCTGTTTGTGCAGGCGGGGAGAGATGTTATGGCCGGCATATACTACAGCCCAGGCGGTTAGGGGCCTGGCCTAGTTATCTTATCGTTATTAGGGGCTTAGCCTAGTTATCGTATTTGGAGATTATATAAACTCATGTAAGGACTCGTTTGAAGTTAAGCAGAAGCAATCATATTTGCTCGGCTTCCTGAAGGGAGCCGGGAGACCTAACCCTAGCCGCCGCCTCCTGCGCCCTCTCTCTCTCTCGCGCGACGGCGCCCCAGCACCGGCGACCTCGCCTTCCTCCACGCCAAGCCCCCTTCCACCCCTACAACCTACGAGCTAGACCCGGTAGGAACCCAGCTCCTATCAATATGTACTCGTCTTGGCTTCCATTCTAGAAACATAATGCATATCTTCCAACGATTGCGGCACATGCTTCACAAATCAAACATTGCTAGTACGACAATGACTGCGATTGGCTTTTTTCTGACTAAGGAAGCCGGACTGACCTAACACTGAAAGTGTAGCTGCCAATTCAGAGCATCTACATGGACCAGCATGCACAGCAGCACACCTAACAATATTTGCTAGACCCTAAAACCAGGCAGCCCCGCATATGCTCTATACCAACTGGAAGCCAAGCCAAACTAAAAAAAGAACAGGCTGCTGAACTCCGTAGAAACCAAGCCATAGCATATAACAACAACAAATATTTAAGAGTTTTTATTGGCTCAAAGTGAGAATTCTGAACAATCGAACCAATTATCATCCCAAAAGTTGATATTGGTGCCATCACCATTTTGTGTGTATAAATATAGGACTGCCTATTAGCCTTCGTTATCAATTAAAATTTCTATAATCCTCTTGTACAGGTAAAGCAGATGTTGATTGCTCTTCTAGGCGAATCAGAGATGAGATTATCTGACGAGATTGTAGAGACAATCCTGGACAAGGTATTGGATACTTTTTTAAGTTGTTAATTGCTTAAGCTGTTGATAATTCTTGTGTCCATTATTGAAGTGTAGACCGAGAATGACTGGTTAATGGTGACAGACCTTTTCAGATGCTGATACGAATCAGGATGGTAAAATAGACAGAACAGAATGGGAGAATTTTGTGTCCAGGAATCCTTCCCTGTTGAAGATAATGACTCTTTCGTACCTCAAGTGAGTATGACGTAACATATAAATTCAGAAGCATTGGCCGCAACTACGTTTATGTGTCCCCATGTGGCTATTTCCAGAGAAATCAATTTCTAGAGCTTAACTGAGACTAATTAGTTTTGGCTGCCGAGCTCCAGTGATCTGTATGTTTTGAAAATTTCAAAAGGTGCATTTACGACTTTCAGGCAAATCTTTAAAACAACCCCACATGTTCACGTGGCAATTCATATTGTATTCATACATGCACATGTGGGATTTGTTTTGATTTTCTGAAACCTGTAAATGCACTTCTCAAGAATTTCAAATTAAAGGGATGACCGGAGGTCACGAGCCAAATATCCACACCCAGACAAGCACATTCTAGTTGCATGTGGTAATAATTGTTTATGTGACCTCCACTACTATTACTGTTATCTTGAACTAGCATAAAAAGTAGTTTCCCATAGAGGCCATGGTTTCTTGTACCCTTTCCATAGGATGTTTGATGACAGTGTGGTGCATGGGTTCTTTCCATGAACATTTGATACGAAGCAACGAAAATTCTTGCTAATCAATTGTGTTGATGTTTCAGGGACATAACGACCACATTTCCCAGCTTTGTGTTTCACTCGGAGGTTGATGATATCGTTACATGACGGTGATCCTCACAAAAATGTACAGTTAACAGAAAGAAAGAACCTATCATCAGAATATCTGCAACGCTGCAACATGCTTGATGCTAGCTAATGTTGCTCGAGAGTCGAGAGAGAATGTTTTTTCTGGGTGGTGTTTCATTACACCGAGAGTTAGTCTTGTTAAATATTAATGTATGTTTGTGAGCTTCAATTTGCAAGTACTTGACACAACTTATTATTTGTCGAGAATATTGCTGCTAAATAAACTGTTGTTCAACCTGACTAATATATTTTGAGAAGAAGAAGAAGCAAAACAGCACCAGAAAGACGTTTGATAATGCGGCCTTGCAAATCAGGCAACTAACAAATGCCTTTCAAAGCCTATATATTACTGTAGATATCGAGACTTGCTCAAAATGTTATGTCTACTGCAGACTACCGGAGTACTGTGTTCACAGCAACCTGGTAAATTTCTAAAGCATGTATGGTTGCAAGTTTGTGATCGATGAAGTTGGTAAAAGTGGTTGCAAAAATAAGTTACTAGCTTCTTGTTGACAAATTGCATCAGTCTCAACGACCACCACAAGAAATGTATTCTTATGGAACTATTTTTCTGCGGATTGCACTCGGCTAATCAAACTTGTTTTCTTTTGCAGAAAAGGTTCAATCAAATGGAATTATCACAATCTGTCGCAATGACGAACACAAGACAGTGCACACTTGTGTGTACAGAGTGTCGTAACGTCTACATTGTGCTCGGAAGAAAACTCATCAATCATTCAAAACTTTGACTATCTATATTTTCCTAGATATTATAGATTTTTTTGACATCATCCTGGATATTATAGATGAAAATGGGGGCTTCTCCTCCTTTCACCTGGGAAAAAGTATTTCCCAAGATATTTCTATTGAACACTTGAGAATCACATGTGCTGATCTGTCTCTATACTTCATAATTAAAAAGAGTGGTGAGAACCCGTGCGATAACGCAGACTACAACTTCTTCTATTTCTATGCCTCCTCAACTATTATCGTGGGAAATGGCGCGCGCACCCCCTTTTGGGACTCTCCGTGGGTGCACAACCGCAAATCCATGGATTTAGCCCCTCTCATCTATGCGGCGTCAACAAGGAAGAATTGGAAGGTGCGGGAAGCACTAAAGGATGGCGCTTGGGTTAAAATTTCTCGAGCTTTGGGCCACCATCAAGGATTTTCACCTACAGGAGGATATCGATGACGATATTGTTTGGAAGCATTCTACTAGTGGCCTCTACACGGCGGAGTCTGCCTACAAAGCGCAATTTCTCGGCCTCATTCGCTCTCCCTTGGAGCATGCAGTGTGGAAAACCTGGGCTCCATCCAAGGTCAAGTTCTTTGCTTGGCTGGCTATCCAAAATAGAGTTTGGAATGCGGATCGATTGGCCAAGCGCGGTTGGCCTAACTGTGGCTCATGCCCCTTATGCATACGTGAGAATGAATTGATTGACCATCTCTTCTTCAAATGTTGTTTCACCATTCGCCTATGGGGTTTGGTCAAGGCGTGGCTGCAACTCATTCACGTTGACACCTCTACTTGGCCCCTGAGGCATTCCACCTTAGACTGGTGGCTTGGGTTGACTGATGCTTCCGTCCCCAACCGAAAGGCCATGGCCTTGCTCACCATGCTCACTACATGGACGATCTGGAACGAGCGAAGCGCCCGTGTATTCCGCAACATGGCCGCTCTGCCTATGGTTGTTCTTGACAACATCAAAAGGGAGGCATCATTTTGGGTCGCCGCCGGAGCTAAGAAACTAGGGTCCATCATGCCGGGAGAGTGATTCTTCCGTGTATTATTAAGCGGTGTTTGTAACACAAACTCTATTCTCTCTTAATTAATATACGTGGCAAATCTTTTGCCCGTTTTTGAAAAAAAAAGAGTGGTCAAAGTTGTGTATTGACACCACGCAACGAGTGTGGTAAAAGCAATCTGAAATTGACAAAAAAAAATTGTGTATTGATGTCTTTTTTTACATGGTAATACGTCTCATTTATATCATAAGGGTGATAGTACAAGCCACGTACATACTGATCTGGTAAAACTGAACAAATAGTATAACAATAGCCTTTGTACGAAGGAACAACTGCCAAGAAGTAAAATTACAAATAAGACCGAAGAAACCTTTGAGCTTGACACCAACGACTGTCACTTGCCTCTGGCACCACCATAACAGCCACCAAAGAAAAAAAATTGACGAATCACCTCCACAACCAAGCTTGACGCGGCTCTATCGCTGATATACAGCTTTGCGGACCTCCAAGGTGGCTCGCTAAAGGCGAAACCATTACCGTTGAATGAATCAGACCATAGCAACACTCCGGACGCGTTATCGAACTCCAGATCTAACACCCCACATGACTAAGGCGTCGGAGGAGGAAACCATACTTGACATCCATGGGCCACAAAACCCAGTACACGATCCACCATCTTCTAGATGCCGTCGATGCAGACCAGAATATGCATCCCTCCTGTACTACCTCCTAAGCTTCACGCCGTCGCTGGAGCAAACGTCGTTGCAATGGCGGAGCCCGAGGACACAGGTCGACCACGAGGATGCCGCCGCCGCCACACCATCCTTGCTTGAACAGACTGGATTCCAAATTCATTCCCAACCATAGAACCATCGCCTCATCGGAGTAGGATCTGAAGAAATTTTATTTAGCGCCACCATCGCCGCCGCCGAATCCAAGACGATGAACAACCTAAAAAAATAAGCTACTTTGGGCTAAAACTATTCACACGCGTAGATCCGACGACCCTCCTCACCACCGACGACCGAGGTTGTCAGCGAAAGAGGACGGGGTGGAGGAACTCCGTGGCGGTGCATGCGAGATCGCCTCTTTCTTCGATAGGAAGAAAGAACGATACGTAGCGGATAAACAGGACGAGTTTTTTTTAAGCATCATGTATTGACGATCTGATTTGTCTAAATATACTTCATATCATGTCTTTTTTTTTTTGAACCGACGGTATATTTTTGATTCATCAATATATATCAATATCAAGGTTTGAAATTGCTGACCAGGCCTGTCGCCTGGTTTTTGAACCGACGGTATTGCTGAGAAGCAGTTTTTTTTAGGAGGGGAAGCAGCCCTTTTTTTAGTGGATGGTGGGAAGCAGTTGGGCTTTTAGCTTTTGACGGAGCTTCTCTTTATTTAATTTTCAGGGCCCAACAGTGGAGTAAAAATATCTTGCATGGCTGGCGTGTCATCTTTGCAGGAAACCCCCGGGCGCCTGCCGTAATTACAACAGCCGCCCGCCCACGCTCTCCCTCCCCCTCCCCCGCGCCTCGTCACCGTTCCGATCTCTCTCTCCTCTCCATCTCGTTCCTCCCCCACCTGCGCAGCCAAGAAGTTCAAACCCTAGTCCAGCCTGCGAGTGCCGACGCGTCGCGCCGTGCGGCTTCCCGCGAGCAGGGGCTCCGGCCGACCGCGGGGGGGATGAGCGGCGCAGCCTACAGGGACCGGGGATTCGGCGGCGCCGCGGAGATGGACCGGAAGCGCATCAAGGAGGCGCTCGAGAAGCACACGGAGAGGCCGTCCCCGTCCACCTCCAGGGGGCGTCCAGGAGAAGGAGCTGCTCGCCGCCGGCAAGATAACCACTCAGATCGGCAAGGTCCCCAAGGTCTCCGACGTCGGTGAGGATCCAACCGTTCGCCCGGCCTCTGTTTCTTGTTTTTTGTTGTGCTCCGCATTGCCTGCTTTTGCCAGTACGACGCGGCTCCTGTTGTTCTAGCGGTAGAGGAAATCACATGGTGCACTGTCATTGCATGACTGTGGGAAGCGACTTGCGTCGTTCCCCGTGTTTGCAGTGAGACGCGGGGAAACTGGAAGTTCACTGCATTGCGTGGAGCTGAGGAATCGATTCCGTATTGCTCTGTTTACTTTATGTCTGACGTCCATGCTTCATGTGCCTATCATCAGTAAGTACCATGCTGCATGGGGGAAAGAAACAGAGGATAGTACGCGAAACAAAGTAGGGTTTCTGAAGATGGAATGGCAGAGATGGCTTGAAGACTGTCGAGGAATAAAGCCTTGATTTCGTTTCGCCTGGCTAGCATTTTTTGCTACTGGATTACGTGATTTTCTGGTAGAGAATTTTTGATTCTTTTCTGGTATTGGTTTGCTACAAGTCATCTCAGTCATCTTTTCGTGGCTGATTGTCTGTTAGGCCAGTAGGGCTCTCAAGCTTCAGTCTTTTATCTTTTCGACTATGGAATGTTATTTAAGGCAAATGCAGTATTTGCTTGAGGATGATTTTGGGTATAGAAGCTTGATGTGATTCACTCCTTCACGATGCTTTCTTTCGGCAGGAAAGATGCTCCATGGGCAGTAAAGTATTTTCCCAGTGTAATACTGTAGATTGATCAGGGAGTTCCACTAATGATTTTTTTGGTCAAATTACTTTGTTTGCTTGTTTCTCCAACCGGGATACACTTTAACCAAACATACCAATATTTATTGTCGAACCTAATTAAGTATTAACTTAGCATACTCTGGCTAATTTAACCGTTTGTTTTGTAAGATTGCAAATCAGTTGTACCTGTTTCTCCAACCTGGACATGTTTATCGCTGAACCTAATTAATAAGTGATGAAGCATTAAAAAGGTTCACTAATTCTAACTTCGCGGGAAAAAAATGGACAATTGGGGTATGCCGTGGATCGAATCGGGATCACTTGCTTTAGGAAGGGCATCTGTGGCTCTTGGCCAGTAGGAGACATTGGAGCTCTTTGTGCTTTTTTATTTTTGCTAACACTCTTATATGTAGCCACATGAGTTGAAACATGCACACATGGAAAGAGGTTAGAATCGGTATCTACAAGGAGATTGGTTGGTTTGAGTCAGCTTCTTAGTTTGCTCACTTCTTTATGTAGCCATGGGTGGAATCATACACATATCGAAAGAGGGCAGTATCAAGACAAAAGATGCGCATCAAAATACTATCTAAAACTGATATTTATTTGCTCTAGTAAAAGTTACGTTAGCAGCAGATCGAATCCAAGATCATGTGCCTATATAGCTGTAGTAACTGCCTATATAGCGACTCGCTGCTGAAAAAGTCGGTCTAGCAGAGTCGCCATTCCAGCCTCGGCCTGCATAATTTTTAGAGGCCGCTCCAAATCGAGCCCGTGAGCCTCCATATCTGGAGGCTGGGGGCGCTGATATGGGGTGGCCTCCAAACGCAACCCGCCCGTGCGGGAGGTGAGTTTCAGGCTATTTCTTCCCCCACACTCGGCCCTGCCAATGGCGCAACTGCTTTTCCACCGGGAATTGCGGTAATCTTCAAAAATCCCCCCCCCCCCCCCCCCGCGCGCTCGGCCCTTCGCCGGCGCCACTCCTCACATATCTTCCCCGTAGCTGCCACACTCACCCCCATCGGCCATGTCGGGGTGGCCGAGCCCGCCTCGTGGACTTCTCCTCTGCAAGGAGAGTTATGGGAGAGGGTGTGCCTACTCTGAGTCGGTCGACATGGACGCTCTCCGTAAGGCTGAATCAGCCGTTGGCTCAGAGGCTCAGAGCGCCTCCCTGCTGCCCACCGCTACCTTGCCCGCATGATGATGGGGGCCACGGCTGGAAGGGACGCTGCGCTCATGGAGGGCTACAAAGCTGCGGCCTTCTCCCGCATCAAGGACACTCAAACGTTCGTCAACCGCGGAAGTGGAAGCAGCCGAAGCATCGAGGTCACTTCGAAACGAAGGAAGAGGCCAAACTAGTTGAAATCGTAGTAGAAATCCTCGTTCAAATTGTAGTAGAAATCCTTGTTGAAATCGTTTAGATATCTTTGTTGAAATCTGAGTAAAAATCCTTGTTGAAATCAAGTTCGAAACTTCGTCCATTGTTGTTTGATGAGATGGGGAAGAAAGAGGTCTTGTTAGCCAATGACAAACCGATTCCACGTAGATATTTTTTTTGGAGGCTATGCTTATGGCGATTATGTGTTTGCGCAAAGGCTCGCCAGCCTCCAAAACATTATGGAGTGTGCTCCATATGAAATATGACGACTCTACTTATGGTGACTGCTAGAGTTGCTCTTATCTTTTCTGTTTGAACTGGTCAGTTCTGTTTAATCATGTGTTGTTTGTCGATTGAACACCTTAGGCTTCCCCTTAGGGATGTCGAACACTATGAATTCAAATTTATGTGGAGTAACTCAATAAGAAAGATCTTTTCTCTTTACTTTATTGCTATAGGGATATCATGCTTTTTTACTTTTGTGAGCCACATGGATTTTTGTAGTGTTTGTTAGGACGTCTCTTTACTGGAATAGTTGTGACTACTAGCATAATGCTCGTGCGTTGCTATGAAACTATAAAATATGAGGAGTTAGGTCACTGGCTTAGAAAGTCGTTAAAATACATTGGTGTCCTGCAGCCTTTGTGCGCGGTTCACGGTTAGGAAGAGAGAAAATACAACGAAAGATCATGGGACATGAATTGGAGAATCTTAAGTGGTCACAGTAGGTCCTTTGCAAGACATAATAATATTCAAATGTTGAAACATATGAGAATAGGCATTAGTAAGTTGTCTGCACATGATCAAGGATCGGGTAGGAAGACAAGGTCTATTGTCACTTTGGAATCACAGTTTGTTCACTCTCTTGTTCTGTGATACTGAACTGGAAGAACTTGGTTGGGAATAGAAACAGAAATAAGAGCATAATTTTGAGTTGGAGTCACATTTCTACCTTTGTTATTTGTGTCTTCCACTACCTCTGTAACTTAATATAATACGTTTTTTGACACTATGATAGTGTCAAAAAATGTCTTATATTTAGTTACGGAGGGAGTATATGTGTTGGTCTCACCTGAAATTAGTAGTGTACTTGTTTGTATTTGTTAGGTCTCACATGTTAGTAAAAGTACATTTGTTTATTTATGCCTCTTCAAGGTTGTTAGTCCATACATGTGGGTAGGGGTGCATTCGTTTATTGATGAAGGTTGTTGGTTCCATGTGTGAACTCATCACGAACTCCAATCTTTATAAGTAGGAAAAGAAAGATAAATAAAATCATTTTTTACTACCTAGACTCCTCTAACCTTCTTATTTTGGCACTGCAGAGGAGTTCGAAACTGACAGTGAAGATTCTGATGTTAGTGGTTCTGAAGGAGAGGACACATCTTGGATTTCATGGTTCTGTAGCTTGCGAGGCAACGAATTCTTCTGTGAGATTGATGATGATTATATACAGGATGATTTCAATCTCTGTGGCCTAAGCAGTCAAGTGCCATATTATGATTATGCACTTGATCTCATCCTAGACATTGAGTCTTCTAATGGTGAGATTGTTTCTTCTTAAGAAGCTACCTTTTTTTTTTATAAACACTAAATACACCAGTAACAGTGTAATGCAATTGATATTTCTGTTTGCATTTTTTTTCACTTTTCAACCTTGAACTTTAAAAGCGCTTGAAATGCAACCTTGAACTATTGAAACTGTCCACTTAAAGCTCAAGCGGTTTCACAGGCGGTGGTTTTGACTGATGTGGAAGCCACGCAGATGCAACCTCAATGTCACTCACGTCGCTGCATGTCATCAAATTCCATTCTTTTATCTGTTTGTACAATTCTGGTATATCTTTTTGTAAAAGTTCTTAATCCGGATGGTGTAGTTTGTTTTAGAATTGTTTGCGTAGTGTTTGTTCATGGTGGTGACATGCCAATGGTGTGATGACACGCGGCATCCATGTTACCAAAAAAAATTGTGAAACCGTCCAAGGGTGAAAAGTGGGCTATTTCAGTAACTTGCGGTAGCAATTCAAACGGTTTTAGAGTTCAGGTTGAAACCTGATCTTTCTCCAAGTTTAGGGTTAAAAAGTGGATTTTTTTTTCTTTCTGAATCTTGTCATCTATTATTTGTATTTTCAGATCGCCTACTTATTTTTTTAATAACATCTTTGTTTATGTTCATCAATTTCATTTCATAAAGAAGCAAAATTGCAGCAACCTGTGTATCTTCATCCTGCACTTGTATCCACAGAAGGTACTGTTCAGGTTTACTATTGAATTCATCTAAGTGGGGCCATTTTTGTACAGGTGATGTATTCACTGAGGAGCAAAATGAATTAATTGAGTCATCTGCAGAGATGCTGTATGGTTTAATTCATGCACGGTACATCTTAACCAGCAAGGGTCTAGCTGCAATGGTAATGCATGTTTTAATCCTATGCATCAAGATACAATTCTTTCTTACCAGACTACTGAATTACAATTTCATTTGTTGCAGTTAGAAAAGTTCAAGAACTATGATTTTGGCAGATGCCCTCGAGTATACTGCTGTGGTCAACCCTGTCTTCCAGCAGGGCAATCAGACATTCCTAGGTCAAGCACAGTGAAGGTGTTTTGTCCAAAATGTGAAGATTTACACTATCCAAGGTCCAAGTACCAAGGCAGTATCCTTTGGATCTTTTACTCTGCTCAAATTATTAGTACTCCCTCCAATCCGAATTAATTGACGCAGCCTCTGTACAATGGAAAACGGACATTGTATAGAGGCTGCGTCAATTAATTCTGATCGGAGGGAATAATATACTAATATATCCATCCATCGTAAGAGTAGTAACTTGTGTGACCCATCAAAAAAGGTCTTCACAAATTATGATTTCAGTAACTTCCTATGATGTTTCCGTCCATCTGTGGTAAGATTCTTGCGTGTCCCATCCCATGCGGTTTCTTATCAAATTGTCATTTCCACATATGTAAAGTCTGAAACTACTGAAATATATAGCCCTAGTGAAATGCCATTATGCTTCCTCCATCACAACAGTACAGTGATATAACCGTATAGAAAAAGGTTTAGGTAGTAATTTGTGGTCCGCACTAAACATGATTCAACTTTACCTCATCCTGCATTTTGGACCTTTTGGTAGTTTGTGTTACATATTCATACATGTGTTTGGTAGTTACAGTTATACTAGAACCAAATATTGTGCCGCTGTTACATCCTTGACTCAGCCAAGACATTGACGGAGCATACTTTGGTACGACATTCCCTCATCTCTTCTTGATGACATACCCACACCTGAAGCCACAGAAGCCATCACAGCAATACGTTCCAAGGGTTTTTGGCTTCAAACTTCACAAGCAATCATGACGAACTTTTACCAGCGGGTGCTATTTGTTTTTACCTAGTGTTAGAGATGGAACACCTTGGCCTGAAAATGTTGTGGCCTCTTGATTCGAGTACTCGCGAGCTCGAATCTTGCTGTAAACTGCTGAGCAACTGTATCTGTTTTGTTGTATGACTGTTGTGTAACCTAGGTTTCCTCACTTGATCAATCTATGCACATTTGCATGTTAGCAGGGTGTTTTTCTGTGTCCGAATCGGATACATCTAGATCACACCCTAGCAAGTTAGTTTCCTATGTTATCGTGCGATTATTTTCCGGAGTTTTTTGTTCTCCTCCTTTGGTCTAAACTACCTTCTCGTCTAGTAAGGCACTTCAATCTTCATCGCGTATTTGTGTTCGACATTGCCTCCCAAGGTTTTGGTATATGGTATGCGCAAGTTCAGAGTTGTCCTGTTAGTATACACAAATTGTAAAGTAATTTCCTCGTAGTTTTTTGCACGGTAAAACGTGTCTTATTCATATCATAAAGATCAAAGTACAAGTTACGTAAAGACCGACATGACAAAACTGAAAAAACAACAGAACGTCTTTGAGCTTAACACCAACAACCGTCACCTGCCTTTGGCACCACCACGGCAGCCATCAAAGAAAAAAAAGACGGATAACCTTCTTATCCAAGCTCGATGCGGCTCCATTGCTATGCAGCTTTGCGGACCTCCAAGGTGGCTCACCAAAGATGAAGCTATTCCGTTGAACGAATCAGACCGGGGCAACACCCCGGACACGCCATCGAACTCCAGATCTGGCACCCCACCACAACTAAGACGCCGAAGGAGGAAGTCATACCTGTCATCCATCAACCACGAACCCAACACACATTCCGCTTCCAGATATCGTCGGTGCAGACCACAATCTGCATCCGCTCCTGGACTACCTCCCAAACTCCTGAACGGCGGAGCCCGAGGACACAAGTCCACCACAAGGATGTCGCCGCCGCCACGACTTTCCCGCTTGAACTAACTGATTCCCAAATTCATCACCGACCAAAAAGACGATCGCCTTGTTAGAGAAGAAGCCGAAGCTTCTTTATTCAGCATCGTCGCCGCCACCGAAGCCAAGACGTCGAACGATCTAAAAACCTAAGCTACTAAGGCCCTAAACCTACAGCTAAAACGATCCGCACGCGCGGGATCCGGCGACCCCCCTCACCATCGACGACCAAGAGGTCGCCAGCGGAGAGGAGCCGCCGGAAGACGGCGCCGAAAAAATTGGACCTCTTGCGGCGGCGGCTAGGTTTTCTGGAACCTAGCAAGCCGAAACGGTTCTTAATTGATGCCCTCGTAGGTTTTTTGAATGTGCAGAAAAACTCCTCGCAAAAAAAAAGAATGTGCAGAAAAACAATGTACTCCCTCCCATACATATCAGCGACACGTATGTACCGGAGGGAGTAGTTCTTTCTCCTGCAAATAGAAAGAAAAAAAAATGGTACTGTAGGAGATTTTACGTGTTATTATAATATATATAAAAAATAGGGCAGAGACGTGCCTGATGTTGGATCAAGATGGTGATGAGCCAACATGTTGGCCCATTTTCTCCATGATTAGTTGAAGCAAACACAGGGTATCACTGTCATACTAAAACCCAGGACCAATTGCCTATTCTGATTCATGATAGTACTTGGACACCTTACATTGAATAATCCTGTGGGACACGTAGGATACTATCCATCATGCCATGGATGTGGATAAGCTTGGCGATATGTAGCCTGCTCATCAACATCACCGCACCACGACGAATACGTCCTCTTTTGACCCGGTGACGCCTCAATTCTCAACAAATTATTATTCCCATTATATTATGATGAACTCACATGTTCAGCCTGAATCATCGAATGGAATATTCCTAGGTCACGACTCCGTCCTCAACTCAACTCATGAGTATAACGTGAATAACGTACTGATTCGCAAAACATAAGTTTGTTTGGGCCAATATAAGCTCATACACACAAAAGAAAAAATCTTTACTGATTCACCCAACTTAGCTCCGTAGCTCCGCCAGTGCATACACCACAGCTAAACTTAGGAACGATCTTCTCTTGAGCTCGCAGCTCCAACCACTGGTGCAGCTCCAATCACTATACCACTAAACTTAGGCACGACGACCTCGTCGTGAGCTCGTCGCAGCACTTGGACCACCACAGCCGCGTGGTACTGCGCACTGCTAAACTTAGAAACAGCATTCATCTTCGCACTCAGTAGCTTACCCGGGGCACCGCGAGTGTGTGGCACTGTCGCCGCTAAACTTAGGAGCGGTTTTGTCGTGAGCTCGTAACTTCAGCCACCAAAACCATGTGTACCCCGCCCCTAAACTTAGAAGTGGCGCTCGTAACTTCACTCGTCGCATGCCGTTCACTTGTAACTTGAAGCGCCGTGGCCACGTGTGCTGTGCCACTAAACTTAGAAACTTCAGCCACTTTGGCTCAACCATGTAGTATGCACTAGAGCACACCACGAGGACCACACACTCGGATGTACTAAGGAAGTAGTACTTCCTCTATTTCAAAACGTAGCGCCTAAAGTTAGTTAAACAATGCAAACTCTGATCAAGTTTATGAAGAAAATAATGTACAAACAGAATACCAGCTGCATATGATGAGATATATATATCATGAGACTTTTTTCATGTTGTATACATTTTCTGAATCGTAGATACAAATAATTTTCTATATAAACTTAATCAAAGTTTGCTAATTCTGACTTATTTCTTTTTTAATACACGCTACACTATAAAACGGAGGAAGTAAAGGCCAAAATGGCCGAGGACTCCCTTTCGCAGGGAAAATTTCTAATTGTAGGCCGGTGAAAACAATCCCATCTATTCCCATTGTTTTCCTTGCACACACACATGACAAAGCCAGATCGAGGCAAGACGAAGGCACACGGAAATGGGAGACCTCCAAACGTACTGGCCCTATCCGCCTGCCACTTTTCATCCTTGGGTTCCATGTGCAGGCAAACGGACCTGCAAAACCTAACAAGCACACCACGAGTAAAAGTGTGAGTTTGCTAGCTAAATACATGCATCCCACGCTAAGTCGCTGTGATCTGGTAGCCCGTGTGTCTGAAGTGTTTCTTAGTACTCCCTTCGATCTAAATTAATTTACACAATTCTAATACAAAGTTCGCCATTCTAGTAGTATTATTATTTAGCATCTTCGTCTTCTATGACATTCGTGCATAAAAAACTTCGCACATACGACGTGAGGATTGTCCTCATGTTTATAAAATACGTTACTTCCAATGCACTAGTACTGTTCGGCTTCATTTAGTATTCTTATTAATAATTGCAATTTGATTAGGGTTGTAAGGGACAAACGCTGCATACATCAGCAAAAAGAGTTCGGACAAGACTATCACTGCCTAACCAGCACTCCCTCTATAAAGAAATACAAGACTGTTTAGATCTCTTTTACTGATCTAGACGGTCTTATATTTCTTTACGGAGGAAGTATTTACACTAGATGATTACTTATGTGTAGCAACAAGGGAATACATATTTTGTTAGGTTGACCCATGAATTAAGTGCGCATATTAATTCAATAGTGTAAAAATATAGTTGTTACATCAATATAAATTTATTTGGCAGTAAACACTTGTTTGATAATCATTTATTGGCTTATCAAAGATAAAAAATTATTTGGTACATAAATAAGTGGTGGGGCGGTTGAGGCGGAAAAAAAAATCAGAACATACATAGAGTGGGCATATGTCATGTTGTACGAAGAACGAGCGGACAACTAAATGTTACATACTTTTTGAGAGATGAAACACCCCGGGAAGAGTAGAAAAAACTCAAAACTGAGTCATTTCACCACTCATCTTATTGGTCAACATCGCATAACCCCTAGCGAAAATATTCTTCGAGTATTCATATCGAATGTTGTTTAACCACTTTAAGGCCTCGCAAAAAGAAAATTCCCACTTGAAGAATAGTTTTTCTTCCCGCAAAACAATAAATAACTTTAGCAAACTATTTAAAGCGCATACATTTTAGAAGGAAAAAAACACAGTGTAGACGAGGTCTAAGGGTCCCTTTCACCTGCGGAGCTTTAAATACAATAATACAATTTCACCCGATGTCGAAAAAACATGCCTAAATTTATATTTAATTACTCAGACACAAATATAGGAATCTTTCATGATGTTACTGTAGATAGACTTTTTCTTTGAAATATTGTACGAAGCACAAAGATGGAAAAACAAATAAGGAAAACTACCGTACAATTTGAGATTCGGTTGAACTGGATCGAGGGGACCATCCTTTGCAAAAATAAAATAACCAAATTGTTTATTTTGGGCTAGGATCTATTTGATTCAACGGAATGTTTAGGCATCTATGATTCGCATGAATTTGTACAACACATAAATAGAGAAAAAACATGAGAATGGAGTTGCATGTCATCTTCGATACTACATGATTAGTATGGCCGTTTGATTGTGCGCAAGAAAACGTAGAATTATTCATACGAGATTAGATCGGATGAAAATTTCCATATGAAAGGTAGTACAACATATATGAATCCTAAGATAAATTTTCTATGAATTGTAATCCTGTGAAAAATCATAAGAATTAGAATCCTCCAAGATCCGTTTAGGATTCCTTTGAATCAAAGAGACCCTCACAGTTAAAAGTTTTCATGAACCATACGTAGATGCCTTAATTATCACACTGAAGTTGTTTGCATTAATTACGGTAATCACCCGTTGCACGGGGAAGAAGGAAGGAAGGGAGGAAGGAGGAGAAGAAAACCAGCGAGAAGACAGGGAGCAGGAGAGAAAAGACCCGAAAAAACTGGTGCTGAAAAGCGAGGAGAAAAGCGTAGAGAAGGCGGCAGCCCCCCCTCCCTTCCCATCGTCCCCGACCCGCCCATGTCGACACCGCCTCCTCCGGCCACCACCTCCCCGCCCTCCTCCCCCAATTCCAACCCCAATCCCAAATCCGATCCCAATCCCAGCCCCAGCCCCAACTAGATGCACCACCACCACCTCCCCGTCGCCGCCGCCGCCGCGCCGGACGCGGCCGCGGGGCCGGAGCCGCCGCCATCCGATCCCAACCACCCGCCTCCCCCCCACCCCTCCTCCCTCCGCATCCACATCCCGGCCAGCCCGCACCATGCGCTCCCCTCCACCCCGCACAAGCGCCCCGTCTCCATGAACTCCTCCTCCTCGGCCACCCCCACCAGGCCCTCGCCCTTCACCCCGCCGCGCCGCCGCAAGCTCGCCGCCTCCTCCGCGCCGCCCGCCCCGGCGGCGGCGGCGGCGGCCGCGGCCGCAGCGAGGCACCTGCTGCGCTGCCTCCACCTCCGCCTCCGGATCCTGCTGCTCCTCTCCCTCCCGACCCTCTACTTCCTCTCCCCGTCGCCCGCCATCCTCCCGCGCTCCCTCCTCGCCGACTTCCTCTCCGCGGCGGCCTTCTCCTGTGCGCTGCTCCTGCTCCTCTGCCTCTCCCTCCCCCGCCTCCCGTTCCCGCTCCCCTTCCACCTCCCGCTCCGCCGGCCTCGCCGATCCCCGATCCTCTGGTCCATCGGCTCCTCTCCCTCCGCCTCCGCGTCTGCGCCCACCACCGGCCATTTCGTCCAGGTGTACAGCAACGGTGATGTCTACGAGGGCCAGTTCAACCGTGGGCGGTGCACCGGCAGTGGCGTCTACTACTACTACATGAGCGGCAGGTACGAGGGGGACTGGATCGACGGCAAGTACGACGGCTACGGGGTCGAGACCTGGGCCAGGGGGAGCCGCTACAGAGGCCAGTACCGGCAGGGGCTCAGGCACGGCCACGGCGTCTACAGGTTCTACACCGGTGATGTCTACTCCGGGGAATGGTCCAACGGGCAGAGCCATGGATACGGTGTGCACACCTGCGAGGATGGCAGCCGGTACATCGGGGAGTTCAAGAGAGGTGTCAAACACGGGCTAGGCCACTACCATTTCAGGTTTGAATTGCATTGTATTTGTGCATAGTTGTGAAATCGAGTTAAACTGTGCAGCTACTTACATGCTAGCCATGATCCTTTTTTATGTAGACATAGCCGGTGCATGATATAGTGTGTTAATGTTGAAGATCTGGCCAAACGTGAGATTGTGTTGGCTATGACATATGATGAATAAGGAAATTGTAGAGCTTGCGTGGATATTTTCCATCTTCCATGTTTTGCCTCATTGGTTGCTAAACATTATCACAGTTACTGTGGGGTTTGTGTATCCGACCTAAACAAGACTCATGTGTAATTGGCCGTATCATGGTATAACCTAGGGATTGTAGTGAAGTTGATAACTGCACAAGTATTTTATATATCAAGTAAACTGTAGAAGTTCTTTTCACCCAAGTAGATGATACATTAGTTGCCGGTAGCATTGTTCTTTTGTTGCTTTCTGTTGAGTAAGATGCTTCTTTCAATCAAAGTAAAGGACTTTCGTCAGGTTGTTGTTTTCTAGGGAGAGATGATATGGCTCGCTTGGCTGATTCCCTTCACCATAGATCTGATGTAGAATTCTCTTTTTCTGTTTATAGTGGAATCTGGAAAAAGTGTAATTATCACCAGGGTAGTGCCCCAACCAACAACTCCCCTTGTTACCTCTGTCTCGCCGAACAAGAATACAAGCTACTCTTTACGCTACCTTGCCCCATACCATTAGCCATTAGGTAGGAGAGCTATTGGTCAGACATAGCTTACAATCAACCGGAGAGCTCTAAAAGAACTGCAGATAATGAGAATTGAGATGTAGTTATTTGGTAGAATAGAGTGACACTGCTATCACCTCATAAGCTACTCCCTCCGTCCCATAATGTAAGACGTTTTTTGACACTAGTCTAGTGTCAAAAAAGTCTTGCATTATGGGACAGAGGGAGTAGTTTTCTGGATGAATTTAATATCTGCCAAATCTGGAGGCAGACCTGTACGAGTATATTAGATGCACATATCATGTGTATATTTTCTTCTATATGGGTAATATTACTGGTTATGGTTGTGGTCTTTATGAGGAATGAGTTTGGGTAGACAACTAATTTAGTAATATCCCAAGGTTTTGAACCTAGTTCTAGCAATGACCTGCCGTTCAGTTGTGTGCAGCGTGAAATCTATTTATGTGAATTCTTTAAATCTTGTTTGAAACTTTTCTTGTGTAAATTCTTGCTACTTAAGCTGTTATCGTTTATATCAACTTATTTATGTGGCTGCAGTTAGTTAAAAGTTCATGGTACACAATTGGATGGTTACTATAATCCAATTTCTTAGTTTTAAGATTTCATAGTCAGATTTGACCACACCACCAAGTTAATTTGCTACAAGTTTTGTTCACACCGGTAGTTCATTTCTTATATGCACGGAGATTTCGTAAATACATTAATTCACTGTAGTATTATATATTTGTCACATCAGTTATGGGTTATATTGGTTGTCCCTGAAGGGACTGGTAGTGGGCTATACGAGTCATCAATGATCGCGCATGGTCTCCATGTATTTTGTGGTCCTATTTTGTTGTCATCTGTACTTGATACATCTGAAAAGACCATATCAATAACTATTCTCTTTCCTGTTCTGTTTACCAGATAACTAGCTTGATAATATGTCCAACTTCTTCAAACTTCACGAGATAGCATATAAAGTTTATGTGATGTTTGCCAATTATACCGTGCTGCATATTTCCAGTACAACCATCTTCTGTTTGAATCGCATTTGATCTTAAGCTTCCATTTTCTTTTTTTCTTCCATGTTTGTTCTTTTGAGTTCACTTTTAACTTGAGCCTGTTAAGAATGCAATATGGTATATGATTCCTTTGTGCTAGTATAGCCGTGTTTGGCAGTAATAAATGATGCAGTATAAAATTGGTATTAATTGAGCTTTGAACTAACTCTTTTGTTACTGCTGTTAGGAATGGTGACACGTATGCTGGGGAGTACTTCGCTGATAGAATGCACGGTTTCGGAGTCTACAGCTTTGCCAATGGGCATAGATACGAGGGTGCATGGCATGAGGGCAGAAGGCAGGGCTTAGGCATGTATACATTCAGGAATGGAGAAACACAAGCAGGCCACTGGCAAAATGGAGTTCTTGACACCTTAAGCACCCAAAATATTGTCCCAGGGTCAGCAATTGCCGTGAACCATTCCAAGGTCCTCAATGCAGTGCAGGTAATGTGCCAGCAAACCATTGGTAGTTACCAGAAAGAGTCTTTACTCCCATGATGTTTAATACTGTACAATTGTGGTCACTGATTTCTGATTATGTCACACCCCCAGGAGGCAAGAAGAGCTACAGAGAAGGCCTACGATGTTCCAAGAGTAGATGATAAGGTTAACAGGGCGGTTGCCGCAGCTAATAAAGCAGCCAATGCAGCTAGAGTGGCTGCTGTGAAGGCTGCACAAAAACGCATTCCAAATAATAACGATGATCTACCGTTGTCAATAGTGTGAGGATTTAGCCAACATAAGGTTGGAACGAAGCTTCTCCGCGATGCCATCACAATACAAATCGTCTGGCAGAAGCTTTGATTTCCTCGATAGGGGTGTTGTTGCTCTGCCACCAGTCCATGACGACACCTGAGCGACACCCATTGCATCAGAGCTTCGGAAGCAGAGTTTTCTGCCATCCCTCCAATACATCTTTGCGGTGTCTTTATGCGATGCAGCAGAACTTCTGCGCCGAGAGCTTTCCGTTGTCGAAGGCAATGGATTGTGGTCAGGTAGCTTTCCCTCTGCTTTTCTTCAGTGTAATATCCATCCTACGTTAGAGATGCGATGATGATGTACACCCTCGGTTGTCAGAGACAAACTTCTTCCCTGCTTTAAGCATGTATAGAAGTATAGAACCCTACGTTTTTCGTGGTGCCGGCTGTTGAGGTTGGAGTTGCCAGATGCCGCCCTGCTGTTGTCTGTATCTCTGTAGCAGAAACGCATAAAGATATCATGCACGACCATGATTCATCAGCGCCTCCTGTTGTTTTGGTTGTTGATGTGTCACTGTAAAATGTAGTGTCATAAGTACTTCCTCCGTCCCAAAATAAGTGTCGTTGTGATTTTAGTTCAGGAGTACTGATCCCCACCGTTTCATACTAGGAGTATATTCCACTCGAACATGACTCAGCCAGTCCATAGAGAGTTTGCAGAGCAAATTCAAGGGGGAGGGGAGAGCTAGCAGTTACACCCTGTTACGATGTGTATTAACAAAAGTCATTCTAAAACAGTATGAATTGAGTTTTGGTTCGTCCTTCTTGGTGACGATTAGGGTTTCTTGGTGATCCCAGGGTGGTCTCGGCGATGGTTGTCATCCTCGATCTCTGCTCGCCAAGTCCTTCATGAAGTTATGCCCTCTCTCGTCCACATCCCATCACCCTGCACTTCTGTGCTGGCAGCGATCCCTATGCCTATGGTTGTGCTGTCCTCATTGGAGTCTTATTCCGAGCCAAAAACCTTTCATGTCTCTAGGGGATGTGATCGTACACCACTTTCACCCTAGCGCGAGGCAGTGCTTAGTTATTTAGGGGTGCTACAGAAAAGGTGTCAGGGCTTATGGAGAAGCTGCGGCTGTCAGCGGAGAAGAAGAGTGTCAAGATCAGGTGGTTTGGGGGTGGTAAGGTGGGAATGATGGAACCACGACATTGGTGAAGGTGCTATCGAAGAAACCGGCGATGACTGAGGTCTTAGAGAACTCGGTAGGTAGGTTTTGGTGTCCGCTGCGGGGCACAGATTGCAAAACCATGGGGAAGGATATCTTCCTTGTAACTTTCATGTTGTGGTCTTTTTTTAAAAATACTTTCATGTAGCAGTCGGGGAAGAGAAAGGCCATGGAGGAGGCCCCTTGGATGTTAGGGGTGACGCACTCATTATTATTTTTAGAACGAAGGCTCAAGGAGGAGCTCGGCTTTGAATTAACAAAGCCATCAATCGGCCAGGATTACAACCATTGCAATACAAACTCGAACAAACAAAAAACAAGAACACGGCAAGATACAAGGGTGTTGGTAGGTAGCTCTCAAAACCTCACTCACTGCAGCTAGTAAGATAGCACAAGATAAGCACAAGCTGAAGCACACAGAGGCCCTCGTCCACACAAGCATCACCAGGGAAGAAGAAATGGGGCTCCGGGAAGCGCCCGCTGTCGAGGATAGGCTATGTCGGCACCAAACAACCAGGCCCTGGAACAACATCTTCATCCATTCCGTGCCGGATGATTAAGACCCAAGGAAGATTGTTGATGAATATGAATTTCCTTCCTACCAATTGGGCGTCGGGTATCTTTTTTTTAACATAGTACAAATGCAGACGCTCATACATATGCACATATACTCATCCCTATGAACACACATATGCACACGCTATCTATATAAGTATTTTCGAGAGACTGAGCCGACACATCACGAGGTCATCACAACTCCATAGTCGATGGAAACGTCTCCTTCCGCTGAACGAACATCGCTAGAAAGCCTGAATCATAAAGAATATATGATTTTAACCTTGATGGGTTGGTTCCACCACAAAGAATCAAACCATCTGAACTAGGATTAGTTCGATGCCGTTGGGTAACTAATGTGCCGCTGGGAATGCTGAATGAAAAATAATGGGTGCTTCGAAACTCTCCTGTGAAGTTAGCTAGCATAATTGCCGATGAATGTAGGTTGATTTATGAAAAGTTACTTTCCCAAAAAAAAGATGATTATAAAAGCGCAAATGATGGTGGATATAGCTACACGACATAGGATTTTGAGGGCGAAAATACGTTTGAATATTAGAGCACCTCCCGTCACCCCCTAGTGCCTCCCAAGGAGCCTTTTTTTTTCCGCCGGCAATGTAAAAAGGGCAAAAAAACGGCGCCGGCGAACCCAGGCCAAAACCAGCGTGCTGGGGGGTTGTTGGGGGTGCCGATGGAAGCAATAGCCAATCCTACTCCCCCCACGCGTCCTTTTTCTTGGCCCATCCAATCACTTTTTCCCGTCGATTGTCCTGGGGCACCAACCGCTGGAAAAACGGAGATGCCCTTAAGGAGCCATTCTGGAGGGGCATAATGGTGCATGAAGAGAAGAGTCTTGACATAAATGAAGGGAAAGGGACTGAGTCTGCCCAACAACAAAAAGAGAAGGAAAATGCGATGAAATTGGTGTCGGTTTGTGTATGATTTTTTGCCTGAGTTCTGCCATACGTGTGGCATCATGAGTCATGCTACTATGCTAAAGAGAGGTAAGGACATGTACAATGATGACATTGGATACAGATGCTCATGACAAACAGTAGGTTGAGGCATCCATATTGATTTTTCTTCACAATGCAAACTACTATTAGTAAGCCTTATCAAAGAATAAAAGGTAGATTTTTACTATACATGCATCCATACTTTTCACATCAACTTTTAACTTTATGCATCGGATCATACTTTTTCTTGCCTCCTGTAGAGAATCTCGCTTTCACATTCATATCTATTTTTTCTGATATCCGCTCCTATCTGACATGTGAGGCATCACCCTAAAACTATGCATTGGCGATGCCCTAAGAAACATTGAGAATGGTTCACCGGCCATCCTGATGAAGATGTAATCATTGCCGTGACCGGCGACTCTGCCGTCTTAATGGAATAAAGCTTACGCGCATCTACCTCAGCACAGCAACCACATTACTCAATCCAAGCCGTCGGTCGGTTAATCAACGGCAGGAGTCGAGACTTGGAGGCACCGTGCAGGGCAAATGGGCAATGCACCGGGCCGGCGGAAATCGGAAATATATCCCCTTGTAAATAGGAATGGAAGCCGACAACAACCACCTTCAACGGCGGCGACTCCACCCCACGCGCAAAGGAGACCCGAGCCGAATCCGCCCACCAAATCCCACCCGCGTCTGCCGCCGGCGAGATGATGATGCTCGTCAACTGCTCCGGCTGCCGCACGGCGCTGCAGCTGCCCCACGGGGCGCCCTGCATCCGCTGCTCCATCTGCGGCGTCGTCACCAACGTCGCCGCGCCGCCCGCGCCAGGCCCCGTCGTCGACCCCGCCCGGGGCGCGCAGGCGCCGGCGCCGGCGTGGGGCCCGCCTCCCCGGCCGCGCACGGCCGGAAGCGCGCCGTGATCTGCGGGATCTCGTACCGCTTCTCCCGCCACGAGCTCAAGGGCTGCATCAACGACGCCAAGTGCATGCGCCACCTCCTCACCACCCGCTTCAGATTCCCCGACGACTCCATCATCATGCTCACCGGTAAAATCCTCGTCGAAGGCGTTTCCTTCGCTGTTGTCACCATGGTTTGACGTTAAATTGCCTACCCACAGATCCCTGTGTCTGTGCTTCGGCATGTGAAGCGATTGTTTTCTATCTACTATTAGGGTTAGGATAGGATAGAGTAGGGGGATTGGGGGAAGGCTTTGCGCTTTGGATTCATTATCTGCATGTTAGCTATTTACTACCCCATGCGACCTGTGATGAATGTGTAGATGAAATGGGGGATGATCAGAAATGGTAATTTGCGTCATTGCTATCAAAAGGGTATATCAGAACAATTATGGTACTGGCCTGTAATTGGGTTAAGATGAATGATTATTTCATACAATTATAAATAAATAGTTTGACTTCAGCTGAAAACTGGGATTTCTTAAAAGCACCTTAACAAGGTTGGTTACTTGGTTTGCTATTTGCAATGACCTGTCGCATTGTTATGTCGAGTTATGCGAATTGAGGTAAAGGTTTATGGACTGGTCTGATCCATTAGCCGTCAATCACGAGCTTTGTTTTTACACATTGTTAGTTACTTATGGTTACATGAATATAATCTAATGAAATGCAAATGCTCATTTGTCTATTGCTGTTAGCTATTTATACTGTCTATTATTCCAAATACCGTAATTAGTCAAAGAAAAGGAAATGCAATTCCACAGGCAGGAACTATCCTGTCCAAACTGAATCTGCAAGTTTTAGATGGTCTTTGTGTTAAGCATCTATTCTTTTGTGCTGTGTACATTCACTGGGATACTTGATGATAATATTTTCTTTCTACCACTGAACCTTGATAACCATTATATTCCTACTACTGAGCTGTTGATCAGAATGTAAAGGCTGTATGATGCTAGTTTTGCTTGTCGTTAAGCAAGCTGCTACTGTGGATCTAGATTGTCCACATAATGCATGTTTCACAATATAAGAGTGTCACAACCATACTAGGTGCACAGACTTCAACTCTAATTATAAAGAATATTCTCTTACTATGATATGTTGTTACATTTGATTTAGATTAGGTAATCTAGTAACTGCAAGTTTTTGATTGATTGTAAACTCTCTGGTACATGTTTTTAGTTTTCTGATGATATCTACTGCATTTTTAACTCCTCCAACCCGCAATAATCAAATGCATATGTTACTTTGTTGTTTTGCAGAAGAACAAACCGACCCTTACAAAATCCCAACAAAGCATAACATAAGGATGGCCATGTATTGGCTTTTACAAGGTTGTCAACCTGGAGACTCATTGGTGTTTCATTATTCTGGCCATGGGGCACAACAAAGAAGCTACAGTGGAGATGAAGTTGATGGGATGGATGAAACCCTCTGCCCATTGGATTTTGAGACACAGGGAATGATTGTGGATGATGAGATAAATGCTGCGCTTGTTAGACCACTTCCCCATGGAGCTAAACTTCATGCACTCATAGATGCTTGCCACAGTGGGACTGCACTTGATTTGCCGTTTCTCTGCAGAATGAGCAGGTTCCTATCTTGTCATGATAAATTACTTGTTTTTTAACCTAAAATTGAATCTTATTATCTTGAAATACATTTTACCTTACTATCCTTGCAAGAAACATGAACTCGTGTTGGTATAATTATATTAAGTTCATGATTATATATTTTGGCACTTGATTAAATTTTAACACAGGCGAGCTAAAATCTTCTTTGCAAACTTTTTCAGTAGTTGATCTGTTCTTAATCCCTTAAGTATCAAGTCAAGTTGTTATGTGATTGTTAGTTGTTGTTCAGTGTCATATTTTTGTAGTCCCATTCCCATGACGTTTTTTCATATCAATTCAGGATTGCAGCATTTTCAAGTTGTATGCTTCTTCTTGTAGGTTCTGTTTGGGTTCTGTCAATGCAGTGACTAGTATAAATCTACAGAGCATCGAATTCTTTCTATATAACTGATGTAGTGTATCTTCAGCTAAAGTTTCTTACCCATTTTGGTACAGGACTGGGCAATACGTATGGGAAGATCACAGACCGAGATCTGGTGTCTGGAAAGGAACTAGTGGCGGGGAAGCTATTTCATTTAGCGGCTGCGATGATAATCAGACATCAGCGGATACTTCAGTAAGCTCTGGCCTACTTATGCTCTCTACTCTTTTTGTGATTATAATAAGAATTTCTATGGCAAACCATGCTTTCATGCAGTTTATTACTTTATTTTACTATTTTCTTACTAAGGTTTGTTTTACTCTGCTTTAATATGTGATTCACTTGGAATTTCCCTATCAGGCCTTGTCAAAGATCACTTCGACTGGTGCAATGACATTTTGCTTCATCCAAGCTATTGAACAAAGCCAGGCCACCACATATGGGAGTATCCTGAATTCCATGCGTTCAACAATACGGAATACGGGAAGTGGTGCCTCAATGGCTGGAGGTGGTGCGGTTACATCACTCATTTCAATGCTTCTCACAGGGGGGAGTGCTAGTACTGGTGGATTGAGACAGGTAACTTCTTGGGGTTGGCATAAGCATCTCAGAATACCTTTATATATCAGTATATGTTGTTTGTTTTGGCTTATTTATGGGTGGAATTACTTGGGAGCATATTTTTCAGTTATGTAAAATCATCTTTTCAGTTTGGCAACAATACTGACTATTTCTGTCTATTCCTGCAGGAGCCACAGCTAACTGCGTGTAATACATTTGATGTGTATGCGAAACCATTTTCGCTATGATACATTTGTGGTATTCTCCAGTGCGTTCTGTGATTCTATCATGAGGCCGGGTTTAAACTATCATGTACAGTTAACAGGTGAAATGGCTCCTCTATATATAGAGCTAACTTTGTATCATTTGATGCTCATATTCGAATTAAAGTGTTTGCCCCCTTTGAATTGTTCCCTGTGTGACGGATTCGCCATTTATTCTGTCACTCAGACCACATAATAAGATATGGTGCACGGGCTGAAAAGATTTCAGGTTAATTTACAGTTTCATTCTTATTCTTTCATTTTCTTTCTTTCTAGTATTTAAACTTGGAATTATTTCAATTTTTTTCTTTCTGTAAAGTTGTTAATATTTATTTGATTTTGTACACGTCGGCCAGATCAATAGTTCTGAAACCTAGCTAATTTGGCTGACCGTCAGCCCGATTATGTAATACCACTGCTGGGATTACGTTCCCCAATCTTAGAATTTGAAACACCGATGCTCCCTGTCTGTTTTAACACTGTTTTTTTTAAAACGGAGGCAAAAGTTTTGCCTCATTGATTAATTAAGAAGAAGAGAATTGCCCAGTTAATTAACGGGAAACCGGGCGAAAACCAATACAAACTGAGCACAAACGAACTACTCACACGACATGAAACCCCACAACCGTACACTCACACGGCATGAAACCCCACAACCGCACAGGCGGTCTGTCACACTTGCCGAATACACAACATCCACAAACCAGAGGCACCTCCCAACCAGAAATGACAACCCAATCAAGCAGCCAAAGACGTCTTGCCTTTGGCGCCACTCTTGCGATTGCCCACCTTCTTTTGCTTGTCCTTTATTGGCGTCCCTGTTAGGAGGCAAGCAATCGACCTACCTAAACCAGGTCTAGCAACTTCAACACTGGCTAGCAAGTCACAAAGTTCCTTCGCGAAGAGAGCATTTGAATTTGGGGTAGGTGACAACACTAGTGGCTCCGTGGTCATGCCCGCAGCAGCCATCCGTGCATTGAATCAACCACATCACTCAGAGGCTGAATCGCCTTCACCATCTGCAAGGAAGCCATGCCTTGCAGCTCAGAGCGTAGCAGCTCGGCTTGCGCAGTAAAGACGGACTGAAGTGCCACCTCAGCTGAGGCTGCAGAACCAGCAGAAGAAGAAACAACCGACGCCCAAGAGTCACGTTGGATCGCCTTGGAGGGAAGCGTGGCATTAGATTGGGCTTGACATGAAGGTGGATGAAGATGATTAGAGTATCTACTCCCTCTGTCTGGAAATACTTGTCCTAGAAATGAATAAAATGGATGTATCTATAACTAAAATAAGTCTAGATACAACCATTTCTAGGACAAATATTTCCGGGGAGTATAATCGGACCCTCAACCCTCCTTAAATGTCAGGGCGGACAGTAGCCTGGTCAATGGCGACCCGGTTGGACCCCCACACCCAGCCAAAATGTTTGGGCAAGCCTGATCAAGCTAGTTCTTTACACTTAGGTGATCTGGACAGCTAGACGAAAAGTAATCCATGAAGCAGACCTCCAAAGTCCACATGCAACCCATTCTTTCGTCCAAAGTTTCATATCTGAGCTAGCTACCATTAGGGCTCTATCTAGGAACCCGGTGGTATGTGCAGCTAGTGATAACAAGAGCCGGTCAGAAGCATGCCTGGAAGGCACCTAGTATAGGAGTGGCCAAGATCCACGTTGATGGAGGCCTGTCGATGAAAACCGCGTTGATATTCTCCCGTCGATGAATGGAAGGGGTGCTTCTTCTGCGGTTTGCCGGGACTATACCGAGACTTTCTTGGGCTCGTTGGCCATGCCTTTTTTCTTCTCATATTGTTGATTCAGCGACACTTGATGCTCTCACCTGTCGGGAAGCCCTAGCTCTAGCACTTGATCTTTGTGTGGAGAAAGTGGTTTTGTTGCTTGTGACCGCAAACCAGTTGTTTCTCAGATCAAAAGTGGCACCAGTGGAAGATATGCGATGATCATTAGAGAAGTCGTCGCCCGGGCAAGAGATTTTGACATGTGTGAATTTGTTTTTGAAGGCCGTGCCATGAACCATGAAGCACACGATTTAGCTAAATTTTCTAGTTCTTTAGACCAGGGCTGCCACATGTTGCTGGGAGCTTCCCACGACCCTTTTATCATCCCTGGAGCTTCCCACGACCCTTTTATCATCCCTGTAAACCTTACATTTGACCAATAAATTTTAGTTTATACTCCCTCTGTCCCATAATGTAAGATATTTTTTGACACTACACTAGTGTTAAAAAGCGTCTTACATTATGGGACGGAGGGAGTACCCCTAAAAGAAATCAAAACGTCTGGGTTGTTATGCAGCCCATATGTGGGGTAGTTCGGACACGGCTGCCATGGACATTTCGTATTTCACGCACTCTTCCTCAAATTGGCATAGAAACGCACAGGAGATACAATTGAACTGGCCCGTTTTAGGAGGAGCACACGTACTGCACCATCCGGTTTTGGAAACCTTCCGGAAGGATCCTGGAGGTTTTGGGGACCTCTTGATAGGCTCCTGAACTACCCCACATATGGCAGCCGTGTCCGGACTACCCCACCACTATTCTGCCCATATGTGGGGTAGTCCGGACTCGGCATGCAATAGTGACGTGCAATAGTGACGTTCCACATACAATACTGCTATGCACACGACACAATGTGAACGATCTGTAGACGACGGGGCTATCAAGCCGTCCACGCAGGTTCATGCATGGCTGCACGCGTCGTGCACACTAATGTCGTGTGCTCAGTAGTTTCGTTCCACATATTGCCGAGTTGTCTTGTGTGGCACGTCACTATTGCATGCAATGAGCCTTCAACAGGAGCACCCCACCACCACGTCGGATTAGCCCAGGCTAGCCCAGTCCAATTCCACATATACCCCACTCTGTCACTACCCCTGCCCAAACCTTAGACCATTGTTGATCGTTTTGCTCATACTCCAATAAACTCTGCTCTGCTCCTTGCCCCTTCCCCTCCCGCACCACCATGGCCAACTCCGGTAGTGGATCTGACAATGAGTCTGACAAAGTTGATTGGGACGCACTCCTCAAGGAGGAATCGAGCTCCGCCCCGGATGACAAGGAGCACGTCCTCCACTGGTCACGGATGGACAAGTGCAGGAGCTCGGCATCCACGACCTCTCCAGTGGCCCGGAGGTCGGAGGGGCAGTTGCAGCTCTGCACCGGCCCCTTGTTGTTGGCTCCTTCCCCGGTTAGGTAGCGGGGGCTACCAGTGGCGCCCGAAACGGATGGCACTGGGTGCTGGTGCCCGCATCGTCGAGCGCGACCGTGGCTACCCCCAGTCAGAGGCTCGAGTCGCTTGCCGCGCGAGGCAGAGGGTGGCGCAGGCAGGATCCAGCCGGTCCGGCCGTGGGTGGTGCAGATCAGCACACGAGCTGTTTACGTCCGCCAATTCGGAGGACGATCTCTTATGTGACATTGATACGTCTCAAATGTTTCTATAGTTTTTGAAGTATTCATACTATATTCAAATCATTTATATATGATTTTGGCACATTTTTATGTCATATTAATTTGGACTAACTTATTAATCCAAAACCAAATGCCGGTTCTTGTTTTTTAGTGTTTTTGTTGTTTTAGTTGAAAATTTCATGGAGCAGGATTTTTTTTGAAAATATTAGAAATTATTTATCCCAAAATAATCTCTCAACCAGAAGATGGATCCGCGGGGAGGGGGATCAGTTGTGCGCGCGACCTGATGGCCCGACCTCTTAACTGTGTGGTGGGGCCGCACGAAGGCTTTTTAAGTTGGTTCGTGCTCTACTTCTACCGCAAGAAATGTACAAAAATTATAAAACCCCCCTTAAAATTTCAGCCGGATCAGAGTTACGGATCTCTGGTTATTTAAGAAACAGTGATTTGCCCCAGAAAAGTACCGAAACCATGAGACAGAAAAGAGAGATCCAATCTATGGGAGAGCTCCCTCTCCCCTGGAGGGCTGCTACTTCTTGAGCTCGCGTTGAGTTTTCCCTTGACGAGAAAAGGGTGATGCAGCAAAGTAAATATAAGTATTTCCTCAGTTAAGAACCAAGGTATCAATCCAGTAAGAGGCACAAGCAAGTCTTCAATATATGCACCTACACAAACTAACAAACACTTGCACACAACACGAAAAAGGGGTTGTCAATTCCTTCATGGTCACGAACAAGAGTGAGATCTAAAAGAGATAGGTATAAAAGATAAGTAAAAGAGCAAACAAAAGTAAATATAAATAAATTGCAGCAAGGTGTTTTTGGTTTTTTTGGTTTATAGATATGAAAATATATGATGGAAAATAGACCATGGGGCCATATGTTTCACTAGAGACTTCTCTCGAAGAAATATACGGTGGGTAAACAAATTACTATTGAGCAATTGATAGAAAAGTGCAAAGTTATGACAATATCTAAGGCAATGATGATGAATATAGGCATCACATCCGTGACAAGTAGTCCGACTCATGCCTGCATCTACTACTATTACTTCACATATCGACCGCTATCCAGCATGCATCTAGAGTATTAAGTTCATAAGAACGGAGTAACGCCTTAAGCAAGATGACATGACGTAGAGGGATAAACTCAAGCAATATAATATAAACCCCATCTTTTTGTCCTCGACGGCAACAATACAATACGTGCCTCGCTACCCCTTCTGTCACTGGGTGAGGACACCATAAGATTGAACCCAAAACTAAGCACCTCTCCCATTGCAAGGAAAAACCAATCTAGTTGGCCAAACCAAACTGATAGTTCAAAGAGAAATACAAAGATATCTTAATCATGCATAAAAGAGTTCACAGAAGACTCAAATAATATTCATAGATAATCTGATCATAAATCCACAGTTCATCGGATCTTTACAAACGCATCGCAAAAAAAGATTACATCGGATAGAACTTGAAGAACATCGAGTAGAACATTGTATTGAAGATCACAGAGAGAGAAGAAGCCATCTAGCTACTAGCTATGGACCCTTAGGTCTGTGGTAAACTACTCGCGCTTCATCAGAAGGTGTTGGGGATATTACTATTGAATATAAACCGGCCAGGAGGGGCCGGGTTATACCCATAAAGAGTTATTCATATTGAAGCCCATGAAGACAAGGAATATGTCGCTTTACGGAGGAGATTTAACATGAAGGCCCAGGGCCCAAGGGCGGATTAAGGCCCGTAGACATAAACCACTGTTGATATGTAACTTGTGTTGTAAGATAGGAGAGGGTAGAAACCGAGCCGGACACGTTTATAAGCCGGCCTCGGGATTCTGTAAACCGACGGGCGTCAACCTATGTATATTAAGGGACGACCCGGCGGCGGTTTAGGGACAAGAAAGAACAACTCGAGAGCCAGGCATAGCGGATTCACTCCCTGGTCATCGAAACCCCAGCAATTCCACATCAACTGGTTTAGGCCTTTACCTTCATCGCAAGGGGCCGAACCAGTATAAACTCCTTGTGTCCTTTGTCCCGCTTTAACCCCTTTAAGCTAACCCATTGCGATGGCTCCACGACTAAGTCCTTTCACTAGGACATCTGCCGTGATAAAACCATGACAGTTGGCGCCCACCGTGGGGCTATCGCACGATGGTTTCAAGTTCTTAGAGGGCAGCTTCGAAGGGCTCAAGGGATACGCAGTAGGCCGGATGACTAAGAGTCGTCGCGGAAAGCTCTACATCGACGACGCAGGCTGGGACCCCGAGGCCGACTCAATTGAGTACGGGTACCGGGTCCCCTTCGGTGGCATTCATGTTTTCATTGGCAAGATTGGCGAACCAGACCCTGAGCCGGACATCTGCACCAACATCGTCGAAACGGCTCAGCGTGCGAGACCCGCCCGGGTTCAGCCTGCCAGGAAGCGTGCCTTTGTGGGAGTCATCCACAGAGCGGAATCTGAGGTTAGATCGGAATCTGATGGTGAAACCGTCGTTTACTCGGGTGACGAGTCATCTACTGGAGAGACCGAGTCATTATACCAGCTGCAAGATGGCCGATTCGGGGGCTGTTCCGATGGCGACAGTATTCCGGACCCCTTTGATCCGCCGAGCCGGGTTGCGATCTTTATGGCCGGTACACAACCTGCGCAACACTCTTCGACCACAGCAGCAATGATTTCCGGATCAGTAGCGGCGACAGCAGCTGGGGCAGGAGGCCCTGTGCGACCGTCGGCTCAGGTTTTGTCTGATTTGTTTGATGCTTTGGCAGCACTGCTGGCGGCAGAGGTCAACCCGGCGAATCAGGATGAGCATAATGCGGAAGTCGCGAAGGTGAAGGATCAGATAACTCAAGCCAAGGCAGACCTGACAGCTGAGGATACCAAGATGGCCGCAGAGCGGGCCGAGTTGGATGCACAGGCTTACTGGCTTATGTTAGATTAGAGCGCGTCAAATGATGTCATGAGGAGAAGGTACCGATCTCACCTGCCTCCGGTTTATGAGGCAAGGAATCTCTTTGACACGCCGACCAGTAACCCGCCAGTGGTAAACCGGGTGGAGGCACCTGGAACGGGAGCGCCGGTTCAGTCGCGCCCAATGGACACGCCTCGTCAGAACAATATCCTGTCGCAGCACGTCCCAACGCCTCCGGGTCATTACTCTAACCCGTTGGATAACATAGTCGCCGCCGCTTCACGATTGGCAGCTCTCCCGATCGAAGGCGAGTCTCCGGTAGCAGTTGAAACACGACGGGCTAGAGAGCTCCTTCAGACAGCTTTGACTCAGCAGCAGGCCTATTCATACAGCCGCGAGAGGATTCATTCCACCCCTCGTCCAAGCCGGAGTTACAACAGACATATGGATGAACCGACCGTGTCGAGCAGTGCGCAGAATCGTAATCCGCCTCGTGGCCATAACCCGGCGGGTGGCGGTGTTGATGCTCAGAACGTGGTGGATCATGGTAGGGCGCGTCGAGAAGCTGAGTTAGCGGCGCAGTATGCGGCCCGTCAGCTTACTCTGGTTCGTCCAACAACTTTAGTGGAACCAGGAGTTACCTCCAGTTCTTTGGGGGTGCCGTGCCTCGTCCCGGCCTTACGTAACGTACGGCTGCCCAAGGATTTCAAAGGTCCACGTAAGGTGCCCAATTACACTGCCGACTTATCCCCTGAGTCATGGGTTGAAAGTTATGAGATGGTGATGGAGATGCTGGATGTGGATGATGCGACATGTGCTAAATACTTCACCATGATGTTGGAGGGAACCGCTCGCACTTGGTTGAAAAACTTGCCCGCTAACTCCATTGGGTCATGGGCCGAGTTAAGGGCTCGTTTTATCCAGAATTTCAAAGACACATGCAAGCAGCCCATGCCAATTGTGGACTTAGCGGCCTGTGTCCAAGAGGAAGGAGAATCGACAACCCATTGGGTGCGCCGAGTTTCAAAAATCTTGCATTCATCGGACCGCATAAACGCTGATACAACAGTGTTAACATTGGAAGGTAATTGCCGGTTCGCGCCTCTGAAGCTGAAGTTGCGACGGCTCAAACGTCATTGCAACGACATGGGGATGCTTATGGCAGCTCTTGGTTAAGTATGCCGACTCTGATAGTACCAAGGACCCTGAGTCTGACAGTGAAAAGCCGGGAAAGGGAAAGGAGAGCGGCAACACCAAAGGGCAGCAGCATAACCCGGCAGGCCATGGAAACAACGGTAAGCGTAAAGCGGATAACAATTTGGATTTTGTGGCTAACACCAACACATAGGATAATGGTCAGCGTCGTAAGGGTAAACCGCTCCCGCGGAGTGGAGGATCAGGCCCCAATCTTGAGCGCCTGTTAAACAAGCCTTTCCCAAAGCACGGGTCGCGAGAAAGGCCACCCACGCACCTCTGGAAGGATTGCTTTATCATGCGGGAGTTCAAAAATTCGGATCTTTTCCGATATGATCATGGACCGTCCGGCGGTTCAGGGCCCAGTTCTAATGGGCCGGGTTACGGTGGAGGAAGTTCTGGCTTAGGATTTCAAGGTAATCAAAGCGGACATGGCAATCAAGGCAGTCAGGGCAACCAGGGTGGTTATAATCATCAGGGGAGTCAGCAGCAGCAACAGTCAGGTTACCAGAGCAACCCGAAGCAGTTGAATAGTGGGCAGTATCATGTCTTCACCACCAGCTTGTGCAAGCGCGAACAGAAGCTTCATAAAAGGGCCGTGAACTCCGTTGAACCGGCAGTGCCCCGTTACTTGCGCTGGTCTGAACAGCCCATTGTGTGGAGTCGAGAGGATCATCCGCCCCGGGTTGATAATCTGGGTCATCTGGCATTGGTGGTGGCGCCTCAGGTTGGAGGGTATAAGTTTACCAAGGTGCTCATGGATGGAGGGAGTAGTATCAATATCCTTTACTATGAAACCTTTCGTCGCATGGGGTTGACAGATAAAAATCTTAAACCGTCAAACACTGTTTCCATGGTGTAGTGCCTGGTAAGTCGGCGTATCCAGTAGGAAGGATAGCTCTGGAGGTTGCTTTTGGAGATGAGCATGATTCAAGATCAGAGACCTTGACCTTTGAAGTGGTAAAAATCAAGAGCCCTTATCATGCCCTGTTTGGACGGCCGGCTTATGCTAAGTTCATGGCAAGGCCCTGTTATGTTTATCTTCAGCTCAAGATGCCGGGTCATAAGGGGACCATCACAGTACATGGGAGCCATAAGATCACTTTGGAATGTGAAGAAGGTGATGCGGCCTATGCTGAGTCGGTTTGTGCAACAGAGGAGTTGAAGTTCTACAAAGACAATGTTGATCCGGCGGATATGAATTCTTTGAAGAAACCAACTATAGAGCATGATTCGGCCTTGAAGTTTAAATCGGCTGATGAGACTAAGCTGGTTGATTTTGTTCCTGGCGATTCATCCCAGCAGTTTAGCATCAGCGCTAACTTGGATCTGAAATAGGAAAGTGCACTCATCGAGTTCATCCGTGAGAACTGGGACATCTTTGCATGTAAACCTTCTGACATGCCAGGTGTACCGAGGGAACTCGCTGAGCACACTCTTAATGTTGATCCCAAGTTTAAACCGGTCAAGCAGTTTCTCCGCCGCTTCAACGAACAAAAACGCAAGGCCATTGGTGAGGAGGTAGCCAGGCTCTTGGCGGCTGGGTTTATCATTGAAGTGTTTCATCCTGAGTGGTTGGCTAATCTGGTGCTAGTACTTAAGAAGGACGACACTTGGCGTATGTGTGTGGACTATGCAGATTTGAACAAGGCTTGTCCGACAGATCCTTTTGCTCTCCCTCGTATTGATCAAATCATTGATGCTACAGCGGGCTGTGAGCGTTTGAGCTTTCTGGATGCTTACTCTGGTTATCATCAGATCAAAATGGCAGTTAAGGACCAGGAGAAGATAGCTTTTATAACTCCCTTTGGAGCCTTCTGCTATGTGTCTATGCCTTTTGGGCTTAAGAGTGCCCAGGCGACTTACCAAAGCTATGTGCAGAATTGTCTTCATGATCAGATTGGGCACAATGTTCACGCTTATGTGGATGATATTGTGGTGAAGTCCAGAAAAGAGGAGACATTGATAGATGATTTGAAGGAGACTTTTGATAACCTCCGGTTTTATAAGATGATGCTTAATCTGGCTAAGTGTGTCTTTGGTGTACCGGCGGGCAAGCTCTTGGGTTTTCTGGTGTCTAACATGGGCATCGAAGCTAATCCGGAGAAGATCAAGGTTATTACTTCACTGGTTAAACTGAAGTGTGTCAATGATGTTCAACACTTGGCAGGCCGGATTGCCGCCTTAAGACGGTTTATCAGTCGCCTTGGGGAGAAGGCCATCCCTTTGTATCATATGCTGAAGAAGACGGATGACTTCGTCTGGAGTGATGCCGCCAATGAAGCATTTGAGGATCTAAAGCGGCAGCTAGCTGAGCCGCATGTCCTTGCTGCTCCTGTTGATAAAGAGCCCTTGTTATTATATGTGGCTGCTAATGCCCGGGCTGTTAGTGTGGCTATTGTGGTGGAGCGCAAGGAGGCTGGAAAGGAGTATCTGGTTCAACGGCCGGTTTATTATATCAGTGAGGTGCTTATTGAGTCCAAACAGAGGTACCTACATTGGCAGAAGCTGGTGTATGGAGTTTTCATGGCAAGCCGGAAGCTTAAACAATATTTCCAGGGTCATCCTATCACTGTGGTCAGCCCTGCCCCTTTGGGGGATATAATCCAAAACAAGGAAGCAACTGGCCGGGTTGCCAAGTGGGCTATTGAGCTTGGACCTCACGGGTTAAAATATATGCCCCGGACGGCAATCAAATCTCAGGCACTTGTGGATTTCATCAATGACTGGACAGAGTTACAAGCGTCGGAAGAAAAACCGGATCATACTTATTGGACTATTCATTTCGATGGGTCCAGGCAATTGGAGGGCTCGAGGGCTGGAGTCGTGTTAACTTCCCCACTAGGTGATAAGTTTTGTTATGTTCTCCGTTTAATGTTTCCTTGCACTAACAATGCAGCCGAATATGAGGCTTTACTCCACGGTCTTCGGATGGCTAAGGAGATGAACTTAAGCCGGGTTAAGTGCTTTGGTGACTCGGACCTGGTGGCTCAACAAGTGTATGGTACTTGGGATTCCAAGGACCCGCTCATGGCAGCATATCGTCGAGAGGTGGATATTGTTGCTGGTCACTTCAAAGGTTATCAGGTTGACCATGTGGACCGGCGAAAGAACGAAGCGGCGGACGCTTTAAGCCTTCTGGGTTCCCAACGTAAACCGGTTTCACCCAATGTTTTTATGGATGTCTTACATAACCCGTCGGTCAAGCTCCCTACAGAGGAGGATTTGGCTGTTCCTGATCCGGAGGCTCAGTTGGTGGCGGCTCTTCATGTCATCCCAGATTGGACGGTCCCGTATTTGGCGTATATGAACCGGGGCGAGTTACCGGAGGATGAAACTTTGGCCAGGCAGATAATCCGGCGGTCCAAGTCGATGACTATTATCAATGGAGAATTACATCATTGCAGTGTGATAGGGGTGTTTCAGCGTTGCGTGTCCCCTGAAGAAGGCCGTGAGATTTTGCGTGAGATCCACGAAGGGGATTGTGGTCACCACGCCGGTTCAAAGTCTCTGGTAGCCAAGGCCTTTCGTCGCGGTTTCTATTGGCTGACGGCTCATGCTGATGCTGAGGACTTGGTCAAAAAGTGTGATGGTTATCAGAAATTCTCACAACGCGCTTATGTACCGGCTCAAGAGTTGAGGATAATCCCAATCACTTGGCCGTTTGCGACTTGGGGGCTAGATATGGTTGGGCCCTTTAAGAGATCTAAGGATAAGAAGACCCACCTTCTGGTGGCGGTTGATAAGTTCACTAAGTGGGTGGAGGCAGAGCCAGTCAGTAAGTGTGATGCAGCTACGGCGGTTCAATTCATCAAGAAGGTGATTTTCCGGTTTAGCTTTCCACACAGCATTATAACTGATAATGGCACTAATCTATCCAATGGTGCTATGAAAGAATTTTGTCAACGTGAGCACATCCGGCTTGACGTATCATCAGTGGCTCACCCCCAGTCTAATGGTCAAGCGGAGAGAGCCAATCAAGAGATCCTGAGCGGCATCAAGTCCCGGCTCATGGTTCCTTTACAACGGACGCCGGGTTGTTGAGTGGAGGAGTTACCTTCTGTGTTATGGAGCATCAATACCACGCCCAACAGATCTACGGGTTACACGCCCTTTTTCATGGTTTACGGAGCAGAGGCGGTTCTCCCTAGTGACATCCGTCATGACTCGCCTCGTGTGGCGGCTTACGTTGAAGCTGACAATGAGAAGGCACGACAGGAAGCACTTGACCTGTTAGATGAGGAGCGTGACATGGCAGCAGCTCATTCGGCGATTTACCAGCAAGATCTGTGTCGCTATCACAGCCCCCGGGTTAGAACCAGAACTTTTCAAGAAGGCGATTTGGTGCTCCGACTCATCCAGGATCAGACTAATATGCACAAGTTATCCCCGCCCTGGGAAGGGCCCTTTGTGGTCAGCAAGAATCTACATAACGGGTCATACTACCTTATCGATGTTCGAGAGCACAAAGACTCACGTAAATCGGAGGAGGAGACCAACCGGCCGTGGAATATCGCTCATCTTCGGCCTTACTATACTTGAGCCACATGCTCTTCTTATGTACATAATTATGATAATGTATATATTATAGTCAAGTTAATAAACCGGAGCTTCAGCTAAAGCGGGGTCTCTGTTGTTTTTCTTCAATCATGTGTGGTGACATGGGGGCTTCTGTTTATAAAGCGGAGTCCTGTTTGCCCATTGATCCGGCTTATAAAGCAATATAAAAAAATTACTTGGGGGCTTGGTCGTATTCGAACCATAGCTACACCTCTTGATCGGCGTAAGGCCACCAAGGAAATCACTTGGGGGCCTGGTCGTATTCGAACCATAGCTACACCTCTTGATCGGCATAAGGCCATCAGGGAAATCACTTGGGGGCTTGGTTGTATTCGGACCATAGCTACACCTCTTGATCGGCTTAAGTCCAAAAGGAAATAACTTAGGGGTCAAAGAGAGTGTTGCAAAAGCACAACTCAAACATAGGCACCCACTGAGCACAGCTCAAAATATTGCTTGGGGGCTCTTTGCTTCTCAAAGAACAAAGAGTCTACACCCTTGTAATAGGCTATCAAGCCAGGCTTGGAAGCCAGGTGTATTCACCTAAAACCCCGGGTTATCTTGCCTCTTTAAGTAAGCCACTCCGTCCAGGTAATCCTGGTATGACCCGCCGATCGTTTGACAAGTCAATCTCATAGACCCTGAATTTTTCAAAGTTAAAACGACGATTGGTTAATGTGAGGTCCACCTTAAAAGGATTTGTAAAATGGTTTAACTCAGTGGCCTGGCAGCCCATGAAAAGCCTCGATTTTGGGCCTGGCAGCCCATGAAAAGCCTCACATGTTTTCTTTATGCTTTTATTTGCCAAGTTTTTTTCTCCTTTGATGAGGTTTATAATATTTTATGATAAACCGGTGTTTATTGACCCGGCTTGGCTTTCAACTACAAGTTGTCAGTACATGATCAGTTATAATCCGGCATTTATTGACCCGGTCTGGTTTCGACTACAAGTCACCAATGTTATATGGATAATCCGGTGTTTATTACAACCCGGTACGGTTTTATCATAAACCGGCGCAATATGGAAGGGGTTATCAGTACTCAAGATTGGGGTTATCACCCTTACTACAAAAACTTTTGGTCAACCAACGATGTGATTCAATGTCACATGTATCATCTATTTCATATATGATTATTTTCAAGTACATCGTTGGTTATAAACCCTGGCTATATTTGGGCATCATGACCCGTCCGGCGGTAAAATCGCCAGGACACTTTCAACTTCTTGTATGCAAGAACAACTTGAATAAACCGCCACGGATTATGAACATAATATATCCTAAGCATGGCGGATTAACAGTGTCAGGCAAAATAAATATGCGCGATGGCATAGCAGACCAAGTGTTTGAACTAGCCTATTACAAGGCGCTTTAATGCCCAAAAGAATAATTGTTTCGGCAAGTGTTGCAGTACGCAGGAGGTTAAACCGGCCTCCAGGTTGTGACTCGTCACTAGGCTGACTTGACGGCTGTGGATCATCTTGCGCCGGTTCATCCTCCTCATCTCTACCCAGTGGCTGGAAGTCAATGGTTGCCCAATCGATCCCAGATAGGGCTTGGAATACAGCTTCATCGCTTATAAGTGTGGACGGTTCAACGTTAGGGGCATAAGTGTGCTTACGGATTGGCGGGATAAGATTTTGAGCGTGAGGAGTTGGTGCAGCAACCTGTTTGTTGTTGACGTCATAAATCGCATGATAGTGTGAAAGATCAGTTTCTTCAGCCAATTGGCAAGCCAGTGGACACATTTCCCTGGTTATGGCTCGGAGGTCATCATTGTCAAAATCTGACCCGTCTTCTCTTAAGCTCGGATAGCCTTTACCCACATCCACCGGATCAAGATCAGGCACCCATGCTTTAGCTCGGGTTAGCGCAGTCAGAGCACCTGCCCTTGCAGCTGATCTTTTTTAACTCTTCAAACCGGGCAGGCAGCATTGACAACCTTTCTAAGGTTTCCTTGATTAAGGTTGGGGGCTTCTTGTTATGAGAAGCAGTGCATATGATCCGTTGTGTGCCGGTATATAATTGCTCTATAAGAGTATAGGCAGCCTTCAATTCCGTCTGCATGTCAGAGCCCAGATGGGTAATGCGAGTTCCTGCATCATTACAAGCATCAGTAAACCGGCAACTGATGGGATAATATATGTTGAAAACTTAAAAGTGAGGATATTTACCAAACACAACAGTGGTCATGGCATTTATTTGCCGCTTTAAACCAGTCAGCTCTTCTGCCACTAGTTTAAGGGCTGCTTCTGCATCTTCATCTCTCTTCTGCAATGTGATTTTCTCTATGTCCCAATCCGCCCGCTCCTTCTTGAATTTTTCCTTCAGCTTCATGGCTGCTAAGGCACTGGTCATCTCATCTTTAGCTTTGGAGGTTTCTGCTTGCTGGGACTTGATGTTTTCTTGAAGATCAGCGGTTTGGGCTTCCTTTTTGCTCAGCTCAGCCTATAAGAGACAGATATATCATGAGTTGGCAGTATATATTTGAAGTACCAAGCACATAACAAGTTATACACTTGGTACTTGGGGGCTAATGCCTATTTGCTTGTTATCAAAAAAATTTACAAGTCCCAAGCACAATACAAGTATTATTCTTGGCACTTGGGGGCTAATGTATATTTTGCTCAAAGTAAACATTGGTAAAAGTCCCGGTTCAGCTTGAAAAGATAAACCGACCCTTGGGGACTACACAGTCAAAAGTAACAAGGTTATTATTCTAAAGTCCCGGTTCATCTTAATAAGTTAAACCGGCCCTTGGGGGCTACGCAAGCAAAGTTGAGGTATTCTAAAGTCCTGGTTTAGATTGATATCATAAACCGGCCCTTGGGGGCTACTGGAGTTGATATTTGGACACAGGAGAAAAACAAATATGCACAGTTAAGCAGCAGTTACCTCATATCATTCTTTCATCAAGTTCACTAAGCCGACTTCATAGTCACGGCTTGTGTACAGACGGTTCAAGAAGCCAGAATGAATGTCTTGGGCGTTGAGATGGGCGTAGCTTGACAAGTCTGCATTCCACTTGCCTTTGCTCATAGCAGAAAGCTCTTCCTTGGCACTATGCTTTGATAAAGCAACAGGATTACCAGGGGTGGTGTGGCCAAAGCCAGTAATCATAGCATCATCTGCCTTGTCATCCGCAGCCTTGACTGGGCTTGACGGTTTATCAGCGGCGCAGACTTGGCTTGATGGTTTTTCAGTGGCTCAGACCGGGCTTGTCGTTTTATCAGCATGGCCCGTTGGATCAACTTCCACTTGTTCAACAACAAAGTCATAATCTTGCGGCGGTGGATCATCAAGCATGACGTCAGCATTTGTTCCTTCCGGCTCTGGAGTTTTTTCCGGTTCAATAACCACATTATCGTCAGCCGGTTTATTTAACCGGGCCTTCTTGCTGGGTCTAGGCTTGGCACTGAGGAGAACAAACATAAAGGTCAATACATCGGGAAAATATAATATATCAAGGATAAAATTAAAACATAACTCACCCAGGAACCGTCTTGAGGGGCGGAAGTTGTGTGGCCGTTGACTCGCCAGAGGATGAATGAGGTGTTCCCTGATAACTCGAATCAGACGGATTAAGAGGCTGTCGAAAACAACCCGCCTTGGGGTAAGAAGTATCAGGAATATAAGAGACCTCTGATCGACGTTTTCGGACTGGAGTATTTGGTAAACCGGCGAAGGTAACTACCTGGCCGCTGTGCCGGGTTGTCCGGCGAGCTTCGTGTTGCTGCTTCTTCAAAAGAAAGTTTGGGTCCAAGTGAGCTAGGGGGTGAGAAAATCTTACTTTCCGGTTTGCTTGACGAATTTTTTGTGTTGGCAGAGGATCTGAACTGGAGGAAAGAATAATTACCTCTACATTGTCAGCATGGCTGCCTTTAGCGTCATCCTGATAATAGTCATTGTCAATGAGGTGTATGAAGAACGAACCAAGAGAGTCAAGTTCTACCTCTGAATCCAGATTATCCAGATCATCATCAACGTTTGGGTCAGATGGTTCAACATTTTTCTTCTTGGCAGGTTTTTTGATAACCTTTGTTTTGGGGCGAGGTGTCTTCACCTGTTTATCCTGCGATTTCTTTTTCCAGAACGGATCATCGTCCTGTCAAAAATTGATGAAAGATATAAGGGAAGATTATAAGGGTCGGATTAAAAATAAGAGTTATGCAATTCTTACAGCTGGCGGTTTATTGAAAACACAGAAGGACTAAGCCCTGTTTTGCTGCAGACAGCCACCGGTTCATCCAATATCTTTTTAACAGCTTCTGTAATTTCAGCATCAGTTAGCTGAATGTTGATATGCCCGAGATCTTGTAGGTTCCCTGTATATTCGCACATTAAACCGGGGCGGCGGCTTAAAGGCAGAATGCTCCAAGATATCCAGCAGCGAACAAAGTCAACGCCTGTTAAACCGTTCGCAACAAAGTCCCTGAGCTTGGAGAGTTGAGGTGCATAGTTGGACCGTTCCTTTGCAGTCAGTTGTTGAGGGAATGGATGTGTGTTGATAAGCCGGTGAGCACAATAACCCGACAGAGGATTTTCTTCAATGGGATACATATCTCGGCAATAGAACCAAGTCTGGTTCCAATCTTTAGGATGAGTATGATGTTTGGCGTGAGGAAAACTGACATCTTTCCTTTTTTGAATTGAAACCCCGCCAAGTTCAGTATTGGGCCCATTTGTAAATTCAGTGCGGCGGTTCAGATAGAAGAAATCTCTGAACAGTTCAACTGTGGGTTCTTCCTGCAGATAAGCCTCGCAGAACACTTGAAAGTTGCAGATATTGGACACATAGTTGGGCCCAATATCTTGAGGGTGGAGTTGGAAGCTAGCAAGCTCATCACGGAATTTTTTTGATCCGGGGGGACTGAACCCTCGACCCAGGTGATCAATGAATACAATCACTTCTCCATCCTTAAGTTCAGGAGGATTTTCTGGACCGGGGCCCTCCAGTGTATGACGTCCTTCTTTGCTAAAGCGCCGGTTGCAACGCATCCATTCAGTTTTTCTTCAGTAACCCGGGAGGGGACCCAGTTACAAGCATAAAATTGTTTGGCCATTTCATTGAAAAGCTGGAAAAAGATTAATGCTGGTTTAAGATTCATGACTGACAAGTATAAAGCGACGCAAGACCAAAAGGAGAAAACATAGGCGTACACATTGTTAAACTGGAGTCTGACATTGAAAGGTTAAAGGAATCAGCGGTTTAAAAGAGGGCTAATGGTACTTGCCGGATTATCATTTTGTAAAATTAAACCGCCTATACAGGTATGGAAGGTACAGATCTGAAATAACTAAGTGATGGAAAAACAGGTTTTCGTAATTTGGCGTCGCAAATTTGGATCTACCGTGTGTCAGAAAATGGAAAAATATTCAGGGTTAAATATTCTGATATTTGAACAGTCGAGGGATCCAGATGGGATTTTTCTGCTATAGAGAGATGCACTAATGGAAAAAGGACTATAGATATCACTAAACAGAGGAAAAAGTTAAGGTTTGAATCTAAGAGCCATGGCACAATGATGAATGCCGATGAACTACGATGAACACCGAAACCCTAATGGCGGATTTAGAGCAAGGAAAAGGGAAACTTACTGATGCTTACGGAACAACGGAGGAGCGCCGCGTTTCTCTGGTACGTTCAGGTTGATGTAACGACCGGAGTTGAGGTCGAGGGCGGAGCTTGATGACGGCGGCCGCGCGTGAGGGTTAGGTCGGCGCAAGGAAGAAGAAGAAGTGAGGACGCACGGGGGGGGGGGGGGGATGATAAGGACCCCCCGGTCTTATTTATGAGGCGAAGGGATAAGTGACATGCATGAAAATCGAGGAGCCCAAAAGTTGGATATGTAACAGAGCTGTCACCTCGATTGTCGGAGGCTCATTAATGAAGGTGCGGTATATATACTTTTTAATAACAGGTGATGTCATGGTGGTTTATTATAATCCTGTAAGATGATGTCATGGCAGATTACAAGATTTATGCGAAGGTGCCGAAGGAGGAATTTTCTAAGGTATTGAAGATTGACATGAACAGGTTCAAATCAATCTGGGGCCTAATGTTGGGGATATTACTATTGAATATAAACCGGCGAGGAGGGGCCGGGTTATACCCATAAAGAGTTATTCATATTGAAGCCCATGAAGACAAGGAATATGGCGCTTTACGGAGGAGATTTAACATGAAGGCCCAGGGCCCAAGGGCGGATTAAGGCCCGTAGACATAAACCACCGTTGATATGTAACTTGTGTTGTAAGATAGGAGAGGGTAGAAACCGAGCCGGACACGTTTATAAGCCGGCCTCGGGATTCTGTAAACCGACGGGCGTCAACCTATGTAAAGAAAGGGACGACCCGGCAGCGGTTTAGGGACAAGAAACAACAACTCGAGAGCCAGGCATAGCGGATTCGCTCCCTGGTCATCGAAACCCCAGCAATTCCACATCAACTGGATTAGGCCTTTACCTTCACCGCAAGGGGCCGAACCAGTATAAACTCCTTGTGTCCTTTGTCTCGCTTTAACCCCTTTAAGCTAACCCATCCCGATGGCTCCACGACTAAGTCCTTTCACTAGGGCATCTGCCGTGACAAAACCATGACAGAAGGGCAGCAAGGTTGATGTAGAGGCCCTCCATGATCGAATCCCTCTCCGGCGTAGTGCCGAAAAAGGTCCCAAGATGGGATCTCACGAGAACAGAAGCTTGCGGCGGCGGAAAAGTATTTTTGTGGATGCTTCTGATGTTAGGGGAATATTTGAGAATATATAAGGCTGGAATTAGGTTTAGGGGACCCTCGAGGGGCCCACAAGCCAGGGGGCGCACCCTAGAGGCTTGTGGCCTCCTCGGGACTCCTTTGGCCCTCTCCCCAAGTCTTCTGGGTGTCTTCTGGTCCAAGAAAAATCACCGTAAAGTTTTATTCCATTTGGACTCCGTTTGATATTCATTTTCTATTAAAGTCAAAAACAGGGAAAAACAAAAACTGGCACTGGGCTCTAGGTTAGTAGGTTAGTCCGAAAAATAATATAAAATAGTATATTAATTCATATAAAACATCCAAAACAGATAATATAATAGCATGAGACAATAAAAAATTATAGACACGTCGAAGACGCATCAAGGGCCAAAGAAGAAGAATAAGGAGGCCCCCCCTTCCCCTCTCCTCCGGTGGCGCCGGGACGCCTCCAGGGACATCTCCGCCATCTCCATCACCATTACAACAACTTTTTCCTCTCTTCTCATGGTGATGTCTGAGTAGTTCATCCTCGGGATTGAGGATATGTACTAGTAGCTATGTATTTGGTCTCTCTCACACACATGCTCTTGGAAGATTCCAATTTTAGTTGTATCATGAGCTTTACTAATATAGTTGGATCTTATGATGCTCCCCCTATACCATTTTTGTGGTGAATTGAGTCTTGCTCTTTGAAGTTTCTTTATGTTGAATTGAATATTTTGGATTTGAGATTACATGATGCATGCTTAGTAGTTAACTTGCGGATACCCAAGGTGACATTTGGGTACTCTATGCATAAAAGGTTGAACGATAAGTATCAAATGGTGTTATCATCGTACAATTTCTAAGACTATCCGTAACAATTGGGATGATTCAATAGGTTAAGATTGGAAACTTTGAGGTGGTTTGTTGTTAAGCCCACCTACGCGAGTCCATCATAGTTTCTCTGATAAAAGTAGAAACTTTGAAGTGATTCTTTGCTGCACTTTTTGAGGGTTTATCATGATGATTAACTATGTTAATGGTTTTGATGGCTGGCACTAGTGAAAGTATGAACCCTAAGCCTTATTTCCAAGGATTGAAACCATTTTTTATTTACTTTTGTTCATTTTTACCTAGATTCCCTTATTTATTCAGATTACAAAAAGCTATTTCTACCATTCATATCACACCATCTCTTCGTCGAACTAGTGCACCTATACACTTGACAATTTTATTGGGTGTGTTGGGGACACAAGAGACCACTTCTATTTGGTTACAAGATTGCTTGAGGAGATCACTTTCATCCTACATCTCTCATGGATTGATAAACCTTATGTCATCCACTTACGGAAATTTGTTGTTGTCCTACAAAACTATACGCTTGGAGGCCCAACAAAGTCTACAATAGTAAATTGTGTAGTACACATAAAGCTATTTGTGGCGTCGTTACCGGGAGGTGAGTGCTTGAAGGTATCTTCATTAGATCTTGCATTGTATCATTTATTTATTTTAGTTTGGTTTATAAAATAAATCTACAAAAAATGAAGATGAGTGCACTTGGTCATGTTTATAAAGTATATCTTGAGAACATTGAGTTAGAACATGGTCGTGATGTATTCAGACAAGAATTTAGAAACGTGATTGACGTGAGTTCTTCGAATGTTAATCGTGATTGCAATGTTATTAGTATTCTGTCCATGAATGCCATTAATATTAATGATGGTTGCACCAGGCATGATAAAATTTCTAAAGAAGTTTCTTATAATCATGTCAATTTTTTTGGAGAGCATAGACCTTGTGGAAGAACATAATTTATGCATGATAAATATTATAAAGTGCATAGATATGAGAGAACTAGAATATGGCTTATAGAACTAGATGATTATGCTAAAGAATTGTGTTCTCTTCATTCACTTACTTTTGTACTTTGCAGTGAAGTTGGTCATCTTAATTTTCAATGCATGTCTTATCATGATCGAATCATGGCCAAATATTATGATGACATGATTACCTTCATAATTGAACTTCCACTACTGCAGGATGCTGCTAACGCGACACTACAATCAGAGACCCTTCGACGAAACTGTGTGCGATGCAATAATCGCAAACGGTGGTGTAAAAGAACCATAAAAAAGGTGCAAAACGTTTGCGATGGCGGAGCCATCAAACACGGTTCAGATTTTAGTTGCTTGCGCGATCCAGGGCATACGGTTCAGTCCAGTGAACTATTCGCGATGAGGCGGAACAAAAGAAATGGGCAGCCTCATGAAGGCGTGTGCGATATAGAGCATACGTTCACTCAGATGAACTGTTTGTGATTAGGCAACACAAAAGAAACGGTCAGCCAGATCAAGGTGTGTGTTATTGAGGGCATACGCTTCAAAAGGATTAACTGTTTGCGATTAGGCAACATAACAAAAACCGGTCAGCCAGATCAAAGTGTCTGCGATTGATGGCATACACTTTACATGGATGAACTGTTTGCGATTAGCCACAACAACTGAAATAGTTAGATAGATCAACGTGTGTGCGCTAGATGGGCACACACATCTATTATATATAAAAAGTATTTGACGGGTTAACCAATAAAAAGAGAAATAAGCTAGAAATTACCACAATAATTAGAATGGCTCCGGTTTGTAAGAAGATTGTACCAAAACTTGACCCAAATAGGACTACAAACACCATGCCAAGTTTCATGATTTTGAGGCAAGTTTTGGATTTACAGTAATTTTAAAACCAGGTTTCTCAATGTTTACTGTCGAGTCGACACCACCCTGGATATGCTTTTTCCTCGTGGGTCCCAAATGATAAATCCAAATATGTGACTACCATGTAGCTTTTCTTATTAAGAATTACAACCCTTGGTGTGCAAGCTGAAAATAAGTTTGTGGGTGCTGGTGCACACTAAAAACTCGTGGTTCTGTAATGAACAAAGATCTCAAGGATCCCGCGAGAGTGATGTTCTTTGCTTATGTTGTGAATGCTTATAATATTTATGTCTTAATTAAAGAAATGGCAAGCCATTGGCCCAGTTTGAAAGAAAATATGGGTCAAAGCCGAGTTGAAAAGGGCAACAATATCTAACTCCAGCTAACAAACAATACAAAAGCACGATGATTAATTGCTCATCAGGTTTATACAAAATCCAGATTAAACAGGACAATGACATCTAACTCAACCAAAGTTTTCGGCAGTCACAATCAAATGGATCGGTCTGATCCATAAATTCAAGATCAACGGCCAGAAATTCTACTGGTCCATGATGACAAGTTGTTGTAAATATAAGCCGAGCACGATCAGAAGCCCTTAGGTCCACATGAAACTTCTTTTTATGTTGTTCAACACCTGCAAAGAATTTTCTTGTTGAAAAACTTAATCCTCACGGACAATAGTGCCCTCACATTCAACATGAAGAATGTGACAGAGATAGTGTTTGCGTTGTTGGATGCATATCCTTCCAGTGTTACTGTCTTCAAACGAATGTCGTGAGATCTGAGAAAATCCCGGTGCTTCTTGAATAATCGATTGGTTATACCTTTTTTCCCATGTGTTAGTGCCTAAATAGAGATGAAGATTGAAAACAGTTCATGTCTAAAAAAGGTTATGTTGAAAGAGTGATAGCTGAACGATTAATTATAGTACATTATATATGGGCTTTCAATGTGCGTGAAATCATCACCTTCATATACAAATTCTCCAGACATGGAAAGCATTGCAGCAAGGCAATAATGATGTTGAGATAAAAACACCACATAGTGATATATAAGGTCTTGTCAGAATCCACCACCACTGATAGGATGGACAAGCGCTTCATTGAGCATAGACCATAATATTAACACTGAAAGTGTACTCCAAGATGATACTTAACTTATGCGCACAAATGAAAAATGCAAATTACAAAAGTGTACGTGAATAATATACAATACCTCAATAGGTGTGGAGGCAAACACCATCTCGAACCATTTAAACGGATCACTAATTGCACCCAAGGTCTCCAGTTTAGGCGCAGAGACCACATTTATTTGTGAAGGTTTATAAAAACAATTAAGGAGCAACCTTTGAAGTGAAGGGGCGTCTTTGATGATGAGATCCTATCCTTCAAAATGTATTCCAATGCTTACAAGGTGAGACAACTTTATTTTGAGACAAGGGATATGGATTCCTATTCCAAAAACAAGCACCAAACGCCGCAGTGCAGGGCAGCTAGAGTGGATGATGCTGTGAAGTGAGGCCACCGACAGATCAACCAACACAAGCGCAAGTTTTTTCAGCACTGGCAGTCGAAGCATTTGTACCAGATAGTCTGCTAGATGGCACCGGGTCAAGGTGGCGGTGTGGAGAGAGGAGGAAAACCATGATATGGTCATCGACGGTGAGGGCACAGATGCAGCTCTTGGTGGAAACCTATCACTGTAATGGTAGAACTCAAGCTGCTGGAGTTTATCGAATTGACGGGATGTCAGCCAGGCGGCCACCGTGCAGGGTATGTCTAGCAGGTAGCATGCCGGGATGCAGATGCGTTGAATGGAGCCCCCGTGGGAGGAGATGATGGCTCCGGGGAGTTCAGAATCATCATCGACAGATAGTGGCGACGATCGAGATTAATGCGCGGTGCGCCATGCAGTGCGCCACCGAGATGCGAGGACTTGTGTGCGGCAGCCATCCTTGGTGGGGAGAAGGGAGATGATCTCCCCAAGGATTCCGTCCGGGAGATCGCTGATGCGGTCCGCCGGAAATTCTACTGGTTCCTTAGGTTCAGGGGGGCGCTTCTGGCCGCATAGTCGGGTCAAAGATCTACATCCGGCGGCGGCGCTGGTCGGAGCCTCATCTGTGTCCATACCAATCTGAAAGAAAAAATGGCATAACATGTAGGACATTCGAAAACAATTCCCAAGATCATGAAGAAAAAAGGCAGGTGACTAACCGGTTTTCCGTCGGAGTCGCAGTTGTTGCCGGAGTTGCTGTTGACCTCCAGCTCCAGCTGGGAGGGGGGGGGGCACGACGGCGCCAACGAATTCAAGGTCGTGCTGCTGCCCGCGCGAGACCTCGTCGACGACAACGGAAACCTCTGTGGCCAGCTTGACGCGTTGTGCTGTGCTTCACCATCCCCAGCGACGCCACTCCCTCCGATGGTGCACTTCGGCAGCATCGTCATTCCGGAGTCCAGACGTCGGTGACCACTGTGGACCAGGGGTGCGGCCGCCTATTATGGCCGGCGGCTCGGGCGCGCAATTAATATGGACTAGTGGGAGTGAGGCAGGCTGCGGTCAAAAGTTGTCTCGCCTCCCGGTGAGCCTGCGCGGCGGACGTCTGCCATTCCTACCATCATTTCACACAGCTACTCGCATGCCTCCCAGTCAATACACACACCTGCACGCACGCCTCTCGGTATGCCTGCGTGGCGGACTGATCGCATGTGTCCCGTCAACTCACGCCTGCTCACACGACACACGGGGCATGTGGCAGCACGTATATTTTTTTGGTTTATTTTCTGCCGCTTTACTGCTTCACTCAACCGTTTGCGTTAAAGAGATGCACAAATCCCGCGTTGAACATCTCGCACGCTTCTCGTGAACCTACGCATCGGACGAGTTTTGGATTACTAGAATTTAAAAACCAGGCATCTAAATGTTTTGCCGGCAATCAACAGTGCCCTGGTGTTTGAAATTCATTCTCATTTCTTGCATGGGACCTAAGCATGCACATAAGGACACATATTTGATTTTTCAACCAATTTATAGTCACTGGAGCATGCGCATGTAGTTTAAATTTGAATTATGCACATAAATGCATTGAAAACTTAGTTAATGCATAAAAATGTCCAAACGAACCCCGAAAAATCACAAAAATTGACACAACACTCCTTTTGTTCTATATTGACACGAGAAAAAAAATTGAAAGCAATAAGAGGCAATGGATATTGTTTCGTCCCCAAAGGTGGGACGTTCCCTACCGAAAACCATCATGCTTGTTGTGTGAAGCTCCAGTTTGTGAGAAGCATATACCCAAACCTGCCCCAAATGGGACAAAATTTGTACCACGACATGCAAGTGCCCTTCCATGATAGCATGCCAAGTTTCATGAATTTCAGACGAGTTTTGGATATAGTTGAATTTAAAAACCAGGCATCTCAATGTTTTGCCGGCAATCAACAGTGCCCTGGTGTTTGAAATTCATTCCCATTTCTTGCATGGGACCTAAGCATGCACCCAAGGACACAGATTTGATTTTTCATCTAATTTATATGCACTAGAGCATGCACATGTAGTTCAAATTTGAATTATGCACATAAATGCATTGAAAACTCAGTTAATGCATAAAAATGTCCAAACGAACCCCAAAAAATCACAAAAATTCACACAACACTCCTGTTGTTCTATGTTGGCATGAGATTTTTTTTTGAAAGTAATAAGAGGCAGTGGATATCATTTCGTCCCCAAAGGTGGGACGTTCCCTACCGAGAACCATCATGCTTGTTGTGAGAAGCTCCGGTTTGTGAGAGGCATATACCCAAACCTGCCCCGAATGGGACAAAATTTGTACCGCGGCATGTTGATGCCGCTCCATGATAGCATGCCAAGTTTCATAAATTTCAGACGAGTTTTTGATTTACTAGAATTTAAAAACCAGGAATCTCAATGTTTTTTTTTACTGGGAGGAATCTCAATGTTTTGCCGGCAATCAACGGTGCCCTGGTGTTTGAAATTCATTCCCATTTCTTGCATGGGACCTAAGCCTGCACCCAAGGACACATATTTTATTTTTCAACCAATTTATATGCACTGGAGCATGCGCATGTAGTTCAAATTTGAATTATGCACATAAATGCATTGAAAACACAGTTAATGCATAAAAATGTCCAAACGAACCCAGAAAAATAAAAAAAATTCACACAACACTCCTGTTGTTCTATGTTGACACGAGAAAAAAAACTTGAAAGAAATAAGAGACAATGGATATCGTTTCGTCCCCAAAAGTGGGACGTTCCCTACTGAAAACCATCATGCTTGTTGTGAGAAGCTCCGGTTTGTGAGAAGCATATACCCAAACCTCCCCCAAATGGCAAAAAATTTGTACCACAACATGTTGATGCCGCTCCATGATAGCATGCCAAGTTTCATGAATTTCAGACGAGTTTTGGATTTACTAGAATTTAAAACCAGGCATCTCAATGTTTTGCCGGCAATCAACGGTGCCATGGTGTTTGAAATTCATTTCCATTTCTTGCATGGGACCTAAGCATGCACCCAAGGACAAAGATTTGATTTTTCAACGAATTTATATGCACCGGAGCATGTGCATGTAGTTCAAATTTGAATTATGCACATAAATGCATTGAAAACTCACTTAATGCATAAAAATGTCCAAACAAACCCTGAATAATTCCAATTCTTTTATGATCACTGCAGATAAAAGGTCTAGCCATTCAAACACCGTCCATGGCCGCTGTGACCCCGTTATGTTATTCAAATCAAGACCAAAAATCAAGTAGATCCCACACAGTTTATTATAACCAACCGTGTGAGATGCAGCACAAAATATCTTTGGACTGTGTCTGAATAAGGGACCGTGTCTGATGACACTTTGCGCGCCAGTTTTTTGGCTGAAGCGATTCCAAATTTTCGGCTTTCACGGAAATATCTACCTCCCCGCGCTCTCCCCCTTACCAAAAGCCACATTTCCCCTCTTTCTGCCTTCCTTTCCAAGTTGAAACCTTCACTCCTTGCTTGCAGCGCCGCCGCCTCCTCGCCGGTGACCCTCCTTCACGCTCCTCGGCCTTGCCTATCCAGGCAGGTAATCCACACCCGACCCCCATCCTCCTCCTCCTTCCACATCCCACATGCCCCTACACGGCCTTGGCCAGCATCTTCCACCCAAATCACCGACCCCTCCACCAAATAAGCGTTGGCCTAAGCCATGGTGCACGCAGTATAACCGGGACCTCAAGGAGCATTTGGCAGCGGAGAAGCAAATCGCGGCCGCACACGCGGATGAGGTCGCGATGGCTGCCATCCATGCCGACCCCCAGATCTTGAAGGAGCACCTTGCCATTTGCTAGCTATGCCGGTTAAGCATGCTCAGTTTACCCGTTGCGTGTGCTGCTCTTGCCTTTCCTTCACAAATTCTAGTGAATTGTGCTATCTAATTTTACCATGCAATCTGTTGCTCTAGTGTATATGTTCTATATATCATGCAGTGTGGTGCTCACTTATTAACTGTTTTGTTAATTAGTTGTCGTCTTCAGTTAACTGTTTGGTTCAATTCTACAAATGTGATGTTCAATTCTTCAGGCTGCAATTTTGTATTGTCTTCCGTGTGAAATTATACCCTGTGAGGAATAAAATGAATTTGGCTGTAGTAAATACATGAGAAACAAATACAATTGCTATAATCGGCTGTAGTTAACTGTTTGGTTAACTGTCTGATCTTCTATTAGGAGTATGTTATATTGTGCAATGTGGTGCTCAGTTAATGTTTGGTTCATTTGTTGTCGTGTTTAGTTAACTGCTTGGTTCAATTCTGCAATGCGATGTCCAATTGTCATGGGTAGAATTTTGTATTGTTGTGCATGTGAGGAATAAATCGAATTTGGCTGCACTTAATACATGAGAAACATATACAAGTACTATATTTCCTAGTTCTTAATCGTGCTTGGTTTGGATAAATGGGTGATGCGGAGCATCCCTCGCCTACCCACACCGACACTCCTTCAGCACCGCAAGCACCGCGAGGGCCAATGACAAGAGCACGTGCACGCAACATCGAGAACAAGGTCACTTCTTTCCTTTTCGAGTCTCGTTTGGATTCGTGTGAGAATTGGATTCTACCATCATCGGAAACATTGTTCGTTCTTAGGTACCAAGAAGATGACCGTGAGAAGGAGAGGAAGGAGAATCGAGCGACCATGAAGCAAGGGAAAGAAGAGTAGAAGGAGAAGAAGCAAGGGCCTAACCCCCCTGGACACCCCGGGTGCTCGGCACCTGCAGCCCCGGGTGCCTGGCCACCCCACCTGGGAGCTGCCCCGACTTGGTCCGGGTGCCCGGCCTTGGCCTCTCGGGTGCCGGGACTGCTCACCATACCAAGGCTTCGGTGCCTGGCCTTGGCCGGCCGGGTGCCCGTCCCTGCCCCTCCAACTGATGGGCGCTGCCTCGGTGCCCGGGCTTGAGGCCCCGGGTGCCCGACCACCCCACCTGCCAGCCTCCAGCGCTCCTCCGGGTGCCCGGGCCTTGGGACCCCGGGTGCCCGGCCACCCTACAGCCGCCCCCTGAGCAGGCTGGGTGCCCGTCCCCTGTTGCCCGGGTGCCCGGATCCCTTCGGTCCTTCCGCATGTTTTTGGCCTTTTGGCCTTTGTACCCCATCTCTTAACTTGTTTCGTCCTTAAACTATATAAGGGCATCTCCTAGGTCATTTGTATGGAGTATTTTCGAACACCAAAGAGAGCTTTGCTCCTTGTATCCTCCTCCTCTTGGAGATCAAGACCCCTCTTTGGGAAGAATCCTTGGGATTATCAAGCCCTCCTCTTGAAGGAGATCAAGATCAAGACCTCACCTAGTGGGATGAACTTACCTAGTGCTATTTCCTTGAATTGTTCATGTAATCTTGTGGATCTCTTGTGTGCTACCCTAGTGGATGTGATATTGGGTTTGTTTGAGTGATTTGTGCCTTGTGTTCTTGAGTGTTCTTCCTCCTTTTCCCCCTCCAAGTGTGAAAAGATCCCCTCTAGGGTTTCACCCTACAACATCTTGGTATCATGAGCAAGGTTGATTCACATCTTGGAGTCCCATCCCCCCATTTGCTGGCTTGATTTTGTTGTTTTTAGTCCAAATTCGAAAATTCCCCACAAAAACAACCCCCAAAATTTTTCTTGCAATTTGTTGGATCTTGTGAGATTTGGTTGTTTTGGTCCATGGATTTGATGTTTGGCAAGTGGATCTAGCCCCTCCCCAACAATCCCCACCCTTCCCACCATGAAATCCATCGAATTTGGCCTTTCCCCAAAGATTTCCGCCCAAATCGGCCACCACCGGGTGCCCGCACCTCGAACCACCGGGCACCCGCACCCCCGGGCCATTTTCCCCTGACCACCCCGGGCACCCGTACCCTCCACCCCCGGGTGCCCGCACCCCCCCGAATCAGCCCAACTACAACACCAAATTGACCATAACTTCCACCTCCCAAGTCCATTTTTGTGTTCTTTAGCTCGTTTGGAAGCTCTTGACACCCCATCCACATATATCATTACCACCACCATTAGCCTCCATCAAAAAATCAACACAAAAACACCCACCTTCCGCATTTGACCGATTTTGAGTTGTGATTTGCGTTTCCTAAGGTGTTTCGGCTACTTAGGAGCGTGTGACATCGACATCATCGCCTCGGCGTCATCTTCACCGCTAACCGTAAGAAAGGACGGTAACCTCGACGACACTTACCTTTGATTTTGCATTGAGAGCCCTAGCCTTTCGTGTTGCTTACCCATCGAGACTAGCGAGTTGAGAATTTCCGAGCCATGCTATTGTGCACCGTAGTGATCGTGTTATCATCTTAGTGCCATAAGTCTCTCCCGTGCATATCTTACATACTTGTCTCATATCTTATTTGGCTCGAGCATCAAGCATAGTGAAAAAAAGAAAGAAAGAAAAGCTTTTAAGCACAAGAGGAGAAACAAAGAGCTTGTAAGCAATAGCATCGAGCCATTTTTCATACTCATATCATCTTGGTCACCGCATACATAGAATAGTTCGGATTGAAGACGACACGTTTCTCTTATAGGTTGGTGCACATGCGTATCTTGCCCATTTGAGCCATCGAGCTAGCGTCTCTCTAGCATTAGTACAACAAGAGCATTTTCCGTGGTTGCACATTTTGAGCTCACCCCTTGGTTCTACGGATCCAGTCTATCTTCCGTGTGTGTGTTCCTACTGATATCCTTGGCTTTGATCTATTTGCTTTACTTGCATTTTTGTGAACCTTCTCAACCTTATCGATATCTTGACTAACATTTGCTTGAAATTTTTGCCACCATCGTAACCGAGATCCTCCAAAAGCCTTTTACTTGTAGGTGTGAGATACAAACCCGGTTCCAATTCTACTATTGTAGCATTACATTGAGTGATACTTGTTACATCCTCAATCCTCGGAAAAGGTAACCTCAGTATTGTTCTCTCATTTTTCTACTCACCCCACTTGGTTATGATGGATAGGCCAAGTTTGTCGGCAAACCCGCTCTTCGAGGACCAAGGTGGCGAGGCCGACTACGTCACCAAGGGCCACTTCTTCATCGTGCAAAGGGCTATCCATCAAGAAAGTGAGGCCTTGGGTGAACGCCTTGACCGACTCACCGCCGACGTTCATCAAGCGGAAGCAAGGAACCGCGACTACATAGACGACAAGTTCACTACACAAATGGAAGAGCTCTGCAACATGATCGTGAGACACCCGCCTTCCTCGTCTACTTCAACAAGACGGCACCACTCAAGCCACCGCTCAAGTCGACACTCTTCGGACTACTCATCTTACGATACAAGTCCTCCCCGAGCTCGAGTCCCTCGACAGCAAGCACCTCAAGATCGCCAAGCTCAAGAAAATCCATTCTATGGCAATGGCTTACAAGACCGAGTCCGAGCACGTGAAAGGGTGCGACAACAAGCGCAAGAACCAAGGGAGCAAGAGCAAATGCCTCCACAAGTGCCACGGCAACAACCTCAAGATGAAGACGCCATCCGTCAAGAACAAGAGGAACGAGCGCGCCTACACCAAGAGGAGCAAGATGCCGAAGCACTTCGACAACAACAACTACGGCGAGAAGTTCAAGCTCAAGCGGCCCTAGATGCACTCTGAGATTCCACACGTGCCGTTGCCCAACGCGGTCAGGAAGCACGAGAACAAGAGGAAGCTTTTCGTCAAGAGATACAAGAAGAAGCTGCGAGACGCGAAGAACAACAAGAAAGGCGCAACCAAGCGCATATCCCTCGTCCTCCTCCACGACAACAACGACACCAAGTGGACCAAGTGCTTTGAGACCCTCCTCCACGCCAAGAGCGACATCTTGAAGAACAAGCATTCGAGGACATTCCTCCATGGCAAGAGCGACATCAAAACCTTTACTTCGATGAAGAACTCCGCTACGGCAAGCTCAAGTTCACCATGCCCAAGTTCTCCGGAAGCAATGGTCCCGAAGAGTATCTCTCATGGGCCTTGAAGGTGGAAAAGATATTCTGTCTTCACAACTACGACGAGGAGAAGAAAATCGCCATGGCCTCCCTCGAGTTCCAAGACTACGTTCTCATTTGGTGGGAACAAGTGATCGAGCGACGGCATACAAGAGGCGAACCACCAATCACAACATGGACGGAAATGAAGGATGTCATGGGAGCTCGCTTCGTGCCTACACACTACACCCGTGATCTCTTCAAGAAGTTGCAACTCCTCAAACAAGGCACGAAGACGGTGGAAGAATACTACCAAGAAATGGAGATTGCCATGATACGAGCCAACGTCAAGGAAGACGATGAGCAAACAATGTCACACTTCTTGAACGGTCTCAACCACCCAATCAAGCGGATTGCCAACTTCCAACCATACTCAAACCTTCTCGAGCTAGTTCATCAAGCGACCAAGGCCAAGCGACAAGTCCAAGATGACTTCAGATATGCCAAGTATTCGTCCAAGACCTATGGCTCCTACTCTCAAGCTACTGCGACTTCGACAACTCCTACCTCAACTAGAGCATCACCAAGTACCAGCGACAAGTCAAGTTCCAAGAAAGCTACGCCCTCCTCGACTCGTTCTCCAGCAAGCAACTACAAATCCAAGACTCCCTCATCTTCGGCGCCACCGAACGACCCCGTCAAGACAAGTTCTCTCAAGTGCTTCACATGTGGTGGCCGGGGACACAAGTCCTTCGAGTGCACCAACAAGCGAACTATGATCTTCAACGATGACGGCACTTATGACTCGATGAGTGAAGAAGAAATGGAAGCCCTTGAGCACGTGGCCATGCAATCGCGCCACAACAAAGATGAAGATGATCAAGTGTTTTGTGACAATGATTCAAGTCCCTCTCTCGTGGTCTCCAAGGTCTTGACGCTCCAACACCATCAAGATGAAGACCAACGGTGCCACATCTTCCACACAAAGGACGGCATCAACGGGCATTCCGTGAAGGTCATCATCGACGGAGGAAGTTGTCACAACTTAGCAAGCGAGGAGCTATGTTCCAAGCTCCAATTGGTCAAGGTGATGCACCTTCGTCCCTACAAGGTGCAATGGCTAAGCGACTCCGGCACCATTCAAGTGGAGCATACGGTGCAAGTTTCTTTCAAGATTGGCGCCTACGAGGACACCTTGGAGTGTGATGTAGTTCCTATGTCGGTGTGCCACCTTCTCTTGGGACGACCTTGGCAATTTGACCATGGAGTCATCCACAACGGACGAACCAACTACTATAGCTTCAAGATGACAGGCAAGGAATATGTGCTTAGACCAATGTCACCAAGCCAAGTGATCGCTGATAAGCAAGCATCCACCCATCGTGGAGATCCTAGTGAGAGAGTGATCCACCAAAAAGAAAGTGAGAGCCACAAGCCAAAATTGAGCGCCTCTTCGCCAAGAGAGAAAAACTTAGTCCTCCTAGCCACAAAAAGAGAGATGAGAGAAGTGTGTGAGAACCCATCGAGTGACATCCAATTTGTTCTCCTATGCAAAGATGAGGTGGCAAAAACTAACACTCCCAATCCTCTTCCTCTAGTGTTTTCTAACTTGTTGTAGGAATTCGAGGATGTCTTTCCTGATGAGCTACCTCCCGGTCTTCCTCCTCTCCATCGCATTGAACATAGGATCGACCTCATCCCCGGAGCACCTCTTCCAAACAAGGCTCCCTACCGCGTCAACCCCGAAGAAACTAAGGAGATCCAACGGCAAGTCCAACAACTCATTGACAACGGCCATGTACGTGAAAGCTTAAGCCCTTGTGCCGTTCCGGTTATACTTGTGCCCAAGCAAGATGGTAGTTTTCGCATGTGCTCCGATTGTAGACCCATCAATGCTATCACCGTTCGTTATAGGCATCCCGTTCCTCGCCTAGATGATATGCTAGCTGAGCTTAGCGGTGCCACCATTTTCTCAAAAAATGATCTTAAAAGTGGCTACTATCAAATCCGCATACGAGAAGGTGATGAATGGAAAACCGCTTTCAAAACCAAATTTGGCTTGTACGAGTGGTTGGTTATGCCTATGGGTTTATCGGAAGCTCCCGGTACTTTCATGCATCTTATGCATTTCGTGCTTCGTCCTTACATTGGAGTTTTTGTTGTGGTCTACTGCGATGACATACTTGTTTTTAGCAAATCCATCAAAGATCATCTAAAACATGTTCGGGCTGTTTTGCAAACTCTTCGTAAAGAACGTCTTTATGCGAACATGAAAAGGTGCACTTTTGGTGTTGACAAGCTTGTTTTCTTGGGTTTTGTTGTTTCCTCAAAGGGTGTCCATGTTGATGAGTCTAAAATTGAAGTAATTAAAACTTGGCCACAACCCACCAAATTGCAACAAGTGCGTAGTTTTCTTGGCCTTGCGGGTTTCTATCGTCGCTTTGTGAAAGATTTTAGCACTATTGCCGCACCGTTGCATGCCTTGAGTAAGAAAAATGCTCCTTTTGTTTGGGGACCTTTGCAATCTACCGCTTTTGATGAGCTCAAATATTTGCTTACTCATGCTCCGATTATTGCTTTACCCAACTTTGACAAAACTTTTGAGGTTCATTGTGATGCAATTGGCAATGGAATTGGTGGAGTTTTGATGCAAGAAAAGCGAGCCATTGCATACTTTGGTGAAAAACTCTCCGGTGCTCAACTTAACTATCCCATCTATGACAAAGAATTGTATGCTTTAGTGCGTGTGTTGCATGTTTGGTAACATTACCTTAGACCGCATGAGTTTGTCATACATACCGATCACGAGACACTTAAGTACCTTAAAGGCCAAACCAAGTTGAATAAACGACATGCTAAATGGAGTGAATTTATTGAATCTTTCCCCTATGTGATCAAGTACATTAAGGGCAAAGAGAATGTTGTATGGATGCCCTTTCCATAAATGCATGTTACTTACTCAACTTGAATTGAATGTTCTTGGATTTGATCATATCAAAGATTTATATGAGCATCATGTGACTTTTGCTACTCCTTATGCTAAGTGTGTGACGCATACTTCTTGGGAACGATACTATATCAAAGATGGTTATATTATGAGAGCTAACAAACTATGCATTCCCGAGTCTTCTCTTCGTTTGTTACTTTTGCAAGAGGCTCATGGAGGTGGACTCATGGGACACTTTGGACGCGACAAGACTTTTGCCATGCTCTCCAAGAACTATTTTTGGCCCAAGATGTTTCGCGATGTCGCCCGCTTCACCAACCGGTGCTCTACATGTTGCAAAGCTAAGTCACAATCTCAATCCCATGGTTTACATATGCCATTACCTATTCCACACCAACCTTGGGAAGACATTAGCATGGGTTTTGTGCTTGGACTGCCTAGGACTCAAAATGGCAAGGACTCCGTATTTGTTGTTGTGGACCGATTCTCTAAAATGGCTCATTTTATACCATGCAATCATATAGACGATGCTTCACATGTTGCCAATCTCTTTTGTAGGGAAATCTTGAGGTTGCACGGTGTGCCAAAGACAATTGTGTCGGATCGAGACGTCAAGTTCTTAAGCTACTTTTGGAAGACGCTATGCGCCAAGCCCAGAATCAAGCTACTCTTCTACACGACGTACCATCCTCAAACCGATGGCCAAACGGAAGTCACCAACCGGACGCTTGCAACTCTCCTACGCGTGTTGATAAACAAGAACATCAAGGAGTTGGAGGAGTGCCTACCCATCGCCGAGTACGCCTACAACCACGCAAGACATTCTACAATCGGCAAGTCCCCCTTTGAGGTTGTCTACGGCTTCAACCCTTTGTCGCCATTGGACATTCTCCCTCTACCGCTTCAAGAACGAGCAAACATGGACGCAAGCGCAAGAGCCACCTACCTCAAGAAGATGCATGAAGAAACACGTTCCACGATCGAGCGCCAAGTACAATGACTCCAAGCTCAACATCAGCAAGTCTCCGATGGTGTTCCAATCGGGTGATCAAGTATGGATACATCTCCGCAAGGACCGCTTCCCCAAGGAACGCAAGTCCAAGCTACTCCCGAGAGCCGACGGACCATTCAAGGTGCTAGCACGCTACAACGACAACGCCTACAAGGTCGACATCCCACGTGACAATTACAATGTAAGCAACATCTTCAACGTCAAAGACTTGGCCAAGTACCATGGTGATGAAGAGCACGATCCGTGGACGGATCTCTCCCAAGGGGGGGGGGGGAGATGATGCGGAGCATCCCTCGCCGACCCGCACCGACACTCCTTCACCACCGCAAGCACCGCGAGGGCCAATGACTAGAGCACGTGCACGCAACATCGAGAACGAGGTCACTTCTTTCCTTTTCGAGTCTTGTTTGGATTCGTGTGAGAATTGGATTCTACCATCATCGGAAACATTGTTCGTTCTTAGGTACAAAGAAGATGACCGTGAGAAGGAGAGGAAGGAGAATCGAGCGACCACGGAGCAAGGGAAAGAAGAGAAGAAGGAGAAGAAGCAAGGGCCGAACCCCCCTGGACACCCCGGGTGCCCGGCCACCCCACCTGGGAGCTGCCCCGACTTGGTCCGGGTGCCCGGCTCCTTGCCCTCGGGTGCCCGGACCTCGCCATACCAAGGCGCTCCCGGGTGCCCAGGACTTGGCCGACCGGGTGCCCGGTCCTTGCCCCTCCAGCCGCTGGGCGCTGCCCTGGGTGCCCGGCCGCCCCACCCGCCAGCCTCCATCGCTCCTCCGGGTGCCCGGGCCTTGGGACCCCTGGTGCCCGGACACCCTACAGCCGCCCCCTGAGCAGGCCGGGTGCCCGGCCCATGTTGCTCGGGTGCCCGAATCCCTTCGGTCCTTCAGCGTTTTTTTGGCCTTTTGGCCTTTGTACCCCCTCTCTTAACTTGTTTCGTCCCTAAACTATATAAGGGCATCTCCTAGGTCATTTCTAGGGTTAGCAAAGTATTTTAGAACACCAAATAGAGCTTTGCTCCTTGTATCCTCCTCCTCTTGGAGATCAAGACCCCTCTTTGGGAAGAATCCTTGGGATTATCAAGCCCTCTGCTACCTCTTGAGCACTGCGTTGGATTTCCCCAAAGAGGAGAGGATGATGCAGCAAAGTAGCGTAAGTATTTCCCTCGGTTTTTGAGAACCAGGGTATCAATCCAGTAGGAGGCTACACGCAAGTCCCTCGTACCTACACAAAAACAATAGCTCAACGCAACCAACGCGATTAGGGGTTGTCAATCCCTTCACGGTCACTTACGGGAGTGAGATCTGATAGAGATGATAGATAATATTTTTGGTATTTTGGTATAGAGATGCAAAGTGAAAAGTAAAAGACAAAGTAAAAAAGCAAAGCAATAATAAAGTGATGGAGATTGATATGATGAGAATAGACCCGGGGGCCATAGGTTTCACTAGTGGCTTCTCTCAAGAGCATAAGTATTTCTACGGTGGGTGAACAGATTACTGTTGAGCAATTGACAGAATTGAGCATAATTATGAGAATATATAGGTATAATCATGTATATAGGCATCACGTCCGAGGCAAGTAGTCCGACTCCTGCCTGCATCTACTACTATTACTCCATTCATCGACCGCTATCCAGCATGCATCTAGAGTATTAAGTTAAAAACAGAGTAATGCCTTAAGCAAGATGACATGATGTAGAGGGATAGTTTCATGCAATATGATAAAACCCCATCTTGTTATCCTCGATGGCAACAATACAATACGTGCCTTGCTGCCCCTCCTGTCACTGGGAAAGGACACCACAAGATTAAACCCAAAGCTAAGCACTTCTCCCATTGCAAGAACAACCAATCTAGTAGGCCAAACCAAACTGATAATTCGAAGAGACTTGCAAAGATAACCAATCATACATAAAAGAATTCAGAGAAGATTCAAATATTATTCATAGATAGACTTGATCATAAACCCACAATTCATCGTTCTCAACAAACACACCGCAAAAAGAAGATTACATCAAATATATCTCCACAAGAGAGGGGGAGAACATTGTATTGAGATCCAAAAAGAGAGAAGAAGCCATCTAGCTACTAACTATGGACCCGAAGGTCTGAGGTAAACTACTCACACTTCATCGGAGAGGCTATGATGATGTAGAAGCCCTCCGTGATGATGGCCCTCTCCGTGGAGCTCCTAACAGGCCCCAAGATGGGATCTCGTGGAGCAGAAAGTTGCGGCGGTGGAATTAGGTTTTGGCTCCGTGTCGATCGTTTGGGTGCGTGAGGTATATATAGGAGGAAGGAATACGGTGGAGCTTGGGGGGCCACGAGGTAGGGGCGCGCCTGGGGGCGCCCTCCACCTCGTGACCGCCTCGTGGCTTTCTTGACGGAGGGTCCAAGTCTCTGGATCTTATCGATGAGCAAATCACGTTATCAAGGTTTCATTCCGTTTGGACTCCATTTGATATTCCGCTTTCTTGAAACACTGAAATAGGCAAAAACCGCAATTCTAAATTTGGGCCTCCGGTTAATAGGTTAGTCCCAAAAATAATATAAAAGTGGAAAATAAAGCCCAATATAGTCCAAAACAGTAGATAATATAGCATGGAGCAATCAAAAATTATAGATACGTTGGAGACGTATCAGGCATCCCCAAGCTTAATTCCTGCCCGTCCTCGAGTAGGTAAATGATAAAAAGAGAATTTTTGATGCGGAGTGCTACTTGGCATAATTTCAATGTAAATCTTCTTAATTGTGGTATGAATATTCAGATCCAAAAGATTCAAGACAAAAGTTCATATTGACATAAAAAATAATAATACTTCAAGCATACTAACAAAGCAATTATGTCTTCTCAAAATAACATGGCCAAAGAAAGTTATCCCTACAAAATCATATAGTCTGGCTATGCTCTATCTTCACCACACAAAGTATTTAAATCATGCACAACCCCGATGACAAGCCAAGCAAGTGTTTCATACTTTTGACATTTTCAAAAAAAAATCGATCTTCACGCAATACATGAGCGTGAGCCATGGATATAGCACTATATGTGGAATAGAATGGTGGTTGTGGAGAAGACAAAAAGAGGGGAAGATAGTCTCACATCAACTAGGCGTATCAACGGGCTATGGAGATGCCCATCAATAGATATCAATGTGAGTGAGTAGGGATTGCCATGCAACAGATGCACTAGAGCTATAAGTATATGAAAGCTCAACAAAATAAACTAAGTGGGTGTGCATCCAACTCGCTTGCTCACGAAGACCTAGGGCAATTTGAGGAAGCCCATCATTGGAATATACAAGCCAAGTTCTATAATGAAAAATTCCCACTAGTATATGAAAGTGACAAAATGAGAGACTCTCTATCATGAAGATCATGGTGCTACTTTGAAGCACAAGTGTGGTAAAAGGATAGTAACATTGTCCCTTCTCTCTTTTTCTCTCATTTTTTTCTTTTTTTATCTAGGCATTTTGTTTTTTTATGGCCTCTTTTCTCTTTTTCTTTCTTTTTTTATTATTATTTTTCGTCCGGAGTCTCATCCCGACTTGTGGGGGAATCATAGTCTCCATCATCCTTTCCTCACTTGGGACAATGCTCTAAAAATTATGATCATCACACTTTTATTTTTCTTACAACTCAACAATTACAATTCGATACTTAGAACAAAATATGACTCTATATGAATGCCTCTGGCGGTGTACCGGGATATGCAATGAATCAAGAGTGACATGTATGAAATAATTATGAACGGTGGCTTTGCCAGAAATACGATGTCAACTACATGATCATGCTAGCAATATGACAATGATGGAGCGTGTCATAATAAACGGAACGGTGGAAAGTTGCATGGAAATATATCTCGGAATGGCTATGGAAATGCCATGATAGGTAGGTATGGTGGCTGTTTTGAGGAATGTATATGGTGGGTGTATGATACCGGCGAAAGGTGCACGGTATTAGAGAGGCTAGCAATGGTGGAAGGAAGGGAAAAGTGCGTATAATCCATGGACTCAACATTAGTCATAAAGAACTCATATACTTATTGGAAAAATCTAGAACTTATCAAAGCAAAGTATTACGCGCATGCTCCTAGGGGGATAGATTGGTAGGAAAAGACCACCGCTCGTCCCCGACCACCACTCATAAGGAAGACAATCAATAAATAAATCATGCTCCGACTTCATCACATAACGGTTCACCATACGTGCATGCTACGGGAATCACAAACTTTAACACAAGTATTTCTCAAATTCACAACTACTCAACTAGCATGACTCTAATATCACCATCTTCATATCTCAAAACAATTATCAAGCATCAATCTTTTCTTAGTATTCAACGCACTCAAAAGAAAGTTTTACAAATCTTGAATACCAAGCATATTATTATTAAGCAAATTACCGTGCTATTAAAGACTCTCAAAATAATCTAAGTGAAGCATGAGAGATCAATAGTTTCTATAAAACAAATCCACCACCGTGCTCTAAAAGATATAAGTGAAGCGCTAGAGCAAAACTATAAAGCTCAAAAGATATAAGTGAAGCACATAGAGCAAAACTATAAACCTCAAAAGATATAAGTGAAGCACATAGAGTATTCTATCAAATCCCAATTCATGTATGGCTCTATCAAAAGGTGTGTACATCAAGGATGATTGTGGCACACTAACAAACAAAGACACAAATAACACAAGACGCTCCAAGCAAAACACATATCATGTGGTGAATAAAAATATAGCTCCAAGTAAAATTACCGATGGAAGTAGACGAAAGAGGGGATGCCTTCCGGGGCATCCCCAAGCTTTGACTTTTTGGTGTCCTTGGATTATCTTGGGGGTGCCACTCGGGCATCCCCAAGCTTAGGCTCTTGCCACTCCTTGTTCCATAATCCATCAAAATATTTCACCCAAAACTTGAAAACTTCACAACAAAAACTCAATAGAAATCTCATGAGCTCTGTTAGCGAAAGAAAACAAAAGACCACTTCAAGGTACTGAAATTAACTCATTATTTATTTATATTGGTGTTAAACCTACTGTATTCCAACTTCTCTATGGATTATAAACTATTTTACTAGCCATAGATTCATCAAAATAAGCAAACAACACACGAAAAACAGAATCTGTCAAAAAACAGAACAGTCTGTAGTAATCTGTAACTAACGCAAACTTCTGGAAATCCAAAAAATCTAACAAAATTGGACGGCCTATACAATTTGTTTATTGATCAGAAGCAATTAGAATCAGTATTTTATCACGTTCTGGTGATTTTTAACAATTCGGGCACTAAGCGGAAAGTTTCTGGAAACTACAGCAAGATCAAATAACTATCATCCAAGAAGATCCTATTGGTCTAACTTGGCACAAACACTAATTAAAACATAAAACCACATCTAAACAGAAGGTATAAGGATAATTTATTCCTAAACAGAAATAAAAACATAAAAACTAAAATAAAATTGGGTTGCCTCCCAACAAGCGCTATCGTTTAACGCCCCTAGCTAGGCATAAAAGTAAGGATAGATCTAGGTTTTGCCATCTTTGGTAGGCAATCCATAAGTGGCTCTCATGATAGATTCATGTGGTAATTTTATTTTCTTTCTAGGGAAGTGTTCCATGCCCTTTTTTAATGGAAATTGAAATCTAATATTCCCTTCCTTCATATCAATAATTGCACCAATCGTTCTAAGGAAAGGTCTAGCGAGAATAATAGGGCAAGAAGGATTGCAATCTATATCAAGAACGATAAAATCTACGGGCACATAATTCCTATTTGAAACAATAAGAACATAATTAATTCTTCCCATAGGTTTCTTAATAGTGGAATCCGCAAGATGCAAGTTTAGAGAGCAATCATCAAAATCACGGAAATCTAGCAAATCACACAAAGTTTTGGGAATAGTAGAGACACTAGCACCCAAATACATAAAGCATAAAATTCATGATCATTAATCTTAATTTTAATAGTAGGTTCCCACTCATAATGAAGTTTTCTAGGGATAGAAACTTTCAACTCAAGTTTTTCTTCATAAGATTGCATCAAGGCATCAACGATATGTTCGGTAAAGGCTTTATTTTGACTATAAGCATAAGGAGAATTTAGCACGGATTGCAACAAGGAAATACAATCAATTAAAGAGCAACTTTCATAATTAAATTCCTTGAAATCCAATATAGTGGGTTTAGCAATATCTAAGGTTTTATTCTTTTCAATCCCACTTTTATCAATTTCATCATCAAGATCTAAATACTCCGAATTTTTGGAACGCCTTCTAGGTAAAGGAAGATCGTATTCAGTTTCATCAAGATTCATATTCCAAAACAAAGATTTAATAGGGGACACATCAATAACTTTTAGATCTTCATCTTGATTTTCATAGGAATTGGAAGAACACGCTTTAATAAAGGCATCTTTCAGAGTAACGCATCCTAGCGGTTCTTTCCTTGCACTCATCAATGGAAATTCTCATGGCTTTGAGAGAATCATTGATATCATGCTTAGGAGTAATAGATCTAAGCTTTAAAGAATCAACCTCAAGACAAATTCTATCAATGTTCCTAGCCAAATCATCAACTTTAAGCAATTTCTCTTCAAGCAAAGCATTAAAATTCTTTTGAGAATTCATAGACTCTTTAACACTAGTCTCAAATTCATAGGGCATCTTATTAAAATTTCCAAAAGAGTTGTTGTAGGAATTTCCATAATTATTAGAAGGATTACTAGGATAAGGCCTAGGATTAAAATTCCCTCTATAATGCGTTGTTACCAAAATTATTCCTACCAACAAAATTCACATCCATAGATTCATTATTATTCTCAATCAAAGTAGACAAAGGCATATCATTAGGATCAGAAGAAACACTCTTAGTAGCAAATAATTTCATAAGTTCATCCATCTTTCCACTCAAAACATTAATTTCTTCTATCGCATGCACTTTTTTATTAGTGGATCTTTCAGTGTGCCATTGAGAATAATTAACCATAATATTATCTAGGAGTTTAGTAGCATCTCTTAAAGTGATTTCCATAAAAGTGCCTCCCGCGGCCGAATCTAAAAGATTTCTAGAAGAAAAATTATATCCGACATAAAAGTTTTGTATAAGCATCCACAAATTCAAACCATGAGTAGGGCAATTACGTATCATTAATATCATTCTCTCCCAAGCTTGTGCAACATGTTCATGATCAAGTTGCTTAAAATTCATAATGTCGTTTCTAAGAGAGATGATCTTAGCGGGAGGAAAATACTTAGAGATAAAAGCATCTTTGCACTTGTTCCAAGAATCAATACTATTTTTAGGCAAAGACAAAAACCAAGCTTTAGCACGATCTCTAAGCGAAAAAGGAAATAGATTCAATTTAACAATATCATTATCGACATCTTTCTTCTTTGGCATATCACATAAATCAACGAAGCTATTCAGATGGGTAGCGGCATCTTCACTAGGAAGGCCGGCGAATTGATCTTTCTAACAAGATTCAACAAAGCAGTATTGATTTCACAAGATTCAGTATTGGTAAGAGGAGAAATCGGGTGCTAAGGAAATCATTATTGTTGGTATTGGTGAAGTCATATAGTTTGGTATTATCTTGAGCCATTGAGACAAACAAGCAATCCAACACACGAGCAAACAAAAGGCAGGCGAGAAAAAGGCAAACGGAAAAGAGAGGGCGAATAAAATGAAGGAAATATGCCCTAGAGGCAATAATAAAGTTATTATTTATTTCCTCATATCATGATAAATGTTTATTATTCATGCTAGAATTGTATTAACCGGAAACATGATACATGTGTGAATACATAGACAAACTTAATGTCACTAGTATGCCTCTACTTGACTAGCTCATTGATCAAAGATGGTTATATTTCCTAACCATAGACATGTGTTGTCATTTGATTAATGGGATCACATCATTAGGAGAATGATGTGATTGACTTGACCCATTCCGTTAGCTTAGCACTTGATCGTTTAGTATGTTGCTATTGCTTTCTTCATGACTTATACATGTTCCTATAACTATGAGATTATGCAACTCCCGTACCGGAGGAACACTTTGTGTGCTACCAAACGTCACAACGTGAATCGGGTGATTATAAAGGAGCTCTACAGGTGTCTCCAAAGGTACATGTTGAGTTGGCATATTTCGAGATTAGGTTTTGTCACTCCGATTGCCGGAGAGGTATCTCTGGGCCCTCTCGGTAATGCACATCACTATAAGCCTTGCAAGCAATGTAACTAATGAGTTAGTTACGGAATGATGCATCACGTAACGAGTAAAGAGACTTGTCGATAACGAGATTGAACTAGGTATTGAGATACCGACGATCGAATCTCGGGCAAGTAACATACCGATGACAAAGGGAACAACGTATGTTGTTATGCGGTTTGACTGATAAAGATCTTTGTAGAATATGTAGGAGCCAATATGAGCATCCAGGTTCCGCTATTGGTTAGTGACCGGAAACAGTTCTAGGTCATGTCTACATAATTCTCGAACCCGTAGGGTCCGCACGATTAACGCTAATGCATTTACGCTTATATTATGAGTTTATAGTTTTTGATGTACGAAGGTTGTTGAGTCCGGATGTGATCACGGACATGACGAGGAGTCTCGAAATGGCCGAGACATAAAGATTGATATATTGGAAGCCTATATTTGGATATCGGAATCGCCCGGTGAAATCGGGATTTCACCGAGTACCGGGGTTACGGAACCCCCGGGGTTAATGGGCCTACATGGGCCCTAAGGGAGAAGAGGAGGGCGGCCAGGAAGGCAGCACGCCTCCCCTAGTCCGAATAGGACAAGGAAGGGGGCGCCTCTTCCTCTTTCCCCCTTCCCTTTCCTTCTCCAACAAGGCAAGAGGGAGTCCTACTCCGGTGGGAGTAGGACTCCTCCAGCGCACTTAGGGGCCGGCCGCACCTCCCCCCTCCTTTATATACGGGGGCAGGGGGCACCCCATGACACACAAGTTGATCTTCGTGATCGTTCCTTAGCCGTGTGCGGTGCCCCCCTCCACCATATTCCACCTCGGTCATATCGCAGCGGTGATTAGGCGAAGCCCTGCGTCGGTAGAACATCATCACTGTCACCACGCCATCATGCTGACGGAACTCTTCCCCGACACTTTGCTGGATCAGAGTCCGAGGATCGTCATCGAGCTGAACGTGTGCTAGAACTCGGAGGTGCCGTAGTTTCGGTGCTTGATCGGTCGGGCCGTGAAGACGTACGACTACATCAACCGCGTTGATATAACGCTTCCGCTTTCGGTCTACGAGGGTACATGGACAACACTCTCCCCTCTCGTTGCTATGCATCACCATGATCTTGCGTGTGCGTAGGAATTTTTTTGAAATTACTACGTTCCCGAAGAGTGGCATCCGAGCCAGGTTTTATGCGTAGATGTTATATGCACGAGTAGAACACATGCGAGTTGTGGGAGATACAAGTCATACTGCTTACCAGCATGTCATACTTTGGTTCGGCTGTATTGTTGGATGAAGCGGCCCGGACCGACATTACGCGTACGCTTACGCGAGAACGGTTCTCCCGACGTGCTTTGCACAGAGGTGGCTAGCGGGTGTCAGCTTCTCCAACTTTAGTTGAACCGAGTGTGGCTATGCCCGGTCCTTGCGAAGGTTAAAACAACACTAACTTGACGAACTATCGTTGTGGTTTTGATGCGTAGGTAAGAATGGTTCTTGCTAAGCCCGTAGCAGCCACGTAAAACTTGCAACAACAAAGTAGATGACATCTAACTTGTTTTTGCAGGGCATGTTGTGATGTGATATGGTCAAGACATGATGCTATATTTTATTGTATGAGATGATCATGTTTTGTAACCGAGTTATCGACAACTGGCAAGAGCCATATGGTTGTCGCTTTATTGTATGCAATGCAATCGCCCTGTAATGCTTTACTTTATCACTAAGCAGTAGCGATAGTCGTAGAAGCATAAGATTGGCGAGACGACAATGATGCTACGATGGAGATCAAGGTGTCGCGCAGGTGATGATGGTGATCATGACGGTGCTTCGGAGATGGAGATCACAAGCACAAGATGATGATGGCCATATCATATCACTTATAATGATTGCATGTGATGTTTATCCTTTATGCATCTTATCTTGCTTTGATTGACGGTAGCATTTTAAGATGATCTCTCACTAATTATCAAGAAGTGTTCTCCGTGAGTATGCACTGTTGCGGAAGTTCTTCGTGCTGAGACACCACGTGATGATCGGGTGTGATAGGCTCTACGTTCAAATACAATGGGTGCAAAACAGTTGCACACTAGGAATACTCAGGTTAAACTTGACGAGCCTAGCATATACAGATATGGCCTCGGAACACGGAGACCGAAAGGTCGAACGTGAATCATATATTAGATATGATCAACATAGTGATGTTCACCATTGAAACTACTCCATCTCACGTGATGATCGGACATGGTTTAGTTGATTTGGATCACGTGATCACTTAGATGAACTAGAGAGATGTCTGTCTAAGTGGGAGTTCTTAAGTTATATGATTAATTGAACTTAAATTTATCATGAACTTAGTACACGATAGTATTTTGCTTGTCTATGTTTGTTGTAGATAGATGGCTCGTGCTGTTGTTCCATTGAATTTTAATGCGTTCCTTGAGAAAGCTAAGTTGAAAGATGATGGTAGAACCTACACGGACTGGGTCCATAACTTGAGGATTATCCTCATTGCTGCACATAAGAATTACGTCCTGGAAGCACCACTGGGTGCCAGGCCTGCTGCAGATGCAACTGACGACGTTAAGAACGTTTGGCAGAGCAAAGCTGATGACTACTCAATAGTTCAGTGTGCCATGCTTTACGGTTTAGAACCGGGTCTTCAACGACGTTTTGAACGTCATGGAGCATATGAGATGTTCCAGGAGTTGAAGTTAATATTTCAAGCAAATTCCCGGATTGAGAGATATGAAGTCTCCAATAAGTTCTATAGCTGTAAGATGAAGGAGAATAGTTCTATCAATGAACATATACTCAAAATGTCTGGGTATAATAATCACTTGATTCAACTGGGAGTTAATCTTCCTGATGATAGTGTCATTGATGTAATTCTTCAATCATCGCCACCAAGCTACAAGAGCTTCGTGATGAACTATAATATGCAAGGGATGGACAAGACTATTCCCGAGCTCTTCGCAATGCTAAAGGCTGCGAGGTAGAAATCAAGAAGGAGCATCAAGTGTTGATGGTCAATAAGACCACCAGTTTCAAGAAGAAGGGCAAAGGGAAGAAGAAGGGGAACTTCAAGAAGAACAACAAGCAAGTTGTCGCTCAGAGAAGAAACCCAAGTCTAGACCTAAGCCTGAAATCGAGTGCTTCTACCGCAAGCATCGACCTTTGGAAGCGGAACTACCCCAAGTATTTGGCGGATAAGAAGGATGGCAAGGTGAACAAAGGTATATGTGATATACATGTTATCGATGTGTACCTTACTAATGCTCGCAGTAGTACCTGGATATTTGATACTGGTTCTGTTGCTAATATTTGCAACTCAAAATAGGGACTACGGATTAAGCGAAGATTGGCTAAGGACGAGGTGACGATGCGCGTGGGAAATGGTTCCAAAGTCGATGTGATCGCGGTCGGCACGCTACCTCTACATCTACCATCGGGATTAGTTTTAGACCTAAATAATTGTTATTTGGTGCCAGCGTTAAGCATGAACATTATATCTGGATCTTGTTTGATGCGAGACGGTTATTCATTTAAATTAGAGAATAATGGTTGTTCTATTTATATGAGTGATATCTTTTATGGTCATGCACCTTTGAAGAGTGGTCTATTTTTATTGAATCTCGATAATAGTGATACACATATTCATAATGTTGAAGCCAAAAGATGCAGAGTTGATAATGATAGTGCAACTTATTTGTGGCACTGCCGTTTGGGTCATATTGGTGTAAAACGCATGAAGAAACTCCATACTGATGGACTTCTGGAATCACTTGATTATGAATCACTTGGTACTTGCGAACCGTGCCTCATGGGCAAGATGACTAAAACACCATTCTCCGGAACTATGGAGCAAGCAACTGATTTGTTGTAAATCATACATACTGATGTATGTGGTCCAATGAATATTGAGGCTCGCGGCGGGTATCGTTATTTTCTCACCTTCACAGATGATTTGAGCAGATATGGGTATATCTACTTGATGAAACACAAGTCTGAAACATTTGAAAAGTTCATAGAATTTCAGAGTGAAGTGGAAAGTCATCGTAACAAGAAAATAAAATTTCTACGATCTGATCATGGAGGAGAATATTTGAGTTACGAGTTTGGTTTACATTTGAAGCAATGCGGAATAGTTTCACAACTCACGCCACCCGGAACACGTGTGTCCCAACGACGTAATCGTACATTACTAGATATGGTGCGATCTATGATGTCTCTTACTGATTTACCGCTATCGTTTTGGGGTTATGCTTTAGATACGGCCACATTCACATTAAATAGGGCACCATCAAAATCCGTTCAGACGACGCCTTATGAACCGTGGTTTGGCAAGAAACCAAAGTTGTCGTTTCTTAAAGTTTGGGGCTGCGATGCTTATGTGAAGAAACTTCAACCAGATAAGCTCGAACCCAAATCAGAGAAATGTGTCTTCATAGGATACCCAAAAGAGACTATTGGGTACACCTTCTATCACAGATCCGAGGGCAAGATTTTTGTTGCTAAATTCGGATCCTTTCTAGAGAAGGAGTTTCTCTCGAAAGAAGTGAGTGGGAGGAAAGTAGAACTTGATGAGGTAACTGTACCTGCTCCCTTATTGGAAAGTAGTTCATCACAAGAACCGGTTCCTGTGACAACTACACCAATCAGTGAGGAAGCTAATGATATTGATCATGAAACTTCAGATCCAGTTACTACCGAACCTCGAGGGTCTACCAGAGTAAGATCCGCACTGCAGTGGTACGGTAATCCTATTCTGGAAGTCATGTTACTTGACCATGGAGAACCTATGAACTATGAGGAAGCGATGATGAGCCCAGATTCCGCAAAATGGCTTCAGGCCATGAAATCTGAGATGGGATCCATGTATGAGAACAAAGTATGGACTTTGGTTGACTTGCCCGATGATCGGCAAGCCATAGAAAATAAATGGATCTTCAAGAAGAAGACTGACGCTGATGGTAATGTAACTGTCTACAAAGCTCGACTTGTTGCGAAAGGTTTTCGACAAGTTCAAGGGGTTGACTATGATGAGACTTTCTCACCCGTAGCGATGCTTAAGTCTGTCCGAATCATGTTAGCAATTGCCGCATTTTATGATTATGAAATTTGACAAATGGATGTCAAAACTGCATTCCTGAATGGTTTTCTGGAAGAAGAGTTGTATATGATGCAACCGGAAGGTTTTGTCGATCCAAAAGGTGCTAATAAAGTGTGCAAGCTCCAGCGATCCATATATGGACTGGTGCAAGCCTCTCGGAGTTGGAATAAACGCTTTGATAGTGTGATCAAAGCATATGGTTTTATACAGACGTTTGGAGAAGCCTGTATTTACAAAAAAGTGAGTGGGAGCTCTGTAGCATTTCTGATATTATATGTAGATGACATATTGTTAATTGGAAATGATATAGAATTTCTGGATGGCATAAAGGGATACTTGAATAAAAGTTTTTCAATGAAAGGCCTCGGTGAAGCTGCTTACATATTGGGCATCAAGATCTATAGAGATAGATCAACACGCTTAATTGGACTTTCACAAAGCACATACCTTGATAAAGTTTTGAAAAAGTTCAAAATGGATCAGGCAAAGAAAGGGTTCTTGCCCGTGTTACAAGGTGTGAACTTGAGTCAGACTCAATGCCCGACCACAGCAGAAGATAGAGAGAAAATGAAAGATGTTCCCTATGCTTCAGCCATAGGCTCTATCATGTATGCAATGCTGTGTACCAGACCTGACGTGTGCTTAGCAATAAGCTTGGCGGTAGGTACCAAAGTAATCCAGAGTGGATCATCGGACAACGATCAAGAATATCCTGAAATACACGAAAAGGACTAAGGATATGTTTCTCGTTTATGGAGGTGACAAAGAGCTAGTCGTAAATGGTTACGTCGATGCAAGCTTTGACACTGATCCGGACGATTCTAAATCGCAAACCGGATACATGTTTTTATTGAACGGTGGAGCTATCAGTTGGTGCAGTTCTAAACAAAGCGTCGTGGCGGGATCTACATGCGAAGCGGAGTACATAGCTGCTTCGGAAGCAGCAAATGAAGGAGTATGGATGAAAGAGTTCATTTCCAATCTAGGTGTCATACCTAGTGCATCGGGACCAATGAAGATCTTACGTGACAATCTTTGGTGCAATTGCCTTGGCAAAGGAATCCAGATTTCACAAGAGGACCAAGCACATCAAGAGACGCTTCAATTCCATCCGGGACCAAGTCCAGGTGGGAGACATAGAGATTTGCAAGATACATACGGATCTGAATGTTGCAGACCCGTTGACTAAGCCTCTTCCACGAGCAAAACATGATCAGCACCAAGACTCCATCGGTGTTAGAATCATTACTGTGTAATCTAGATTATTGACTCTAGTGCAAGTGGGAGACTAAAGGAAATATGCCCTAGAGGCAATAATAAAGTTATTATTTATTTCCTCATATCATGATAAATGTTTATTATTCATGCTAGAATTGTATTAACCGGAAACATGATACATGTGTGAATACATAGACAAACTTAATGTCACTAGTATGCCTCTACTTGACTAGCTCATTGATCAAAGATGGTTATGTTTCCTAACCATAGACATGTGTTGTCATTTGATTAATGGGATCACATCATTAGGAGAATGATGTGATTGACTTGACCCATTCCGTTAGCTTAGCACTTAATCGTTTAGTATGTTGCTATTGCTTTCTTCATGACTTATACATGTTCCTATAACTATGAGATTATGCAACTCCCGTTTATCGGAGGAACACTTTGCATGCTACCAAACGTCACAACGTAACTGGGTGATTATAAAGGAGCTCTACAGGTGTCTCCAAAGGTACATGTTGAGTTGGCATATTTTGAGATTAGGTTTTGTCACTCCGATTGTCGGAGAGGTATCTCTGGGCCCTCTCGGTAATGCACATCACTATAAGCCTTGCAAGCAATGTAACTAATGAGTTAGTTATGGAATGATGCATCACGTAACGAGTAAAGAGACTTGCCGATAACGAGATTGAACTAGGTATTGAGATACCGATGATCGAATCTCGGGCAAGTAACATACCGATGACAAAGGGAACAACGTATGTTGTTATGCGGTTTGACCGATAAAGATCTTTGTAGAATATGTAGGATCCAATATGAGCATCCAGGTTCCGCTATTGGTTATTGACCGGAAACAGTTCTAGGTCATGTCTACATAGTTCTCGAACCCGTAGGGTCCGCACGCTTAACGTTACGATGACAGTTATATTATGAGTTTATGGTTTTTTATGTACCGAAGGTTGTTCGGAGTCCCGGATGTGATCATGTACATGACGAGGAGTCTTGAAATGGCCGAGACATAAAGATTGATATATTGGAAGCCTATATTTGGATATCGGAATCGCTCCGGTGAAATCGGATTTTAGGAGTATCGGGGTTACTGGAACCCCGGGGTAAATGGGCCTACATGGGCCCTAAGGGAGAAGAGGAGGGCCGGCCGGGGCAGGCTGCGTGCCCTCCCCTAGTCCGAATAGGACAAGGAAGGGGCGCCCTTTCCTCTTTCCCCTTCCCCTTTCCTTCTCCAACAAGGCAGAGGGGGAGTCCTACTCCCGGTGGGAGTAGGACTCCTCCAGTGCACCCCTAGGGCCGACGGCACCTCCCTCCCTCCTTTATATAAAGGCGGGGGCACCCCATGACACACAAGTTGATCTTCGTGATCGTTCCTTAGCCGTGTGCGGTGCCCCCCTCCACCATATTTCACCTCGGTCATATCGTAGCGGTGCTTAGGCGAAGCCCTGCGTCGGTAGAACATCATCACCGTGACCACGCCATCGTGCTGACGGAACTCTTCCCCGACACTTTGCTGGATCGGAGTCCGAGAATCGTCATCGAGCTGAACGTGTGCTAGAACTCGGAGGTGCCGTAGTTACGGTGCTTGATAGGTCGGGCCGTTAAGACGTACGACGACATCAACCGCGTTGATATAACGCTTCTGCTTTCGGTCTACGAGGGTACGTGGACAACACTCTCCCCTCTCATTGCTATGCATCACCATGATCTTGCGTGTGCGTAGGAATTTTTTTGAAATTACTATGTTCCCCAACATAAAACGGCAAGGGTGAAGTGGGGGAGAGGAAAACGAGAGGCAAATGGCAAATAATGTAGTGCGAGAGATAGGGATTGTGATGGGTACTTGGTATGTTGACTTTTGCGTAGACTCCTCGGCAATGGCGCCAGAAATTCTTCTTGCTACCTCTTGAGCACTGCATTGGATTTCCCCGAAGAGGAGAGGATGATGCAGCAAAGTAGCGTAAGTATTTCCCTCAGTTTTTGAGAACCAGGGTATCTATCCAGTAGGAGGCTACACGCAAGTCCCTCGTACCTACACAAAAACAATAGCTCAACACAACCAACGCGATTAGGGGTTGTCAATCCCTTCACGGTCACTTACGGGAGTGAGATCTGATAGAGATGATAGATAATATTTTTGGTATTTTTGGTATAGAGATGCAAAGTGAAGAGTAAAAGACAAAGTAAAAAGCAAAGCAATAATAAAGTGATGGAGATTGATATGATGAGAATAGACCCGGGGGCCATAGGTTTCACTAGTGGCTTCTCTCAAGAGCATAAGTATTTCTACGATGGGTGAACAAATTACTGTTGAGCAATTGACATAATTGAGCATAATTATGAGAATATCTAGGTATGATCATGTATATAGGCATCACGTCCGAGACAAGTAGTCCGACTCACCTGCATCTACTACTATTACTCCACTCATCGACCGCTATCCAGCATGCATCTAGAGTATTAAGTTAAAAAACAGAGTAACGCCTTAAGCAAGATGACATGATGTAGAGGGATAGTTTCATGCAATATGATAAAAACCCCATCTTGTTATCCTCGATGGCGACAATACGGTACGTGCCTTGCTGCCCCTTCTGTCACTAGGAAAGGACACCACAAGATTGAACCCAAAGCTAAGCACTTCTCCCATTGCAAGAACAACCAATCTAGTAGGCCAAACCAAACTGATAATTCGAAGAGACTTGCAAAGATAACCAATCATACATAAAAGAAGTCAGAGAAGATTCAAATATTATTCATAGATAGACTTGATCATAAACCCACAATTCATCGGTCTCAACAAACACACCGCAAAAAGAAGATCACATCGAATAGATCTCCACAAGAGGGCGGAGAACATTGTATTGAGATCCAAAAAGAGAGAAGAAGCCATCTAGCTACTAACTATGGACCCGAAGGTCTGAGGTAAACTACTCACACTTCATCGGAGAGGCTATGATGATGTAGAAGCCCTCCGTGATGATGGCCCTCTCCGGTGGAGCTCCGGAACAGGCCCCAAGATGGGATCTCGTGGAGCAGAAAGTTGCGGCGGTGGAATTAGGTTTTTGGCTCCATATCTGATCGTTTGGGGGTACATAGGTATATATAGGAGGAAGGAGTACGTCGGTGGAGCTTCAGGGGGCCCACGAGGCAGGGGGCGCGCCCTCCACCCTCGTGACCTCCTCGTGGCTTTCTGGACGGAGGGTCCAAGTCTCCTGGATCTTATCTGATGAGCAAATCATGTTCCCGAAGGTTTCATTCCGTTTGGAATCTGTTTGATATTCCGTTTCTTCGAAACACTGAAATAGGCAAAAAACAACAATTCTGGGCTGGGGCTCCTGTTAATAGGTTAGTCCCAAAAATAATATAAAAGTGGAAAATAAAGCCCAATATAGTCCAAAACAGTAGATAATATAGCATGGAGCAATCAAAAATTATAGATACGTTGGAGACGTATCACCCTCCTCTTGAAGGAGATGAAGATAAAGATCTCACCTAGTGGGAAGAACTTACCTAGTGCTATTTTCCTTGAATTGTTCATGTAATCTTGTGGATCTCTTGTGTGCTACCCTAGTGGGTGTGATATTGGGTTTGTTTGAGTGATTTGTGCCTTGTGTTCTTGAGTGTTCTTCCTCCTTTCCCCCCTCCAAGTGTAAAAAAAATCCCCTCTAGGGTTTCACCCTACAACAATGGGTTTTCCATGTGGCTTGAATTAATTTGATGAATCTGCAATGTGCTTATTTATCATCAACATATTTTACTGATAGCATGAGAACCCTTACTTAACCTGATGGCTAACTACCTTATATGTGTTGCAGGGAAACAATGGGAAGCACTGAGGTTTACAAGATGGTACTAACTATTATACCTTACCTTTTTTATTCCTTTGCCCCATTTCCAATATAGAGAAGATATTTATGCACATCCTTGTTTTCAGGCTTCACTGATGATTACCTCTCAAACCACCTCTGTGATCAGGAGGCGAGGAAAGTTTTCATACAACACCCACGGTTCAATATTGAAGTGTTCCTGAAGAGGTCGAAGGATGGACGGTCAATCATCCACAGGCACTGGCCTAAAGTTGCAAAGACCTTCAGCATGAATGAAGGCTCAATATTCGCCTTCCGCTTCAGCAGTTTTCCAGATGAGATGCATCTCTCTATGTACCATCTATGATGCTAATTTCGAAAGGTTCTAGATGTTGCATGTGAAACTTGCTGCTGGTGCAGTTGTGTAATGGGGTAGCTGAGTGCTGAAGCTATATCATGTTGTACTCTGATGTATTTCAATTATGAAATCCTGATTCCTTAATATGGAAATGGAATATATTATGTGCTTAATATGAATGCCAATTAGATTAGTAAATGGATTATTAATAATAGGGCAATTAGCCCGCTAATTGGCCAATTAGCTTGCTAATTGGGTTTCCTATTGCAAACGGTCAATGAGAAACCATCGTGGGCGATGACCTTAGGCAACGCACACAGTTTCTAGGAATAAACCGTGTTGGATCAATGAACAATCACACACGACATTCTCTTCAAAACTGTTTGCATTACGCCACCTTGCGCAAACGTTTTCCTTGTAGTGACTGTGTGGGACGTATATACGAACAGAAACGTTTAGTGGTGACTGACTGTGTGGGATGTACTTATGATCATAAATGATTTCGCCTGTATAATTGTATTTTTAGCACTACTGTACGTATTTCTGTATTTGAGTGCTCGCCGGTCGCACACGACCTCATTTTGCCGAGCGTGTGTGCCAGGAGGGCATATCCCCAACGGTTTCTGGGTCGTGTGGGAAGGACCCCCCTATCGCCCACACTCACTTGGCGACTGTTCCGAATGCCGTCGCAAAGGGGTTAAAAACCGTTTGATTAGGACCGACGCGCCCAGTGTTCGTCTATTTTTGGGGTGTGAACAACTGTCATAGAAAAAAATGCTTGGTTTGAAGAATTCATTCTCACAAATTCAATTGATAATTTTCTAAGGGAAATCTATATGTTTTGTGTGGTGAATTGCAATGAGAATGCTTACATAGCCGAACATAGAAAGAAAGGAGCTCTGATGGAATAAAAAAATATTGTTTCTTATGTTGCTACTAATAAAGGGAAAAGGTTTCTAGTTTTATCCTATTGTTTCTTATAATTAATCAAGTGATGAGGAGTAGCTTCCTTTCTAACCAATCTCTCCAAAGAGAAGCTCCAAAAAATTACTTAGCCCCACTCCTAAGGTGGTGAAGGAGAAGAAATGAAAAGAAGGAGAAATAAAGAGAAGAAGGTATACCTCCTGAATAATGTTGCTCCTATTTTGGTTGTGCCTTATGAACACGAATCACAAACTATTGTGGAAGATGATTTTGGTGAAAATACTTATGATCTTGAAAATCTTTTTTGCACCAACATAAAAAAATATGATAATAATGAGGAAGAGAGTATGATCTTGTGGTGTCCTTGGTTGTATTGCATGGAGAAGGTTAATTTGTACAAACTAATCTCTTGTATATATCTGGTCTCTCGTCAAACTTGTGTACCAATAATTTATTTCCAAGGCATTCTCAATTTGGCTATGGTCTTCATTTTCTGGTATGACACCACAAGATATGCATGACAAGCATTGTTTGATGTATGATACAAATGCTATGGAATTGGTTGTCTAATTTATTTATTTTTGTGAATAAGACATACAATCATCCAAAAACAAGGAAATTACAACCATGTCATCCGAATGCCAAACACACTCGATCTCCAGAATAAGCCGAAGATGTGCCACCGCTGCCACTCCTATGTCGAAGCCGGGGATGTGTATCTCGTGCTAAGGTCAAGCTAGAGCAACACTGGGAGAAGAAACCGCCATTATAGAAGCCTTGCGTTGATAAAAAATCCTAGGGCCGAACCATCTCTTGAACAAAACTTTCGCCAACTTTGCAAAAGATGGCAGAGAGAACGCTGTTGCATTGACAAAGAAGTACAAACTGCCAAAGATTGATGTGTGGCATCACATAGACACCCAAATGGAGAAAAGGAGGTCACAACCTCGTTGATGTCGCAAAAAAAAATATCAAGGGAACATCACCCAATCCCCATTGGTTGTCTAATTGTGTGCATTGTATCCTTGCTCGACATGTGATTATCCTACTATAAAAATATATTTCACATATTGGGTGGTGTTGTTTGTGAGTGCGGCGATGGCTAAATACCAACCCTACGACACTTGGGAATAGACAAGGATTAGGATTGTATTTCAAATTAAATAAGGGTTTATTTTATAAAAATACATGCACCATCCATTCACAACCACTCAAAATAGATTAAATTGGTGTCAGATCTATAGCCATTAGATCTTGATCCAACCATCTAGATGAGTGCTCGAAGTGGTATATATACCCACCCAAACCCTAACGCGACACAACCCCCAACCCCCACACCGCATTCTCAACCTTCGGCGGCGCGCTCATCCTTTTCCTCTTCTCTATCCTTTCTCTCTTTGTGACACTATTACTTTTAATCTTCTCTAACAAGCTTGTTATTCTCCCCTTCAATGGATGGCAAGTTCTCTTTCCATCGGTTTAGCCAAAGGCGTTGTGTCCACAACTTTGCCGGCGTGTGGAATCCATATCATCATGGTGGAGTCCATTGGATTGGCTGTACTGTGGCTTGAAGCTTCATGGCGCGTTTGTCAATGACTTCCCTAGCTTGCATCGATGGTGAGGAAGGTGGATCTGGATGAAGTCAACAAAAGGTAATAGATTTTAAGGTATATCTACAATTTAGATCCTTTTATCTCATCAACATGATTTTTACAAATATATGTTGCATCAGACTTTGTTTACTCGAGTAGATCTAAGTATATTTTGTTTCTAACCTTGGTTGAGAATGTTTTCTGCTGGCGATAGCAAATAATTGTAAGGTAATAATTATCAAGGTATGTTTGCACTAGCAAATCATTTTTTATGCTATCAACATGTTTTTTTGAAAGAATATGCATGATACCTAGCTTTGATTAATTTTGGATCCAAGTCTACTATATTTGCTACTCCTCGCTCACTATTATATCATGTTCTAACTTTTTTCTTCTAAATTGGATGTATGTAGACAAGTTTTAATATGTTTGTTATTTCATTGCAATCTGTATGTAGTCCATCTTGAAATACCCAAAACATCTTTAATAGTGAATGGAGGGAGTATTTCATAGTGAGATGGTTTTCAAGTTTTTAATTTGAGCAAGTCATTACTCTCATTCCAAAAACCAAGTATGGATCGAGTGGTTAACATGTTTTCTTTTAGGGAGAGTGGTTAACATGTTGGATGGATGTGCAACACTTTCATAGCTCGACTCTCTACGACAGAGGTAATGGCCCTTGTCATATGACTAAACGTCCGCATGACTAAAAACCCAATCCGTATCATGCATTGCCTTACCCTTTTCTGGGCCAGTTTTTGTTATGTTGTGCTTTTGTCTGTAGCATCTATTAATTTATTACCAAAAACATCTATTTATTTATTCGTCGTTTACTGTCTTATTGTTGGATGATCATATTAATTTTCTACCACTAATAATAATCCTGATCGATCTTGCGATGTGTAGCATAAAACCAGGACTAACTAGTTGTCTTTTAAAATTAGGGTAGCTGGAAATTTAGTGTCATCAACATCCATGTCATGTTTCTTATCCTTTTTTTCTTTGCTATGATTATATATGATGCGTGCAATTATTATTTGTGTGTGTTTCCACATATATCTTTCATAGGGATTTTTTTGTTAAGAAACACACATCTTTGTTTAGTATGATTCATTAATTCACATATTAGACATTTCTTTATTATGGGGAAATAAACATGTTTGTTTGACCACTGTAAGATAATTTGTATCCCTTAAATTTGTGCACGGTAGTTTCTGTTAAGGATATAGGCCGAGACATCTTTCTTGATATTTTCCAATGAGATAAAATGACATCTTTCTTGTTTAAGTGGGCCGATGAGAAAGTTAGAAGCCAATAGTTTAACAAGGAAACAAAGGTATTTGGATTTCAGAAAGTAGAAAAAGAAAAAAATGTTTTTGTAAACTATTCAGAAATTATGGCAAAAAATAAATAATAAAAGGTTTGTATTTTGTATTTTGATTAATTCTTTGCAATGAATACAGAAATAGTACAAGCCAACAGTTGGGTTGCAGAAACAACACAACAGGGAATATGGTGTTTTGGAGGACGAACTCCATGGAGACCTTTTTTGAAAAAATAACCAAAATCACATTTTAAAGTTTCAAAAAAATGGAGGAAATTGTACGCGTTCATATTGATGTATTCTGCGTGTGTATAGTCCAATGATGAAATGCATTGTGGTGAGAGCTGCAGAAAAAAGACAAATTCGTGCATTTTTAATAATGAGTAGTGCATGAACTATTCACCATTTTCAAATCTTGATTTTGTCTTTTTAGTGTAGCTTTCACAATAATGTATATCATATTCAAATTTTACACACATGTAGCATACGTCCATATGTATATGTGCGATTTTTTCAGAATTTTTTTAAAACTTCTAAAATGTGATTCTTGATATTTTTTAAGGAGCTCCATGGCGCTCGTCCTCTATTTAGTATTTTCGCTCAACATGAGAACGAGAAAAATTAGAAAACAGTACATATGCTTCATCCAGATAGGTAGGTCCGTAGGTGGATACGAGACCACCTTCTACGTGCACGATGCATATGACTAAGAAGAGACAAACAATTCAAAATGGCACTACATGATCAAAACTGGCGCTGGATATCTTTGCAAATCAGAGCCATGCACGTCCATCATCGGAAGAACAAATGGACTCAGTTGGACTCCGATTGGTTTCGGAACCGACGGGATCTTCTTATCAGTTGGGCAGTCGTGCTCGAACCCTGATGCATCATGCATCATCTCCTTTCCGGGCGTGAACCCTAGAGCCGGTGGCATGGCAGTGCATCATCTCCATTCCGGCACCGAACCCTGGCAGTGGTGGCATCGCCGTTATTATCATTTGCTGCTGAATCATCTTGTTCACGCACCCATTTGCACCGGTGCCACCGAACTCAAATCCCTCGCCTACGGTGGCATCATCATCATCTTCTGCTGTCGATGAATCATTTCCTCCGTCCCGCCATTCATACCGGTGCCACGAGTGTGAATAGCATAATGGATATGATTCATTAACAACACAAGATGATGACGATTCCATCGTTGTCGGGGCTCGCCGCGGGCGGTGGGTTTGAGCTCGGTGGCACAAGAGCCAACATCGGGATGGGGGAGATGATTTATCAGCAACAGATGATGACGGTGATGCCACCTCTACCAAGGCTCACTGGCGGCGACAGGTTGAGCTCGGTGGCACCAATCTAGTGGCGGGATGGATGAGATGGTTCATCAGTAGCAGTCGATGACGATGATGTCGTCATCGTTAGGGCTCACTTATGACGGTGGATTTGAGCTTGGCTGCTTGGTGGCACCAACACCAACAGTGGGGTGGAGGAATTGAATTAGGGTGTGTTTGGTTACCTACCTGATTGAGGTAATGCAGGAAAAAAACCAACATCTGCATGTTGATTGATTACCTGCATTGCATCAAGACCCAGATGGTGGCATAATGTTTGGTTGCATGTGTTTGTGCTTAGGGGTGAGTAGATGTAAATCACAATTGTTTGGCTATGTGCAAGTAGTTGGTCTGCTCATCCCTTTCAATTATGGTGGACTTGCCACCCATTTTGTAGCACACAACACATTATCAGCAAGAACAACAACAAGAACAGAGTAAAAACATCAAGAACATGCATATCATACGTACTACTAGTGAGGGAGTCATGGACTAAGGGGTCCTCAGGGCGTTGGCCCATTGACTATGGGCCGGACTGGTGAAAAGCCGTATAGCGATAGAAGGTCTATGAAGCCGTGGTGTGTCCTGCAAGTCAAGGATAGGCATGACCTCTTTACCCCTTATTGTAATCTATCTCCGGTAACCCTAACCCTACCGTGTCAATATAAACCGAGGGTTGTAGTCTCTATCATGAACTTAGTCCTGATAGTTTTTGCATATCTATGTTGTAGATCAATGGCCCGTGCTACCGTTCCCTTAATTTTAATGCGTTCCTAGAGAAAGCTAAGTTGAAAGATGATGGTAGCAACTACACGGACTGGGTCCGTACCTTGAGGATTATCCTCATTGTTGCACAGAAAAATTATGTTCTTGATGCACCGCTAGGTGTGCCACCCCCTTCAGTAACTACGGACGTTGTGAACGCCTGGCAGTCGCGTGTTGATGACTACTCGATAGTTCAGCGTGCCATGCTTTACAGCTTAGAATCGGGACTTCAAAGACGTTCTGAACGTTATGGACCATATGAGATGTTCCAGAAATTGAAGTTAATATTTCAAGCAAATGCCCGAGTTGGGAGATATGAAGTCTCCAACAAGTTCTATAGCTGCAAGATAGAGGAGAACAGTTCTGCCAGTGAACACATACTCAAAATGTCTGGGTATCAGACTCAGCTGGGAGTTAATCTTCCAGATGATAGTGTTATTGACACAGTTCTCCAATCATTGCCACCAAGCCACAAAGGCTTCGTGATGAACTATAATATGCAAGGGATGGATAAGACAATTCCCGAGCTCTTCGCAATGCTCAAAGCTACGAAGGTAGAAATCAAGAAGGAGCATCAAATGTTGATGGTTAACAAGACCACCGGTTTCAAGAAAAAAGGAAAGGGAAAGAAGGGGAACTTCAAGAAGAATGGCAATCAAGTTGCCACTCCAGGAAAGAAGCCCAAATCTAGACCTAAGCCTGAAACTGAGTGCTTCTACTGCAAAGGGACTGGTCACTGGAAGCGAAACTGCCCCAAGTATTTGGCGGATAAGAAGGATGGCAAAGTGAACAAAGGTATATTTAATATACATGTTATTTATGTGTACCTTACAAATGCTCGTAGTAGTGCCTGGGTATTTGATACTTGTTCGGTAGCTCATATTTATAACTCGAAACAGGGGCTACGGGTTAAATGAAGATTGGCTAAGGACGAGGTGACGATGCGTGTCGGGAATGGTTCCAAGGTCGATATGATCGTCGTCGGCACGCTACCTCTACATCTACCTTCTGGATTAGTTTTAGACCTGAATAATTGTTATTTGGTGCCAACGTTGAGCATGAACATTATATTTGGATCTTGTTTAATGCGAGACGGTTATTCATTTAAAGTAGAGAATAATGGTTGTTCTATTTATATGAGTAATATCTTTTATGGTCATGCACCCTTGAAGAGTGGTCTATTTTTATTGAATCTCGATCGTGGTGATACACATATTCAAAATATTGATGCCAAAAGATGGAAAGTTGATAATGACAGTGCAACATATTTATGCCACTGCCGTTTAGGTCATATTGGTGTAAAGCGCATGAAGAAATTCCATGCAGATGGGCTTTTGGAATCACTTGATTATGAATCATTTGATACTTGCGAACCATGCCTCATGGGAAAGATGACTAAAACTCCGTTCTCCAGAACAATGGAGCGAGCTAATGACTTATTGAAAACAATACATATTGATGTATGCGGTCCGATGAGTGTTAAGGCTCGTGGAGGGTATCATTATTTTCTAACCTTCACAGATGATTTGAGCAGATATGGGTATATCTACTTAATGAAAGACAAGTCTTAAACATTTGAAAAGTTCAAAGAATTTCAGAGTGAAGTAGAGAATCATCATAACAAGAAAATAAAGTTTCTACGACCTGATCGCAAAGGCGAATATTTGAGTTATGAGTTTGGCTTTCATTTAAAACAATGTGGAATAGTTTCACAACTCACGCCACCTGGAACACCACAGCATAATGGTGTGCCCGAACGTCGTAACCATACTTTATTAGATATGGTGCGATCTATGATGTCTCTTACCGATTTACCACTATCGTTTTGGGGTTATGCATTAGAGGCAGCTGCATTCACGTTAAATAGGGCACCTTCTAAATCCGTTGAGACGACACCGTATGAACTATGGTTTGGCAAGAAACCTAAGCTATCGTTTCTTAAAGTTTGGGGTTGCGATGCTTATGTGAAAAAACTTTAGCCTGATAAGCTCGAACCCAAATTGTAGAAGTGCGTCTTCATAGGAAACTCAAAAGAAACAGTTGGGTACACCTTCTACCACAAATCCGAAGGCAAGATCTTTTTTGCTAAGAATGGATCGTTTTTAGAGAAGGAGTTTCTCTCGAAAGAAGTGAGTGGGAGGAAAGTAGAGTTTGATGAGGTAATTGTACCTTCTCTCGAATTAGAAAGTAGCTCATCACAGAAAACCATTCCCGTGATGCCTACACCAACTAGAGAGTAAGCTAATGATAATGATCATGAAACTTCAGATCAAGTTACTACCGAACCTCGTAGGTCAACCAGAGCATGTTCCGCACCAGAGTGGTAATCCTGTTCTGGAAGTCATGTTACTGGACCATGACGAATGTACGAACTATGAAGAAGCAATGATGAGCCCAAATTCTGATAAATGGCTTGAGGCCATGAAATCTAAGATAGGATCCATGTATGAGAACAAAGTGTGGACTTTGGTTGACTTGCCCGATGATCGGCGAGCCATAGAGAATAAATGGATCTTCAAGAAGAAGACTGGCGTTGATGGTAATGTTACTGTCTACAAAGCTTGACTTGTCGCAAAAGGTTTTCGACAAGTTCAAGGAGTTGACTATGATGAGACTTTCTCACCCGTAGCGATGCTTAAGCCTGTCCGAATCATGTTAGCAGTTGCCGCATTTTATGATTATGAAATCTGGCAAATGGACGTCAAAACTGCATTCCTTAATGGATTCCTTAAAGAAGAGTTGTATATGATGGAACCAGAAGGTTTTGTCAATCCTAAAGGTGCTAACAAACTGTGCAAGCTCCAGTGATCCATTTATGGACTGGTGCAAGCATCTCGGAGTTGGAATATACGCTTTGATGAGGTGATCAAAGCATATGGTTTTATACAGACTTTCGGAGAAGCCTGTATGATATAAAATTTATGGATAGCATAAAAGGATACTTGAATAAGAGTTTTTCAATGAAAGACCTTGATGCGGCTTGAAGCTACGTCGATATTTCCCCAAAGAGGAGGGGATGATGCAACACATCGACGATAGGTATTTCCCTCAGTGACGAGACCAAGGTTATCGAACCAGTAGGAGAACCAAGCAACAATACGTAAACGACACCTGCACACAGATAACAAATACTCGCAACCCACGTATTAAAGGGGTTGTCAATCCCTTTCGGGTAACGGCGCCAGAAATTGGCAAATCGACGTGAATAAATTGTAGTAGATTGATAGATCGAACGCCAAATAAAATAAATAAGAATAAATTGCAGCAAGGTATTTTTGTATTTTTGGTTTAATAGATCTGAAAATAAAAGGCAAATAAAATAGATCACAAAGGCAAATAGTATGATAAAGAGACCCGGGGGCCGTAGGTTTCACTAGTGGCTTCTCTCGAGAAAAATAGCAAACGGTGGGTAAACAAATTACCGTTCGGCAATTGATAGAACTTCAAATAATCATGACGATGTCCAGGAAATGATCATTATATAGGCATCACGTCCAAGATTAGTAGACCGACTCCTGCCTGCATCTACTACTATTACTCCACACATCGACCGCTATCCAGCATGTATCTAGTGTATTAAGTTCATGGAGAAACGAAGTAATGCAATAAGAACGATGACATGATGTAGACAAGATCTATTTATATAGAAATATACCCCATCATTTTATCCTTAGTAGCAACGATACATACGTGTCGATTGCCCTTCTGTCACTTTGATCAAGCACCGTGAGATCGAACCCACTACAAAGCACCTCTTCCCGTTACAAGATAAATAGATCAAGTTGGCCGAACAAAACCCAAATATCGGAGAAGAAATACGAGGCTATAAGCAATCATGCATATAAGAGATCAAAGAAACTCAAATAACTTTCATGGATAAAAATATAGATCTGATCATAAACTCAAAGTTCATCCGTTCCCAACAAACACACCGCAAAAAGAGTTACATCATATGGATCTCCAAGAGACCATTGTATTGAGAATCAAACGAGAGGGAGGAAGCCATCTAGCTACTAACTATGAACCCGAAGGTCTATAAAGAACTACTCACGCATTATCGGAGAGGCACCAATGGAAGTGGTGAACCCCTTTGTGATGGTGTCTAGATTGGATCTGGTGGTTCTGGACTCTGCGGCGGCTGGAATTGATTTTCGTCGACTCCTCTAGGGTTTCTGCCCAGGCGCTCCCTGGTGGGTTGTGCTCCCCCCGGAGCACCTCGCAGGTGCTTCTTCGACCCGTTGGTTGTCTTCTGGTCCAAAAAAAAAATCCACAAAAAGTTTCACTGCGTTTGGACTCCGTTTGGTATTGATTTCATGTGATGTAAAAAACATGCAAAAACGGCAACTGGCACTTGGAACTATGTCAATTGGTTAGTACCAAAAATGATATAAAATGACTATAAAACATCCAAGATTGATAATATAACAGCATGGAACAATAAAAAAATTATAGATACGTTGGAGACGTATCAGACCTCGGTGAAGCTGCTTATATATTGAGCATCAAGATCTATAGAGATAGATCAAGACGCTTAATTGGACTTTCACAAAGCACATACCTTGATAAAATTTTGAAGAAGTTCAAAATGGATCAATCAAAGAAAGGGTTCTTGCATGTGTTACAAGGTGTGAAGTTGAGTCAGACTCATTGCCCGACCACTGCAGAAGATAGAGAGAAAATGAAAGTCATTCCCTATGCCTCAGCCATAGGTTCTATCATGTATGCTATGTTGTGTACCATACCTGATGTGTGCCTTGCTATAAGTCTAGCAGAGAGGTACCAAAGTAATCCAGGAGTGGATCACTGGACAGCGGTCAAGAACATCCTGAAGTACCTGAAAAGGACTAAGGATATGTTTCTCATTTATGGAGGTGACAAAGAGCTCGTCGTAAATGGTTACGTCGATGCTAGCTTTGACACTGATCTAGATGACTCTAAGTCACAAACCGGATATGTATTTATATTGAATGGTGGAGCTATCAGTTGGTGCAGTTCCAAGCAAAGCGTCGTGGCAGGATCTACGTGTGAAGCGGAGTACAAGTACTGCTTCGGAAGCAGCAAAAGAAGGAGTCTGGATGAAGGAGTTCATATCCAATGTTGGTGTAATACCTAGTGCACCGGGTCCAATGAAAATATTTTGTGACAATACTAGAGAAATTGCCTTGGTAAGGGAATCCAGATTTCACAAGAGAACCAAGCACATCAGCAAACGCTTCAACTCCATCCGTGATCAAGTCAAGGAGGGAGACATAGAGATTTCCAAATACATATGGATCCGAATGTTGCAGACCCGTTGGCTAAGCCTCTTCCACGAGCAAAACATGATCAGCACCAAGACTCCATCGGTGTTAGAATCATTACAATGTAATCTAGATTATTGACTCTAGTGCAAGTGGGAGACTGAAGGAAATATGCCCTAGAGGCAATAAGAAAGTTGTTATTTTATATTTCCTTATTCATGATAAATATTTATTATTCATGCTAGAATTGTATTAACCGGAAACTTGATACATGTGTGGATATATAGACAAAACACCGAGTCCCTAGTAAGCCTCTACTAGACTAGCTCGTGAATCAAAGATGGTTAAGTTTCCTAACCATAGACATGTGTTGTGATGACGGGATCACATCATTAGGAGAATGATGTGATGGACAAGACCCATCCGTTAGCTTATCATATTGATCATTCAGTTTTATTGCTATTGCTTTCTTCATGTCATATACATATTCCTTTGACTATGAGATTATCCAACTCCCGGATACCGGAGGAATACCTTGTGTGCTATCAAATGTCACAACGTAACTGGGTGATTATAAAGATGCTCTACAGGTATCTCCGAAGGTGTTTGTTGGGTCCGCATAGATCGAGATTAGTATTTGTCACTCCGAGTATCGGAGAGGTATCTCTGGGCCCTCTCGATAATGCACATCATAAGAAGCCTTGCAAGCAATGTGACTAATGAGTTAGTTGCAGGATGATGTATTATGGCACGAGTAAAGATACTTGCCAGTAACGAGATTGAACTAGGTATGAAGACACCGGCGATCGAATCTCGGGCAAGTGACATACCGATGACAAAGGGAATAACGTATGTTGTCATTACGGTTCGACCGATAAAGATCTTCATAAAATATGTAGGAACCAATATAAGCATCCAGGTTCCGCTATTGGTTATTGACCGGAGAGGTGTCTCGGTCATGTCTACATAGTTCTCGTACCCGTAGGGTCCGCACGCTTAACGTTCGATGACGATTTTGTATTATATGAGTTATGCGATTTGGTGACCGAATGTTGTCCAGAGTCCCGGATGAGATCACATACATGATGAGGAGTCTCGAAATGGTCGAGAGGTCAAGATTGATATATAGGATGATAGTATTCGGACACCAGAAGTGTTCTGGATGGTATCAGGTACATATCCGGTCATCGGAAGGGGTTACGGGCACCCCCGACAAAGATATGGGCCTAATGGGCCAAGAGGGGAAACACAGCAGCCAGCAGCGGCTGCTGCTCCCCCCATATGGGCCGCACCAAAGGAGAAAGGAAAGATGGGAAGAGACAAGGAAGGGGAGGGATTCGGCCTCCCCCTTCCTTCCCTCCTCCCTCCTCTTTCCTTCCCCCTCCGATGAAAAAGGAAAGGGGGGGGGGGGGGCGAATTGGGCAGGAACCCCAAGTAGGTATCAGCCTACTTGGGGCGCCTCCCTTGGCTGCTCCCTCTCCATCCCACCTATATATATGAGGGCAGAGGCGCCTAGAACACACACCAACATCTATTAGCCGTGTGCGGCGCCTCCCTCCATAGATTATATCCTCGGTCATATTCTCGTAGTGCTTAGGCGAAGCCCTGCGCGGATCACTTCACCATCACCGTCACCATGCCGCCATGCTGACGGAACTCATCTACTTCCTAGAAACTTTGCTGGATCAAGAGTTCGAGGGACGTCATCGAGCCGAACATGTGCAAAACTCGGAGGTGCCGTACATTCGGTGCTTGATCGGTCGAAATGAGAAGAAGTTCGACTACATCAACCGCGTTCTCAAACGCTTCCGCTTTCGGTCTACGAGGGTACATAGACACACTCTCCCCTTGTTGTTGCTATGCATCTCCTGGATAGATCTTGCGTGAGCGTAGGATTTTTTTTGAAATTGCATGCTATGTTTCCCAACACTCGCAGGCCTCGCTGTGTGATGTCTACTACGCAACCTTCTTCTTGTAGACATTGTTGGGCCTCCAAGTGAAGAGGTTTGTAGGACAGTAGAAATTTTCCCTCAAGTGGATGACCTAAGGTTTATCAACCCGTGGGAGGTGTAGGATGAAGATGGTCTCTCTCAAACAACCCTGCAACCAAATAACAAAGAGTCTCTTGTGTCCCCAACACACCCAATACAATGGTAAATTGTATAGGTGCACTAGTTCGGCGAAGAGATGGTGATAGAAGTGAAATATGGATGGTAAACATGGGTTTTTGTAATATGAAAATATAAAAACAGCAAGGTAACTAGTAGCGAAAGTGAGCCAAAACAATGATAGCATAATTAGATCATATGACAATCCCTCAACATGCAACAAAGAGTCACTCCAAAGTCACTAATAGCGGAGAATAAACAAAGAGATTATTGTAGGGTACGAAACCGCCTCAAAGTAATTCTTTCTGATCGATCTATTGGGCTATTCCTATAAGTGTCACAAACAGCCCTAGAGTTCGTACTAAAATAACACCTTAAGACACACATCAACCAAAACCCTAATGTCAGCTAGATACTCCAATGTCACCACAAGTATCCGTGGGTTTGATTATACGATATGCATCACACGATCTCAGATTTATCTATTCAAACCAACACAAAGAACTTCAAAGAGTGCCCAAAAGTTTCTACCGGATAGTCAAGACGAAAATGTGTGCCAACCCCTATGCATAAGTTCACAAAGTCACATAACTCGCAAGTTGATCACCAAAATGTACATCAAGTAGATCACGTGAATATCCCATTGTCACCACAGATAAGCACATGCAAGACATACATCAAGTGTTCTCAAATCCTTAAAGACTCAATCCGATAAGATAACTTCAAAGGGAAAACTCAATCCGTTACAAGAAGGTAGAGGGGGAGAAACATCATAAGATCCAACTATAATAGCAAAGCTCGCGATACATCAAGATTGTGCCATGTCAAGAACACGAGAGAGAGAGAGAGAGAGAGATCAAGCACATAGCTACTGATACATACCCTCAGCCCCGAGGGTGAATGAGGGAGTCCTGGATTAGGGGGTGTCCGGATAGCCGAACTATCACTGTTGGCCGGACTCCTAGACTATGAAGATACAAGATTGAAGACTTTGTCCCGTGTCCGGATGGGACCTTCCTTGGCGTGGAAGGCAAGCTTGGCGATACGGATATGTAGATCTCCTACCATTGTAACCGACTCTGTGTAACCCTAACCCTATCCGGTGTCTATATAAACCGGAGGGTTTTAGTCCGTAGGACGAACAACAATCATACCGTAGGCTAGCTTCTAGGGTTTAGCCTCTCTCCGATCTCGTGGTAGATCCACTCTTGTACTACCCATATCATCAATATTAATCAAGCAGGAGTAGGGTATTACCTCCATCGAGAGGGCCCGAACCTGGGTAAAAACATCATGTCCCTTGTCTCCTGTTACCATCCGCCTAGACGCACAGTTCGGGACCCCCTACCCGAGATCCGCCGGTTTTGACACCGACATTGGTGCTTTCATTGAGAGTTTGTCTGTGCCGTCGCTGTCAGGAAGGATGCCTCATCCCGTCTTTAAAGACGTCACCATTGCTAAAGGAGCTTTGGCCACCGGCCAAACTCTCCGGCTAGGCGGTTTCCTTATGACCGCTTGTTCGGCCGCCGCGCCGACGATGACTTCTCGGGTCATCGAAAGCAATCTTCACGTTAACTCAGAACTCGCCGAGCATTTAGATCCGATGGACCTCTCTTCCTTAAACGAGCTCTTGGATCGCATCGCCGCCCTGGGAGTCGCTACAGACTACGATCAAATCGGGCCTAAAACCGATCTGAGAGAGATCAACTCTCCCCAGGCTACCCACCACGTTGCTGTGGTAGAGGAATAATACGGCGACTCTTCTCCTACCTTAAGGACTAGCTATGTACGGATTCCTGACCCCTCCATGCCGGATTCCCGTGGAGGGGAGGACACTACTCAAGCCCTGAACTTAAAGTCAGGCAGCGGGCTAGATTCATTGGACAACCTCCAAGAACTCAAGCTTCCAAGTTCGGAAACTTGTTGGCCCCTGAATCTTAGATCGGACGGAGTTCGGAATTTAATTCCACCCGCCCACCCAAACATAAGCGATCTATCCCAAACCCGGCAAGAGCCCAAAGTGAAACAAAGACATCATTCTTGGGCAGATTCCTCCTGGTTATGGACATCATAAAGGATTGCCGCGAGGAGGACGCAATCTCATTCTTCTGCAATAATTGCACGGACAAGGGAATCCTAAACGCCATAAGTTGTCGTGAAATTACACACTTCGCTGACTTGGCGTCCATAGTACGAAAGTACTGCGCGATGGAGAGTGCCTGGAAAACCGAAATCTAATTTTGGGATAATCCGGCCCTGAATATGACCCTAGTCCGAAATAAAAGGGTGCATCATCACCAGGCACCTGGGTTACATACCAAAAAGCAGAAACCCCCTAAAGGGCATGGAACCGTACTGGAGGGATGGCTCAATGGACCCTGCAAAAATCATAGCACAGAGGGCGCCACTCCAACTCATAGCCTTATAGCATGTTGGATACTACGCCAGGTGGCCAAAAGTGGCGAAGAGCTCTTAGCTCCAGAGCACCAGCCCAGCAATACCAGTACGGTTTTAACAGTCTTCGAGACTTTCGCATCAAGTAATATGCGGAAACGAACACTCCGCAACCTTGCCGAAGTCTACCAGATAGCAACAATAAATCTATGGAGTGACACGGCTATTACCTTTAACGCCAAAGTGATTTAACCTAAATTCCGAACAGCCCGAGCACCAGCCGCATTGGTCCTCAGTCCAATAGTGGACGGCTTTCGCCTTACCAAGGTAGTCATGGACGGCGGCAGTGGATTAAACCTCATCTACGAAGAAACCCTTCGAAAAATGGAAATAGACTGGAGCCGCATTGAGCGAAGCAGCACAACCTTTAGAGGAATAATCCCCAGTCGGGAAGCATGCTGTACATGAAAGATCACACTAGATGTGGTGTTCGGCACGCCGGAAAATTATAGGTCCGAGGAGGTCACATTCCAAGTGGCCCCGTTTAGCAGCGGATAGCACACTCTATTAGGGCGAGAGGCATTCACAATTTTTCAAGCTATACCCCATTACGGGTACATGAAGCTCAAAATGCCCGGACCCAACGGATTTATCACTCTCGCTAGTGCCCCGGACATAGCGCTACCGAAAAATAAAACAGCCGCACTTGCCCTTGAGGCACTATCCAAGCCCTAGCGGCAGAGGAACTCACCGCACAAGCGCTCCACGCTGAACAGGGACGATGTGATACTCGATAAGAGATCCAAGTCCACCTATTTTAAATCGGCGTATTTAAATAGTCAAATTCCAAGTCCATCCAACGGACCCTACAAAACGGCCTCCATCGGGGCACAATTAAACCACGATGTGGACGCCGCACTAGGAGAATTCCTACGAAAATTGGGACATTTTGCTGGCACCCTTCAGACATGCCAGAATCCCACGCCGGTGGCAGAGCACAGCCTAAATATCCTAAAAGGATTCAAGCCAGTCAAACAAGCTCTTTGGCGTTTCTCCGAACCCAAGAGACAGGCCATGGGAGAGGAGCTAGTCAAACTATTGGAGGCCGGATTCATCAGAGATATTAAACATCCGGACTGGCTAACAAACCTGGTAATGGTACCAAAGAAGGACAAATCCTGGCGCCTATGTGTCGATTTTAAGGACCTTAACAAGGCCCGCCCAAAGGATCCCTTCCCTCTCCCCCGCATCGATCAAATTATCGATGCTACCGCTGGACACGATTCATTGTGTTTCCTCGACGCATACTCGGCTACCACCAAATTAAGATGGCAGAGCCAGACCAAGCATAGCGGCATTCATCACTCCATACAGCCCATTACGCTTCAACACAATGCCCTTTGGGCTCAAAAGCGCCGGTGCAACATATCGGCAAGATGATTCGTATATGTCCGCAAACCAGATCGACAAAACAATGGAGGCATACGTAGACGATGTGGTCATCAAATCCAAGCATGTCGAAACCCTAGTCGACGACTTGAGGTTCACATTCGATAATCTCACAACATATGACATCAAGCTCAACCCAGAAAAATGCGTTTTCGGTGTACCAGTCGGAAAGCTCTTGGGCTTCATTGTATCCGGTAGAGGAATTGAAGCAAACCCAGCCAAGATCCGAGCTCTGTCATAATTGGATATCCCCAAAGACCTCAAACAAATACAAAAATTGACTGGATGCGTGGGGGCTCTAAGCCGCTTTATCTCCCGCTTAGGAGAAAAGGCATTACCCCTTTATCGCCTCCTCCGGCACACCGAACACTTCGAGTGGACGGATGCCGCCACGGCGGACTCGAAGAAATCAAAGCCATATTGGCAACAAATCCGGTCCTGGCCGTGCCCAACATGGGCGAACCAATGCTATTATACATCGCAGCAACCCATCAAGTTGTAAGCGCGGTGCTCGTTGTTGAACGAGAAACGGACGGACACAGGTTTCCTCTCCAAAAACTAGTTTACTACGTGTCTACTGTCCTAACTCCATGCAAGTCACGGTACCCGCATTATCAAAAGATAGCATACGCGGTGTTCATGGCATCCCGGAAGCTGCGACACTACTTCCAAGAGTGTTCGATAACTGTAGCCTCCGAAGTACCTCTTAATGACATTATAAACAACCGCGACGTTAACGGGCCGGATTGCTAAATGGGCCATTGAGCTCCTCCTGTTCGACATAACCTACAAGCCACGGCGAGCTATTAAGTCGCAAGTTTTGGCTGACTTCATCGCCGAATGGACTGAAGCCGAACTCCCTAAAGAGTACGTCGCATATTCCAACTAGATCATGCACTTCGACGGCTCCAAAATGTTGGCCGGCCTGGGGGCTGGCATCGTTCTGACATCCCCAACCGGAGATACAGTCCAATACGTACTCCAAATAATGTACACGGACTCGAACAACGCATCCGAATACGCGGCCCTTCTACATGGTCTCCGGATGGCAGTCTCCATGGGCATTCAACGCCTAGAAGTGCGCGGGGATTCGAACCTCGCGATATCCCAAATAAATGGGGACTTTGATGCCAAGGTTCCGAAAATGGCAGCTTATCGCAATGCCGTCTTAAAAATGTCAGCTCGGTTTGAGGGGCTCGAATTTCACCATATAGCCCGGGATTACAACCAGGCAGCAGACGTGTTGGCACGCATTGGCGCAAAGCGCGATGCCGTCCCCCCCCCCCCAACGTCTTCCTAGAGAGGCTCTTCAAGCCATCCGTATTGTGGGAGGGAGAGTCTGGAAATAACAACCCGGACCCAACCACACTGCCCCACACCGAACATTCCGACATAGTTGGTGGTACCGCCATGTGAAATAACACTGTCGACTCACGCAATAATGGCAGTCATTGCCCGTGGGACAGAATCCATTCCTAGCCTACCTAACTAGGCAGGAACTTCCCGAGGACCAAAACGAGGCCCGCTCAATAGTGCGGCGGTCTAAAGCCTACAAGGTCCATGAGGGAGAGCTTTATAAGAAAAGCACAACCGAAGTCCTTCAAAGGTGTATCTCCGAAGAGGAAGGGCGGAATCTCCGGGCTGAAATTCATGCCAGACTCGGTGGGCACCATGCCGCAGCCCGGGCCCTTGTAGGCAAGGCCTTTTGTACAGGATTTTATTGGCCGACGGCCCGGTCAGATGCTCAGGACTTAGTCCAACGATGCGTCGGTTGCCAGCTCTTTTCTAATCAAAGCCACATGCCACTCACCGCCCTCAAAACTATACCCATCACCTGGCCCTTCGCGGTCTTGGGGCTTGACATGGTTGGACCCCTTAAAGGAGGAACCCACAAGCAAAAATACCTATTGGTCATGGTGGATAAATTCACCAAATGGATAGAGGCCAAGCCTGTAAAGACGGCCGAATCCGGACCGGTGATAGACTTTATATCAGGGGTAGTACACCGTTACGGCGTCCCCCATAGCATCATCACTGATAACGGCACGAACTTCACGGCCGACGAGGTCAAACTCTGGTGCAAAAACATGGGCATCAAGCTCGACTACGCTTCAGTCTATCACCCCCAAACTAACGGTCAAGTCGAGCGAGCAAACGGTCTAATTATGAGTGGCATTAAACCCAGACTAGTGCAGTCCCTCAAGGAATCTAACACGCACTGGGTTGAGGAGCTCGAATCCGTACTCTGGGGGTTGCGGACCACGCCGAATCGCACTACCAGATTCACACCATTTTTTATGGTATACGGCGCAGTGGCAGTTTTGCCCTGCGACA